>MWVB01000048.1:17811-45990 GCA_003054985.1 Leucosporidium scottii | reverse complement strand
CCCCCTCCCCCCCCCCCCCCGCTTTCCAACCCCCCAAACCTTGCCTCTCCTCCTGGGCTTTGCTATCCCTCCTCCTCTTCCTCCTAGCACTCCGACTCCATTTCTCCACATACTCCCCCTCACGACAAGTTCTTCCGTACTCGGCGCCGGCGGTGCAGGTCGTGCAGCAGGGAGCGAGGGGGATTACGAGTGGGTCGCCGGGTGTGGGGGTGGGAGATGAGGGGGAGAGTGAGCGGGTTGAGGGATGGGAGAGGTGAGGGGAGACTGGGGGGAAGGGAGAGGATGAGTCGGAGCGGTCGAGGGGTTCGGCGGTGGGAGTGAGAGGAGGAGGAGGAGGGGCGGTGGGGGTGTTGGAGGAAGTGGGAGAGGTAGCGGATCCAAAAGAAGAAGGTTTGAGGATCCCTTTGCTCGGTGGACTGGTTGCCAACGCCAAAGAAGAAGATGGACAGCAACGTCTCGTCAATCCCGGCAAACGAATCTTGAGTCCTCCTCCTCCTCCTCCCGCCGGATGATCAGGGATGAACCCTACTTCCTCCTCCTCTTCCTTCTTTTGTCTTCCTCTAAACTCGGGCACAACAGCAGGATCGGAACAACTTCTACTCCTCGCGAAGGACGTCTTTTCCCTCTCCCTTTCCGGTGAAGGCGAGCGTACGGAATGGGAAGGAGTGAGGAGAGGTTGGAGGGATGAATTGAAGCCTGCGCAGACGGAACGCCAGGCGCGAGAGGTGGCCGAGGTGAGGTTGGGAGTGTCGAGTCTGGGTTGCGTCGTGAAAGAGGCGCGCGCGCGAGAGCGAAGGCAGTAAAATCGGAGCCCCGGGTTAGCGAGGTTTGGTCTGTCTGCTGTTCTACAGCGTACGGGAAGCAGCGAGAGAGAGTAGAAACGTACGAGTAGGTACGAACAGCGATACGAGGTCGACCTCTTTGTTGTTGCTGTTGAGCTTCCAAGCCCAAGACGAGAGCGGGATCCTTCTCTCCTTGTGCAGCGCATTGGATCAACAAGGCGAGAGGGCAGAAGGCGACCCTCTTACGCCCTATTGAGGTGGTGGTGGTACTGGTGCTGCCATCAGTGGAAGCAAGAGAAGGGGAAGAGAGGGGAGAGACGGGGTTGATCTGAGGGGAGGAGGCGCAAGGCGGGGACAAGTCGAGGGATTGCAAGTCGTCCGAGGAGATGTACGAGTGACCCATCCCGACCATTTCTTGCTTGTGCTGCTTCAAGCTGTAGGACGGTACAGAGTGGCTGAGAGAGAGAGACGAAGGGCGGAGGGAAGAGGGAGAGGTCACGGGGGAGGAGCAGCAGAAAGGTCTAGGCGTGGGGGGGGAAGGGAGAAGAGGGGGGCTGTTCTGTAGGTCGATGTAGATAGCTCAGCTCTTGCTGGCAGGTAGCAGAGTATTCTTCCACTCACTCGTTCCACCGACCGTCATTCTGCACCCCACTCGAAGCCTAGCAAACCCCACCGCTTGAGACGAGCCGAAAAAGAGGGGGCTGCTCGTCATCCTCGTTACGCTAAGCTTTCCAAGCCTCGCTCAAAGCAGCAGCCGAGGTGCAGGTCGAACTACTGCTGCTCAATAGGGGCCCTGCTGTCCTCCTGCCACGAGAACAGCGAGAAACGAAGGAGGTCGGCATCCTCGAGGGGTGAGCAAAGGTGAAGGAGGGGAAGGAGCTGCTATTGAGCAGCGGCGATCTCATCCTTGATGTATTAGTGAGATCCTGCTGCTGTAGCGACGAAGCGAGAGCCGTCCTCGCTGCCTCGAGCTCATACCAGCAGGCCGAACTGACTCGAGGGGTTCGTATGCCCGTAATTGGCTCGGGAGGAGGCGTCCTACTGTAGGCGTAGGCGTAGAGCTGTTTTCGAGTAACTTCGAGCTGCTGGGATGAAGACGAGGTGATGTGGAGAGAGGAGAAAGGAAGAGGGAAAGCTTTCGGCGAAGGCTCCGTTCGGCCTCGGGGAGTTGGTGAGGTAAGGTTTCGGAGAGAAGCTGGGCTGTAACGAGGGAGAAGAGACGGATTAAATTGCTCAAGATGAAGATGAGAGTCAAGCAACTGAGGTCCAACAACCTCTGCTGCAGTGCCAGAGACGACTCTCGCCGAGCGCTCAACTCGGCTCCTTCTTCTCTTACCTCTCACTCACTGCTGCGTCTCGCTCAATTCTGCTCTCTCTGCTAAGCTAGAGGACTAGTTCAGCTCTCGGAAGGGGTCAAGAAGTCCGCACCGCCAGTGCAGGACGACGTGCTGCGCCACAGAAGCTGGGCAGGCGAGGCAGCTCGAAAGCGCTTGTCGTCCGCTCTCTGGCTCAGAGGGTAAACGGGGCGCTTCTTCCAGCGACTCGTCATCTATCTCACACTAAGTGTGCATTTCTACTGCTCAGCTCGCTCTCTGGCTGTTGTCGAGCTCAGATCAGCTTCGAAAGAGCTCGTGCTCCCCTTCTCGTGACTCTCGCTCGCTCGCTGCGCTCCTCTGGGGCTCGGCGAAGGGTGATTCCTAGCTTCGTCAAGGCCTACCTGTTGATATGCGCCTTATCGTTTAGAAGCTGGGCCAGTGCAAGCCTGAAGAGCGCGACAAGCAGCGATTACGAAACGCGCCTTCCCCTTTCTCTCAACTTCGTCTGCTCGGAGGGGCAGGAGGAGCAGTGGGTGAGGTTCGGAGAGACAGTTTTACCTAGATTACACGCCACTCGAAGCGACCGACCAGAGATACCGCACCGGTTGACGCTGTGCGGTGGCGCTCGGCGATCCCCCGGGCCTTCTCTCGCTGCAATTCCTCCTCGGTGTAGGTGGGCTGCAGGGGAGTGGAGAGGAATTGAAATGGTGCAGCTGGATCAAAGTCGAGCTGACTCTGGTCCCGTGGAGCGACCGGTAGCTCCTTGTCTCTCTGAACGCCGAACTTTGACAGCTGGCTGGACTGAGTTTCTTGCCCCTTTCTTGCCTGACCGCTCACCATGGAGGATGAAGCGGGGAGAAAAAGATTGGTACGGGGCCTTCTGGTCAGTCGCAATGCATAGTCAAAGCCTCCGTACGCCCAGCAGCAGCAGGTCAAGATGGGAAGCAAAGGCTCGGCGATCGTTCTTTCGCGGGCGATGGCAGAGTACGCAGATTGTCTGGTTTTCCGGAACTGCTGACAGCTGTGTTGCGTTCTCCATCTGCTGGTGAAGTCTCGAGGAACAGAAATGCGACGGGTAACACTTCTTTGCAAGGCGTGAGTCGCCGAGGATGGTAGCTAGTTGGTGCTCTGCCCGTCCATTCGCTTGACTTGCAGAGCAGCCAAAGAATGCTCAGCAAGAAGCGATACAACGTGGCTCTCGTACTGACCGCCTGCTACATGATTCTCGCCTCTCGCGTGTGTCACGAGAGAAGGGTCAGCCGTCGAGTAGCTCGCCGGCGTTGGGACAGCTTCTCTTCTTTGCTTTGCTGGCCGGGGCAGGAGAGGGAACAACTGCTCAGCTTCATGTATGGTCTGCTTTCGAAGCTCATGCTGGCGAGAGATAAGCTGCAGTAAGCTCAGTCACTCACCGCTCTTGTCGGCGATCATTCTCCATTCTCGGTCGATGGCAAGAGCTGTCGGTTGGAATGGGGTTGTGTCCTCGGCATCATGGGGTGATGAGATAGATGCTGTGCGCTCTCTACTCTGGGAACTGCTGGTTGGCGTGTAGGTCTTCCGCGTTGCCCTCATTTGTGAACGGGTCTTTTTCGGCTTCTTTTCTGGTGTTTGGGGCCAAGGGTCTCCGAGGCGAGAAATATGTTTATGCGAGCTGGGATGCTGCGCTAGCTGCAAGACTGGTGATTAAGCGGATCGCGGCAGTTCTCAACTGCCTGGCGAGGGAGCTCGGCGATCTTTGGCTCAGCGGTTTGCTCGACGAGCAAGCGGCCGAGTGGGATGTACGCAGTTTCGAGGTCTTCTGGCACCACCCCAATGGGCTCTCGTGCACTTTTGATCACGTCAGTTCGACCAAACTGTGCCGCTAGCAGAGCAGCTCAAGTCCTCGCAGCTCTCTCTCGGCTCTGCTGGGCTCACAAGTGAGCTCAGATGGCGCGCGTCAGCGTCGATAGCGAGCTTGTGCTGTAATTCCAGTTTCTTGCGCGAGCTGACCGGCACGAAGGTGGAGAGGGCATCCTCGAAAGGCGTCTCGGCGCCGAGCACCTGCTGGTTCCTCCCTACAAGCGTTGTGGGGGCTGGCAGGATGAACCGTGTACGTCTACATATTGTGACTGTGGGATAAGTGAGGAGGCTGTCGCCCTCTCAAATCGTTGCACAGATCCGGCACGGCGCTCGGCGATGGCTCTCGTATTTCGGCCGCTCGCCTGGGCGAGCGGCCGGTGATGAGTCGATCTCGTCTACAACCAGCGTGAGATAAATAAATTATCTAGCTCATTTCATTTGAGGAGGCGGACGAGGTGAAGATTGCTGCTGGGCGTCCCCCTCAATTGCCGAGCACTTCGAGCTACTCGGTTCCGCTCGCTTCTTCGGCTTCAAGGTGGTCCGGAGGGCCGCCTTCGAGTTGAGAGTTGATGTGGGCGACAGCGATGGCATGACCCTACTAGTATGGTGGTGCAGGTGGCTCTGGGTTGACGAAAGGAGCTGCTCGGCGCTGCTCTTCGGTGACCCGCTTGAGCCTGAGAGGGTCAGGCGGGCTGCGATTGCGAATCAGTCCGATGATCTTCTTGAAGTATCCTACTGTACGGTGCACAAGTGTAAGGGAGCTGACAGTCGCGATCGTCCTCCACGCTCGGAGTCAGTCGAGCTCGGCGTTGCTCTGCGCTCGTTCTTGAACCTCAAGAGGCAGTTGGGAGCTTTGGCGAATGTCCTTGATGGCTGTGAAGCTACCTTGCCCCTCCAAGCCGACCCGTCGAACGATTTCCTCATTTTCCCTCTTCCTAAAAGAGGGCCTTCGCGCTGCTCACCGCTCTTCTCCTCCGCCACATCATCTCGTCTCTTCATCTCGTCGGCGCTCGTCTTGTAAGCTGACGACACTGCTGCGCTGCATCGCACCGAGAGCGGAAGACCTCGGCTACAATGTCGAAACGAGCTCGCTCCCCGAGATCGTTATCGCGGCGAGCTGTTCCAGACGATGGGAGTTTCTCAGAAGGCTCGGATGAAGATCGAATAGCTTCAAGGTAAGGCTCTGCTGCTGCTCGATAGGTCCAGGGTCTGTTCATGCTGTAGAACGCGGCGGGGCGCCCAGGTGGAGGCTTGAGGTGCTAGACATCGGCGGGGCTGGCTCGCGAGGAGGGGTGGCTGTCGACTCATATATATCTTACTGACCACGCTCCTGCTCTTCCACAGCAGCAACACCCTCAGTCGCCTTACTAAACGCCACCGGTCAGCGACAACACCGACCGGCTTCTCCCTCGAGGGCTCACTCAGCGAGGAGATCCTACTGCGCTGCATCTCCTACCTACCAGTCGAGGATCTCATCACCATCACTCGAGTCAGCTCGGCCTGGCATCGTCTCGCTCAGGATCCTCAGGTGCGTCGCTCGTCCGTCCATTCGTCTCGCTAGAGCTCGCTAACCTCGGTATCGTACAGCTGTGGCGGTCGCTCTATCTATCCACATTCGCATCACCGTCAACCTCCCGCTCGCTCGCATCTCCTACGTCCCTGGCTCGGACCAGGCCATGGCGAGAGCTCTTCAAGATCAGCAGCAACTGGCGCCGAGGGAACGCTCGTTCTGGTACCATCGGCCGGACGATGCGCAAGTCGATACTGGCAGAAGCTCCCGAGGACCTTTCAATAGCGGGAGAAGCCTCAGCGCGGGCCATCGTCGGTCAGCCTATCGCCGAACCCGACCTTTCTCGACCGACCGACACTACCGACACGATCCTGCAGTTCCACCAGCAGTTCTTCTTCACGGCAAATCGTACCCTCTCCTCGTCGCTCACTCCACCGCCCGTCACGGTGCACCAAACTCTTCCCTCGGGCGAGTCGCTCCTCATCGGCTCCATCACCTCCCCAGCCCTTCTCGCCTACTACACCACTCGCCCATCCTTCCGACCACACCTCGGAATCACCGAAATCAGGCTGGACGATCGACTTCAGAGCGACGATGGAAAGACCTCCCTCCGCCTCGCCGTCTTCTACTCGACCGGCCAGTTCTCCCTCTTCCGCCTGCATCTCCCAACCACCGCCTCGCCCTTCTCGTCCGAAGAGGTCTACGCCCATCTCGCTCTCTCCACTATCGGACCGCTCTCCTCCACGTTCGACCCCGTCGCCCTCGCTCGCTTCCACTCGCCCCTTCTCGCGACGTGCTCGAGGTCGTTCGTCCTTCGATTTTGGAGGATCGAGGAGCGGAGTGGGAGTACTACAGTGGAGGAGATTGAACCGAGCTTGAGGAGTAGAGAGAGCTGGGTGCCGGTGGTGCTCACGCTCAAGAAGGTCGAAGGAGAAGCGGGCGATGAGGACCGGGACGAGTGGGGGATGAGGAAGGCTGGGGGAGAGCAGAAGGTCGAGGAGGACGTCTTCAAGGTCACTCTGGCTTACTCGACGCCCATTTTCCCCGAGGGATGGAGCGTTGGAGTGCAGGAGTTTGTCGTTCGGATTCCTCCCTCCCTTTCCCCCTCGTCCACCATCGCCTTCACGCTCGACATCAATTTCCGCCGACCTCGACCTACTATCACCACCCGACACGCCATCGCACCCTCCACCTCACAGCACATCCCCTCCCCCTCGCGACGCCAGCAGCAGCTCGTCACCGCCATCGAGCACTCCGACCCCTTCATCGTCACCTCTCGCTCCGACAACACCCTCGACGTCTTCGAGGTTCTCTCCGAGCCGTCTTCCTCTCCTCACCGCCCGTCACACGCTTTCAACACCCTCCACCTCCGCAACGACGAGCTCGCCGACCGGCTTCGCATCGTCCATCGCCGAACGCTCTTCGGGCATACGGCTCGAGTCGCAAGTGTGGCGATTGAAGAGGGAGGGAGGTGTGTCAGTGGAGGAGACGATGGGACGGTCAAGGTCTGGCAGCTGGGTGAAAGGTCCAGTCGAGCGGTGGACGTTGTCGAGGAGGAGCGGGAGGTCGAGCCTGCGCCGAGGAGGAGCGTTTGGGCAGAGCTGAAGGCCAAGAGAGAAAAGGGGAGGAGTAGGAAGACTGTGGTCGAGCAGGTGGCGCAGCCGTCGAAGATCAAGAGGGTCATGTTTGATGAGTCGAAGATTGTGACGATTGTGGAGGAGCGGGCGGGCGCTGGAGAGAGCGTGAGGCTGTTGCAGTTTGATTAGAGGTGCCGTGAGGTGATGTATTATTATGTCTACATCTTGTTGGAACTTCTTGTGTAGCGGATCGACCTCGTTTCGGCTCGGCGGAGAGTCTCGGCGATGGCTCGCCGGACGAGCTGCAGAAGAGCTGTGGTACAGTGACACGGTGCTCGACCTGTTTCAATCTTGTAGGTGATGCACTGCGCTCGGGAACCACTCTGCACCTCTTCAGACGCTGATCGCTCCCGTTTTCCTCTCGCCTGCGCAACAGGCTTCGCCGGCTTGCTCTTCAGCTGATCCGAACCGCGGTTGGTGCCGAAATCTGACTAAGAAAACAAACCCGCCGACGTTTTCCATCTTCTCCGCTGCTCTCAGTGAAGTCGAGCTTTGACCCTCCTCTCAGCAAAATCGGCGACGAAGGTGGCTGTCTTATCTCTTCCTCTCGCCACAAACCCTGGTTCTCTCTTCTCTCGTTCTACTCGACTACACCAAGCAACAATGGCTTCCGGAGAAGCTCGCGACTCGCCTGCTATGGCTCTCGTCACTGCTGGTGAGCCGCTCGTCTTTCTTTCGCCTCTCCCGCTCTCCGCGCGCGCGAGTGAGCAGCTGACCAGCTCTTTCTCCAACAGAAATGGCTGCTGCCACTCTTCCCAGTGATAAGGAGGTCATCGCCAGGCCTGGTTTCGGGAAGTGAGTACATCACTACAACTTCGACCGACGAGATGAGCGTGGCGGAGGGCGGGGTGGGCAGGAGCGGTGCAGCTGCTGGTGGGGCGGACGAAAGTCGCCGGCTCTCGTCGGGATCGCTACAGAAAGGCCTGGGCAGCTGCGTACCGGCTGTATACGAGTCTGGGCACCCTCGCTCTGCTCTCTCGGTCGGCGGAGGACGAGTTCGAGCTGACGAGCGCTATGACCTTGTTGCTTCCGCAGAGGAGGTCGCAGGTTCCCCGTCTGGGCCAACGCCTACGAAGTGACTCCTCCTCAGCTTACTGTGAGTGATCTCCTACTTTGAACGAGGGGAGCAGAACCGAGCTGACCGGGCGCTTCGCCGTTCGAACCTCCATAGTGCTACCACTACGACGTCAAGATCTTGCCCGACAAGCCTACTGTACGTCTCCCAGCACGCTTAAAAACCGTCAGGATTCGAGGGAGCGCTTCACGGCGTCGGAGGACGAAGAGCTGACGCTCTTTCTCGTTCGGCGCACCCTCCGAAGACCCCTCCTCGCCTCAATCGCCAGATCTGGGAGTTCCTCGACAAGGAAATGGTGAGTGTGCATGCTTCTGTAACCTGCACTCGATCGCATGACGACCCCACGCTGATTCTCCTTGTACTTTTGCAGAAAGTCTTCGGTGGTATCGCGGCCTGCTACGATGGTCGTGCTATGGCGTATACTCGTGAGCATACCTCTCCTATCTCGCAGAACGAGCATAGCTGACTTTGAACGCCTCCTTCAGCCAAGCCCCTCCCCGCCGAAGAGGGCAAGTGGGACATCAACCTCCCCGAGGACGACGGCACCAAGAGCGCCAAGGGTCGTATGTTTACCGTCATCATCAAGTTCACTCGTACCATCGACATCGGTGAGTCTCGACCTGTCCGACGCTCATTTGCGCCAACGGCGCCTCTTCTCGTCGGCTCGGGCTGAGCATGCTGAGTCTCAGCCTGCCGAACGTACAGGTCGTCTCGCCGTCTTTGTTCGTGGCGAGGGAGCTGGAGGAGGCAACTTTCCCGACGCCTCAGAAGTCCAAAGTGCGACTCAGGCTCGTAAGTTGACTCGGCGGGGTCGTCGGTGACCATTCACGCGCTCGCTGACACCTCTCACCGCTTTTCTTATCATTCGCAGTCAACGTTCTCGTTCAGCACGGCCCCTCCAGTCAGTACACGGTCCCTGTAGCCCTACAGAACGAACTGCTGAGGCCTGCCTTCAACAGTGCTCTACCCCAATCGCGCCGCCTCCTTCTTCTTGCCTCCCGAGAACCGTCAGGCTGCGAGCTTGCTCAAGGGTCTCGAGGTGAGTCGACGATTAGTTTCGCTGAGATCTGCTCTACTACAGCGTCTCCACCCAGGGAGCCACCGCAGCGGCGCAAGCTGACCTCGGCCTGCTCGGCGCTCTCCCTTCGCAGATGTGGCGTGGCTACTACACCTCGCTCCGCCCCGGTCCCAACAAGATCTTCGTCAACTTCGACATTGCTTCTCAGCCCATGTACCAATCGGGCAACCTCGCCGACGTCGTCCTCGACTTCCTTCGCGCTGCGACTCGCGGCATCACCCTCACCGACCTCGCCGCGAGCAAGATCCCTCCTCGCGGCTACATCGAGCTCGACCGCTTCTTGAAGGGTGTCAAGGTGCAGCTCAAGGTCAGGGACAAGGATGGAAACGAGCCCGTGCGCAAGATCAAGCAGTTCGAGAGGTCGAGCGCCGCCGCTTCAGCCTTCCAGCTCGAGGACGGCACGACTCAGACGGTCGAGGTGGGCTCGGTGCCTCGCAAAGCGGCGGTTTGCAAGCTGATCCCTTTCTCGCACAGACCTACTTCAAGCTTCAGTACGGCGTCACGCTCAAGCGCCCCGACTTCGTGAGCTTTTTCATCGCCGAGCGTCTCGGTCGAGCTGCAGCTGACCTTACTTCGCCTTCGCAGCCCTGTGTCCGCGTCTCCAAGGTTGCTCTCTGGCCTCTCGTAAGTCTCCGAGCTCGTCCCTCGCTTCGTCTCGCTATATAGCTGACCGACTCTCCACCTCGCCGCCTGCAGGAGCTCTGCGAGGTCGAGGCCGGTCAGAAGTACTCGAAGAAGCTCGATCCCGATCAGACCGCAGCCGGTGAGTTTTGAATCTATCGAGGGTCTCCAAAGCTTACCTCTGCTCCTTCCCTTTCTCCCACTTCCTCCCCTTCCCTCCCTTCTTCCCGCCGCCGCAGCCATCAAACTCACGACCGTCAGCCCCAAAGACAGGGTGCCGATGCTCAACATTGGTCTCAAGCGCATCCAGCCCGAAAGTAGCTCCGCCAAGAGCGCCCTCGCTCAATGGGGCGTCTCCATCAAGAGCGAGCCCATCGTCATCCAGGCGCGCGAGCTTCCGCCTCCCACCGTCAACTACAAGCGGTAAGTCGAGCCTCGACTTGCGCTCCACGCTCTCTCGCTGACTCTCTCCCCTGCTGAACAGCCCCGTTCAGCCTCGCGAGGGCGTGTGGGATATGCGGGGAGGCCATCAGTTCTACTCGCCCGCCAAGATCGACAGGTGGCTCGTTCTCGTGGTGAGTCGTTCAAAGCCACGCCTCTTACCCTTCACGGAGCCGAATTTCTTCCTCCCCCGACTTTACAGTTCGACAGCGACCGCTTCTTCCGTCTGGAGGAGGCGCAAGGCTCCATCATGGGACTCGTGGCCGCCTGCTCGCAAGTCGGCCTTCAGATCAAGGACCAGCGCCCTCCCATCCACTACGTCCCTCGTGGCTCGGACATCAACTCGTACATCCTCAGCAAGGGCGCCGAGATGGTCAAGACGGCGGGAAATCCTCCTCAAATGCTCGTCTGTTTCCTCCCACGCAAGGTAAGCGCGTCGGGGGCTCGTCTCAACGCTCTCAACCACTGACTCTTGACTTCTTACAGCCCTGTGACGAATACGCCGTGATCAAGGTGGGCTCGGATTCATTCAACCTCAGCCGCATCACGCCGTCTCGCTGACGCCCTTCTTCCTCCAGCGCCTTGGAGACGTCGACAAGGGAGTCGCTACTCAGTGTCTTTTCATCAACAAGGCCAAGAGGGGCAACCCCCAGTACTACGGAAACCGTGAGCACTCGTTACCCCCTCTGCAGCCTGTCTCCGGGCGTTCTCCGTCTCGCTCCACTCCACCTCGGCGCTGACCACCTCCGTTTCACTCATCCCAACCCCTACCACCTTTTACGCCCGACAGTCGCCCTCAAGATGAACGTCAAGATGAGGGGAATCAACAGCGCCCTCGATGCTGCGAGCCTCGGACCCATCGCCGAGAAGCCTACGGTGAGCGGCTCGTGCTCGGCAGCAAGATGCTCTGTCACTGAGACTTCTCACTCACTACAGATGCTCTTCGGAGCCGACGTCTCGCACCCTAGCCCTGGCTCCCTTTCACCCTCCATCGCTGCCCTCGTTGGTTCGATGGACTCCAAAGCGACCCTTTACGGCACTTCCGTTCGCATCCAATCTTGCAAGTCCAAGCGAAAGCGGTACCTGCTCTTCTCACTGACTACTCTTCTCGACTCTCCTCCGAAGCGCGCGTGGAGGTCATCGCCCACTTGGATCAGATGACGGCCGGGCTCATCAAGCAGTTCGAGGACAAGCTAAAGGTCCGGCCTCAGCGTTTGATCTTCTTCAGGTGCGCTCCACTCCTTCTGTCCCCTTTCCTTCCTCTCCCTCCTCCTCACTTTCCCTCGCCCTCGCACTCTCTCTCGCGAGTCGCACTCTCTCTCGCTCGCTCTCTTTCTCCGCGAGACGACGCCGACTCCTCCTCATCGACCTTTTAGGGACGGCATCAGCGAGGGCCAGTTCCCTCAAGTTCTCGCCACCGAGGTCGCTGCGATCCGTCTCGCCTGCAAGAGGCTTGGCGGCGGTTACTCTCCGTAGGCTCTTCTCTTTAATAAGAGCACCGAAAGAGAAGGAGTACTGATCCGAGCCTCCCCCCTTCCCTTCCTCAGTCAACTCACGTACATCGTCTGTGGCAAGCGCCACCACATGAGCTTCTTCCCCAAGTAGGTCTTCGCTCTCTCGCCTCGCTCGTGAGCTGACTCACTATACCTCTTCTACAGGAACCCCATGGACGCTGACCGCAAGAACGGCAACTGCAAGGCCGGCACGACAATCGACACCGACATCACGAGCGCCTACAGCTTCGATTGGTACCTTCAGTCGCACGCCTCGCTCCTCGGAACCGGTCGCTCGGCGCACTACACTGTCCTCGTCGACGATTCCAAGTTCTCGGCCGACGTCCTCCAGCAGCTCGTCTTTAATCTCTGCTTCACCTACGCGCGCTGCACGAGGTCCGTCAGCTACGCTACACCTGCCTACTGTGAATTTCCTTCACTCTCTTTCCTCGCCGAAGCGAGCTGACCTCTCTTTCGACAGACGCCGACCGCGTCGCTACCAGGGCTCAGCTCCTCCTCAAGCGCGATGATGATGATGCCTCTACCGTCGTCTCTTCGCACTCGGGCGCCAGCGAGGAGAAGATCCGCGCTCAACAGCAGGCGGAGTGGACCTCGCGCTTGAAGGCCATCCACGTCAATCACAGCGAGAGCCTCTACTTCCTCTAGTCACTTTCCCTCTACCAACCACTCTCCCTCTACCACTCGTCTTTTTCTCGCTTGTCTCTCCTCTCTTTCTCGCTTGTCTCCTTCCCCCTCCCTAGTGCCCTTTTTGTAACCTCTGCGATAAGCGCTTGCTGTGGAGTCCTGAAGATATCATCTTTCCCCCCGCCACTCTCAGCCAGAGCAAGAGCAAGTTCAGAGTGCGCCGCCAGAGCTTTCGCGAATCAGGCGCTCGGCGATGGAAAAGTCGGTGCTGATCTTTCCTTCCCGATCGCATCTTGGTGGTCTGACACCTACGATCGACATGCAAGGAATTTGTACTAGTGAGCAGACCTCTACCACCCCGCAGGACGAGCAGAGCTCACTTCGAGCGCCTGCTCCGGTCAAGCCGCTTCTCGCCGAAAACCCGGAAAAGCGAGGAGTAAGAAGCAAGATGCCTTGCAAGTAATGCACTACGATAAAGATAGAGGAATTTGACGGTCTCCCCAGACCTCGCATTCAGTCGATCCGCTCCATCTCGCTCATCTCCCCCTCGGCGATCGCCTCCTTGAGCTTCTTGAACGCCGCGTCCCGCAAGACCGCCAGCCGCTCACACTCCTTGTAACCCTCGTCACTTTCCATCCTCCTGAAGTACCGGAAGTAGTGGTCGCCGGTAGTGTCCTCGTCCGCAGTATAATTCACCTTTGCCTTCTTCTGCTCCTCGTGCTCGTGGATCTGCTCGCGCAGCCTCGCCATCTGCTCCCTCATACTGACAAGCTCAGCATGCTGCCTGATCTTCCACTCCTTCTCCCTCTGCTCCAAGTTGGCCATCTTCAGCTCCATCTCCGCCTTCTTCACCTCGAGTCGAATCCTCTCGGCATCGACACCAGCCTGCTCCTTCGCCAACGCCTTATCCCTTCTAGTCAGAAGTCGCTCCTTGATCGAGAGCAGACGGGCGTGCTCTTGTAGGCGAGCCTCGGCTTTGACGGCGGTGAGGTAGGTGTCCTGCTCCTCGACTTGCGAAGAAAGCGAGCGGGGGAGGGAAGGATGGGTCGCCTCCTTCTTGTTCTCCTTCTCCAAGAAGTCCTTGTCGACCATCGACTGCTTCATGAAGGCGGCGAGGCTGATGCTGGCGGGGATCTGATGGTGGGGCTGTTCGACAGCGGCGAAAGGAGGGGCGGCGCCGTGGGCTTCGGCGGTGAACGGAGAGGTGCAGGGAGGGACGGCGAAGAGATGGATGGCGGAGGCGAGGCGATCCATGGCGCTGCGCTGCTCTTCGGTCTCGGCGAGGAAGACTTGCGAAGAAGGGCGAGAGGGCGACTCGGCCGAGGGGGAGAGGAAGGGAGCTGGTGAAGGAGGCGCCGAGGGAGCGCTGTTGGTCGGGTCGACAGCGGAGGCGGCGCTATCGACGGAGGCGAGCTCTACAGGCGTGGTAGGAAGTAGCCAGCGTATGCCGGAGAGGCGCTCCTCGAGAGGAGTGAGGGCGACGAGAGGGGGCATGTCGGCGTAGATGTCGATTTCCTCCTTCTCGGCCGTAGTGTCCGAGGGCTCTTCGACGACCCTGGCGTGTTCGACGGCGTCACAGGGGAAGTAAACCTCGTTGTCGTCCTCGACGGACTCGGTCGCCGAAGGCGAGGGCGAAGGTGGCGAGAGGGCGGATGGCTTGAGCGAAGGGCTGAGGGCAGCCTTGGATGTGGTCGCGTGGGCAGGTTGGACAGCCTCGGATTGCTGTTCTTGAGGCGACCGAACGGACGACGAGCGAGTGGGCGAGTTGTACTCGGTGATGAGGGCCGTGACGTCCGTTCGGAAGGAGGCGGGAGCATCGCCGAGTTGGGAGTGAAGGGGTTTGAAGGCGGTGACATCCGACTCGGAGGGCTATCGGCGAATGAGTGAGATGAGCGAACAGGCAGCAGGACGGTTCATCAAGCACCGTGGCTCACCTTGACGTTGGTGTCCCTCAGCTCGGCGATGTTCTCGCTCTTCTTCTCAGTGAGCTGCAGGGCAATTACGTGAGCACACGTTTCACTTGCAGTTCCGAAAGCAAAGACGCACCTCCGTGAGGCTGGGAGCGGGCGCTAAAGCAGCTGAACTTGCGGTGGGGTGGCGCCCGGCTTGCTGCTTCCCATCAATGCGCTTGTTGAGGTTGCGCTCCATCTTGGTGAAGCGCTCGAGTAGCTGGGAGTAGTTGCGCGCGTTCTGTGAGATCCCTTCTTGCACCAGAGCCAGCACCTGCGCACCAAGAACACAAAGTCAGGATCGAGATCGGGGGAGCTGCAGTGGGAACGAGTGGTGCTCACGTCGGCGAGGGTGTAGGTCTTCCGAGGGGCGCGAGTGGGCGTGGCCTTGTGCTCGGGGAAGTCAGAATCGTAGTCGACGTCGTCAAAGTGCAAGTCTGCGGCAGGGGAGGAGGGATCGGTGGGGACCACGGCCTGCTCGGCTTTCGCAGAGGGGGCAGCATGGGGAGTGTTGCCCATCGTCGAGGCAGGGGTAGCCAGAATCGGAAAGACGGTGAAGAGAAGAGAGAGGAAAAGAAGAGGGAAGGCTTGCTAGTGGGGGTGAGAAGGCTCTGCGAGCCAACATTCAACGACCGAAAGATAGCCTGCGCGCTCCTTCAAATCTCCAATCGGCTGGTGCACCTCGGCGTGTTGTAGCGGATCAATCGTTGAAGTGTCGACGGCTCCATCAGCACCGAGAGATGGCAGCTTGAGCTTCACGGCGAGAAGGCGGAAGACGAGCAGCGAGACGCGGCGGGAAGGGGTCGCTCGAGGGGTGCGAGTGCTGCAGGGTACTCTTGTGGTATTCCACCGACTCTGGGTATCTTGACGCACGATCTCCCGGCGTCGTCTGCGGGCAAGACGAGGTCAGCTACTGTGCACGCTGCTCCACGTCTCGGAACGAACGAGCTCACCTCCGCTTGCACTGCTACAGCTCCACCGGAGATTCCAGCTCACTCACACGTTCACTCCAACCGAGCAGAAGGCAAACACGAGTCCGAAACCTCCGAGAATGCTGGCAAGCGAGCCGACTGCGAGCTCTTGCGTTGGCAGGCCCTTGGCTCGTAGTCTGTGTTGGGGCAAACAGGTCAGCCGAGCATAGAGAGTCCCCTGTAGGTCTGTACGCACGTTGAAAAGTAGAAGGAGAGGACGAAAGCGAGCGAGAGGAAGGTGATTGCCAGCGGCTGGAGCGACGAGGAGGGGAGGAAGGGCGAGAAGGCGGGAAGTGAGTTGTGCTCGGCCTGTAGGTCGGTATGGTCAGCTGCAGCTCATCGAGAGCCGCTGGAGGCTACTCACCAGCAGCTCGGCGTGAGTCGACATGGTTGGCAGAGTTGAACCCTTGGCCGTTTCGCTCTGGGTTGCTCTCCTACGCTCATCTCGTCTTTCTGCTCGACTGCAACCGCTGCGACACGGGTACATCTCAGCATGTGCACTTCCGCAAAGTGCCGCCGACCACCTCCGTAGCGGAATCGACTACAATTAGCTCGAGCTGCTCTGCGGGGAGTGCCCTCGCTTGCGCCGTGATCTTTTACGGCTCGGCCACCTCTCTTGTTCCTCCTTGCGTCAGCTCGATGGTTTCTCTTCAGTCGACTGCATCTGCTACTGCTCCGCCAGAGCTGTACATGGATCAGGAGAAGAGCTTGGACGGCGATTTGAGCAAGACTTCAAGCGCCGAAGTTGCTGGAGTCGAGCACGATAGGAATGCCGCTTTGCTGAGAAGGCGACAGATCCCATGGGCGGTCAAGGGAGTTGCATTTCTACTAGTCATCACCTTCAATCGTGAGTTTTGGCCCTCGCCGAACTTACGCTCCTCCTCTTCTCGCCGCCGAGCAGCAGAATGGGCTCACCTGTAGCGAGGCTGGAAGATGGTTCTCTGAAGCCTCGCTGAACTACATCATCTCCTTCTACTTCTCGCAGTGGCTTCATATTGGTTCAGCTCATCGCTCGGGCCTCTCAAAACGACCTTGAAGGCCGAGCTGGGCATCACGAACGCACAGTACGGAGTCGTCAGTGGTCCACTTTGCCCTTCTGCTCACCATCTCGCTGACCTGGCTTCTCTACAGCTCGCCTCGGCCAACAAGCTCGTCAATACCCTCATGCCGCTGGTGTCGGGGATTGCCATGGACTACTTCGGCGCCGAGTACACTTCTCTTGCCGCTTCTTGTGAGCCTTTGACCTTCACAAGGCTCGCTGAAAGCTCATCTCGCCTTCTCCGCAGCTGTGATCCTACTCGGCGCGCTTCTCAGCGGTATCGGCGCCTCGGTCACCTCGTATGGTCTGCTCGTAGCGGGAGAGGTCGTTGTCGGCTTCGGAACCAGTCAGTTGCTTTCCTCTCAGGCGCTACAAGCTCTACTGACCTCGCCGCCACCTCGAGCAGTCGCCATCCAGACCGCTCAGCTCAAGATCTTCTCCCACTTCTTCCTCGGGACTCATCTCGGCCTGGTCTACGGGCTCGAAAACGCCGCAAATCGTATCGTTGTTGGTGAGTTGCTCTTCTCCGTGCTTTGCAGCCACTGCACGGTGCATGCCCTCCCCTCGTGATGTGAGCCGAGCTCACCTCTCTTTCTTTCGCAGTCGTTGCCAAGGCCACTGCTATCCCCATCACCAACAGAGCCGGATGGACATGGGTGATTTGGGTGCGTCTGTGCCTCCAGGTCTCGGTCTCTCCAAATGCTCGCCGGCTGACCTCTAACCTTTCCGCAGGTCCCTGTCTTCTTCTCGGCCTTCGTCTTCCTCACCAACATCACCTACGTGCTCTGGGAGCGTCGTCTTCCCGAAAAATATCGCCCAAGAACTGGTCGGCAGACTTCCGCAGTCGAAGGGGGTGGAGGAGGCTTCCGCTTCGAGCTCTTCAAGTCATGGCAGACCGTCGCGGCGCTGCCTGCCATCTTCTGGCTCATCACTCTCACTCAGAGCCTTACCTTCCAAAATGCTACGGTGCAGACTTATGTCTCGCTGCAGGCCGATATGGTCACACAGACTCGCGGCGCCGTAAGTTCCTCTGCGATCAAGTTCGGCGCTTCGCTGACGCTTCGGAGTTTCCCTGCAGGGTCTTCTTACCGCCGGCTGGATCAGTGCAGTCGGCCAAGTACCTGTTATGATCATCGCACCTCTTCTTGGGTAGGTCGCCTTGCTCAACTCGTCGAGACTCCCAGCCAACAGCTCGCGCGGACAGCTCGAGACTGACCGAGTTGGCTCGCAGGCTATTCTTCGACCGATACGGCCGTCGCATGGACTTTGTGCCCGTTTCTGCTGTTTTCTTCATTCTTGTCTTTGCCCTCATGGTGCGTCAAGTCGACTCTCAAAAGTGCGCGAACCGGGAGCGAAGCTGACCTCGGTTCATCCGCTCAACAGGGCTTCACTAACACCAACGCCATCGCTCTGTAAGCGACCAGACCTTCATTCGCAACTCGATTGTACCGTGTCAGACTCACACCGTTCATTCTTCACAGCACCATCTTGCAAGGAGTCGGCCTCGCCATCAACCTCCTTCCCTTCACCATCTCCATCCCTCTCATGGTCCCCGGCGTCGAGCAAGTCGGAACAGCCGAGGGCGTCTATCAAGCCTTCATCAACTCGGGCGCCGTCATCGTCTCCACCGCCGCCGGAGCGATCCAAGATCTCACGCCGACGGGCAGGGGAACCTACACCAACGTGTTCTACTTCTTCTGCGCCATCAAAGCCCTCGACTTCTTCTTTGGTCTATTCTACATCTGGATCGACCGATACCACCTCAACGGCATCCTCTCGCGCTCAGAGAGGAGCAAACTCGCTCGCGACGGGCAGCTCGGGAGGGGGGAGGTGGAGGAGCAGAGGGGTCGGTTCAGAGATCCTATCAAGGGGTGGACGAATGCTGGGATTGCAGCGGGTGTTTCGATGACTATCGTAGCCTGGGTGGTCTATTTGGTGTACTCGCAGGGCTCGTGAAAGAGCTCGGCGCAGGGTCTCGGCGAGAAGAGGGCGTTTACATTTTTTGTAGACCGATAGATTGCTATTGAGTGACTTAGAGGCAAGAGTTGGCAGCCTTTGTATCTCTGAACTCGTTCTGCACCTCAACAGCTTTAGTCGAATTAGGGCAACTCCGACAACCGACAAGTCTCGGCCTTCTCAACTTGTACTTCCCCTTCGCCCCCAAGATGCTTGCTCATCGCTCTCTCTTCCTCCTGCTTGTCGACGTTCAGCTGTATGGCTGCGCCATCGCCATCCGATGGCTTCGATAGCAAGGACGCCAGCTCAGAAGAGCTTACCGGCGCCTCTCAGCTTCAGCTCCAGGACGAGGCTCAGCGAGTGCTCGCCTTCGCACAAGACGAGCCTCCTCCAACCGAGGAGGAATGCGCCCAGGTCGTGCGCAAGGTCGATTGGGTGCTGATGCCGATTTTGTGGGTCACTGGTGGCCTGCAGTACTGCGATAAATCAGCGTGAGTGAAGAGCTGCAGCTTCCGGTTCGACGAGCGGCAGACGCTAATCGTCGGCGGCGAGAACCAGATTGAGCGTGGGCGCCCTCTTTGGCATGATCCGGGACCTTAAGCTGTATCAGGTTGGCTCGAATGGTACCATCGACACTTTTGTACGTCTCTCCGGCATTCCACCCTTCGCCAGTCGCTGACCTCCGCTCTTCCTCACGGAAGCTTTATTCTCAATGCGCGATGATCTTCTTCGTCGGGTGAGCTCGCTGAATTGTCTGTACAATACTAGAGCTGACCGTCCTGCTCAGCTACGTCTGTGGAGCGTTTCCCTTGGGAGCAATCGCTCAGCGACTCCCGACCGCCAAGGTCTGCGCCGCCTACTGCATGATCTGGGGCGTCGTGGTAACGGCGACGCCTGCTTGTACTTCTTTCTCTGGTCTCATGGCGCAGGTGAGTCCTCTTACCGAGCCAGCCGGAGCCGAACGCCGAGCTCACCGTTCTCTCGCAGAGGTTCTTTCTCGGTTTCGTCGAGTCGGGTGTGTCGCCGGCATTCCTCTCCATCATTGGCGCTTGGTACACCAAGAAGGAAGCAGCCATGCGTACCACCGTACTTTTCTCGGCCAACGGATTCGTCGTCATGTGAGAACCCCGCCCTTTCCTCTCGACCGAGCTTCGGCGCTGACCTGTTTGACAGTCCTCTACTGCTGCTGGCATGGGGCGCAGTGACCATTGGACCTCCAGAGCATTCATGGAAGCCTCTCTACTACTTCATCGGCGGGCTTACCATCTTGTGAGCGCCCCGTTCGTCCCGGTCGACCTCGGCGCTGATCTTCTTCGAGCGCAGGTGGTCGGCCGTCATTTACATTGCTCTGCCCGACTCGCCTGTAACGGCCAGGTTTCTTTCGCATCGTCAACGCTACGTAGTGAGTTGTCTATCTCCTCTCTCATGAGGGTGTGGCCGCTGACTTGATTTTTGCAGGCCGTCGAGCGTTCGTCTTGCATCTTGGTCCATCCATCTCTACTCTAGGCTGACTTCTTATACCAACAGGACTTCGCTGCAACCAAGCCGGTATCACTAGCAAGATCTTCAAGCCGACTCAAGCCTTTTCCGCGCTGCTCGACCCCAAGGTCATCCTCCTTGCCCTCATCACGTTCTGTGTCGCATCACCGGGAGTGAGTGCCTTTATTTCTATTCTTACTCCCTTGCTCCACCTTTTCTCACGCTTACAAACTCCGCAGGGCGCTGTGGGATCCTTCACGCCTCTCGTCATTCAGCAAGTCTACGGCGCCAACCCTCGCAAAACGCTCCTGCTTCTCATGCCCACCGGCGTAGTCGGAGGTGTCGCCAACCTCATTGCCGGCTATGTCACGTCGAGAGTGCCCAATACCCGATGCGCCGTCTTTGCCCTCTTCGCCCTCGTCTCGATTGCCGGTGGCGTGCTGCAGTGGAAGATCCCGCTGTCGCAGAAGGAGGGGATCTTGGCAGGGTGCTTCATCATTCCCGCGTTTTCGGCCTGCTTGGGAACGATGACTGGCCTCGTCGGTGAGTGCAGCTCGGCGCAATATGAAGACCCGACCTGACCTCCTTCTCAACAGTCTCCAACACCGCTGGCGCTTCTCGGAAGACCGCTGTAGGAAGTATCATGTTCATGAGCAACGCGCTCTCCAACATTGCTGCTCGTAAGTGGATCGCTTCTCACGACGTTCCGAGGCTGAGTTGACTTTCGCTCTCCTCTGCAGCTTTCTTCTTCAAGGCGAGCGAGGTTCCTCGGTATCCGACCGGCTTCCTTACCACCGTTGCTCTTCTGTCGGCGAGCGTTGGCCTGATAGGAATCTACGCGTGAGTCCTTCTTCCTTGTCCTCGGATTTCGGGACTGACTTTCTCTCTTTGCGCAGCCTGCTTTGCTGGCTGGAGAACTCGCGCAGGGACAACGCCGAGGCGGAAACTGCCGCGGACAAGAACCTACCAGATCAAGCATTCTCAGACCTCACAGACAATGAGAACAAGGGTGAGGTGGTCTTTCGGTCGTCGAGTTTCGCTTTCCAGTCGGCTGACTTGCTTCTCGCTGGCAGCCTTCCGCTACACGTTCTAGTCATTATAAACAGGTCAGTATCAGTAGAAGGGTGTAGAGCTTACTGTAACTTACTTCGTACCCTCAAATCTCTCCTTCGACCGACGCCGGCGAGACCATCTCGGTTCCCGACTTTGCCTCGAGTTCAACTGCCCACAGCAGCGTGCAAGACGTTCGCATGGCACCTTTGATGCACCGTACAGGTTTTGACCTCCTGCAGCATTCTCGCTGCCCATGCAGGATCTGGGGTAAGAAGAGCGATCGGCGACCCGCTTGCTCGGCGCTGGCGGGCAAATCCGCGCTTTTCCCTGTGATATTCTCTCTGTCCTCTCCCACAGACTCCGTTCTCGCGCTTGGTCTGAGCTGTATGTTCCTTTTGCCTTTCCTCACCCTTTTCACTCACTCACCACCTTCCCTCCCGCCTTAGGCTGGGTCTCACGTCGGCCTGGGCAATGCACCATCATGCTTGGCGCTTGCGAGGGACCTCCCAAGTAACCAGCACTGACCAGCATGGTGATGGCCGATGGCTCAAAAGTCGCTCCCACACCTACTACTCATCTTCCTCTCCACTACTCATCCTCCGTCGTCTCTACTCAGCGCAACATGCTCTCCTCTGTCCTCGTATCCGCCCTCGCCCTCGCCGGCTCCGTTCAAGCTGCTCCCTTCTTTGGCGGTAAAGCTGCTGTCACTCTCGTCAAGAGGGCTGAGGTTGACGACGCGACCAACAAAGCCGCTACGCAAATTTCCGAGGTTCAGATCCAGTGAGTTGAGCTTCTCTCGTCAACGCCGAGCTCCTCCCTTTTCGCCATTTGCCCTTCCACGTCCTTCGTTCTGCGCCGCATGCGATCCCGCGACAATCGTCTTCACACTTCTTGCCTTGCTACCCTTTCGATCCTACTGGAGCACATGACTGATCCTCTTCTCATCCCTTCCCCTCTCAGCGAGTCTTGCAACGCCGCTCAAACTCGCTACCTCCGTAACGGCCTGGACGAGATGGTCCTTCTCGCCCGTCACGCTCATGATCGTATCCTCAGCCTTGGAGAGGAGGATGAGCTCTACCGGTGAGTTAGGGAGGGGCGGGAAGGGCTCGCAGTCGGATCGCCGAGCTGAGCTTTCTCTATTCAGCACCTACTTCGGCAACGCCAGCTCCGCTAGCACTTCTGGATTTTACGCACAGATCGCTTATGGCAACAAGCCTGGAGTTGTAAGTTGCGACGAGCTTCGGCAGGACGATTTGAAACCCCAACCGACCTCGGCGACTTCGGAGCTCTTTCTTTGCGACCGTTAGCTGACTCTCTTCACGGATGTCATCCAGCTTCTTAGGTGCGATAATCCCGACGGAAACTGCGAGCAGACTACCGCAGAAGGTACTTGGGCTGGACACTGGCGAGGAACTAATGGCTCGCTGGAGACGGTAATCTGCGAGCGGACCTGTACGTTCTCAGTCAATCGAATATGGAGAAGCATTCTGATGACGCTTTGTATCGCAGACACCTCCCGCCTTCACCTGGCTAGCCTCTGCTGGGACGAGAACTACATCGGTGTTGCTCCCGCCGCCGCCTGGCTCGCCACCGACCTTCTCCACCGCATGACGCACATTCCATCTATCACGTATCACCACGTTGGGCATCATGGTGAGCTCTCTGAGGACGTGGCAGACGTGAAGAGCGATCTTGACGAGGAGAGCTGACTTCGGCGCTACCGGTTTTCTCCAGCCGACACCTACCCTGGCGTTCTTGAGCTTGCTGCCAACAACGATACTAATGCCGCTTTCAACCAAAACACCTTCCAGTACTAGTGAGCTGTTTGCCCCCTTGTCTTTCGAGCCTCTCGTCGAGCTCCGGCTGATTCGCCGAATTTCTTCTCTCCCTTTACCTCCCACCCCATCACATCAGCGCCATCGACGCGTACGCTCGCGATGTCGCCTACCCTCCTCACGGCTGCGTCGGAGCCAACGCCACCCTTCCCGTTGAAGACGACCACGACCATGCTTCGACCTCCTCGGCGCTTCCTTCCGCTTCCGCTACCGCCACTTCGACGGCCGCCGAGACCTGCCACACCCATGCTGATGGCGAAGTAAGCTTTATAGGGCATTCCCTTGTCTCTAGCCGTGGTGCAGCGCCGCAGGGTGGACCTCGTAGCTGACTCTCTTCTTCTCGGCGAACAGATTCACTGCGAGGGAGGAGCTGCCGTGACCCCTAGCGCCACCGCCAGTGCGGCTCAGTCGTGCCACACCCACGCAGATGGAGGGGTCCGTCCATCTTCGCCGCCTGAAGCCTCTCCTGAGAGAAAGGCTGTCTAGAAGAAGGTCGCTGAGCTAACTCTCTCGTCGCTGCAGATCCACTGCGAGTAGACCCTCTTTTATAAAGGTCTTCAATCTAGAAAGACGGTGCTTGAACTGGAGCATTGGCGCGGTTTGTAGTGGGGTAGATGCCTACACTGCAAAGAACAGGCTCCCCTCCCTTTTCTCGGTGTTCGCCCTTGCGCTTCGCAAGGTGCGTCAGAAGAGATGAGATGCTCGAATAAATATGAAGCTACAAGGACTGACTACTGCACTGATGACTGAACAACACTGATACTAAACGATCCGAGAATTAGACCTAAGCTAAGCTAAGCTGAACCGAATCCCCTCCGTCCTCTTCCACTCTCAAGCCCTCCTCACTGGCACTCCACACCTTCCCCTCCTGTAGACCGACTGCGATTGGATGCTGCGATTGGTGCTGAGATCGAAGCGACCGTAGCGAGTGCGCGAGGTGGGGAACACCCGACGAGGGAGAGAGGTGAAAGGAGCGCCAAGCTTGAGGGAGGAAGGCGAGCGACGAGGAGAAGGGCGAGGCTTGGTGGAGGTGATAGGGGAGGGAATGAAAGTGGTGAGGTATATGCTCCTCTTGATGCTCCTGAATGAGTGTTGAGGGCGGAAGGGGCCAAAAACTTGCTCGGCGGAGGAGCGAAAGTCGTGAGGGAGGGAGAGGCCGAGTCCGAGGCCGATGGTCGAGGTGGAGGATTTGAGGGTGAGTCGAGGGATGCGGGAGGTACTCCGGTAGTCGACCTTGGAGGTGGAGGTGGTAGAGGTAGAGGTGAAGAGGAGCTTGGCGATGTCGGCATGCTCGGCGGGGAGAGGGAGCGAGGAGACGGAGGAGGCGGGTGAAGAGCGAGGACTGGGGGAGTCGAAGAGCGTGTAGCGCTGGGAGGTGGGAGTGGAAGGAGTGGAAGAGGAGGAGTTCGAGTCCGAGTCGGAGGAGGACGTGATGGAGAAGTCGTCCTCGGTGCTCAACGGCTCCTCGACGCTGATGACTTCGACGCTGGGCTTCCAACCACCGAGAACCTCCTCCAAACTCTTCCTCTCAGCGAGTTCGTGAATCCTCAGCAACCTCGGCGCAAACTTGGGCGAGCGCTGGTTGATCTCCTTCGAGTCGACCCTCTCGGCGGCGGCCAGCTTGAGCTGAAGTCCGATGCGGTGGTGCTCGAGGATCTCGGCCGCGGTGAGGGCTTCAGGCCCGTCGTCCAAGATCGGCTGTAGGGTGGTGAAGGAAGAGTCAGCATCAGACTCGGAGCTGAAAGCCGGGGGCGAGAGGCGTCAAAAAAGTGAGAAGGGAACGCACCTCTTCGGCGGGACGCTGAGACCAGAGAGGCGAGCTAGTGATGGTAACGTTGTAGGGTGAGGAGATGCACATCTTGCTCTTGCTACCACTGCGTATGAAGAGCTTGCGAGGAGCCTTCTTGAGCGAGGAAGCGAAGGATTTGAAAGTGAAGGCGGGCATCTTGCTCGGTTGGTGGGAGGTCGGGGGAGAGCGCTGAGATAGGTGTAGCGTAATGTAGTATTAGGAGACTTTGTAGTCAGGTGAACTCGGGCGAGAGTAGAAGAGCGCCGAAGCAGGAGGAAGAGAGGAGGAAGAAGGAAGGAAAGAGAGAAAGAGCGGAGCGAGCAGGATTTTATACCTGGCTCCGAGCCCTGCTTCGGGGACCAACCTACACCTCACCAGCCCTCCCTCACATTTCATCTCCCTCATAGAAACGGTGCTGTAGGCGACCACAATGGACCTCATCCCTCCACTTTGTCTCCAATCTCATCACCGAGAGCCGCGCCATTTCCTCCTCTGCCTCCTCTTCAAGCACTAAAGGAGGCTCACTGCTTGTCCTGCCGTGTATTACAGCGTGTAGAGACTCGATCTAGAGACCTAGGCGAGCAAATCCGGACCCTCTCGGCGCAGCAGAAACCCTCGTTTGACCTCGGCGATGAGAAGCTCCCTCGCAGCGAATGCAAATCGATGCCGGACCGCTTCTACGTCGCTTCAATCGACCAAAGCGATGGTCGGAGGGTACCACGGGACTCTCCGACCACCTCCTGCTCCCTGAGCCGTTGATGCTCCCTCAAGCCCTCCACCGAGCTCCGCCGCTCCTCGTCGCCCCGTTTTCGAACCTCGTTCAGGTCACCGAGGCCGCTTTCGAACTGCGTCTCTGGAGTACACGCTACAGCTCACGTGTTTGCGCGATGGTTGCTCGCTCCCTCCAGCTGTATCACTCCCGCAAACGAGCGGAGGGCGGCAGGACCGAGAAGGAGGTTCGCCGGGGAGCGCTTCCAGGATTCTGTTGAAGTACAGCCCGCTTCTTAACCCCTAGCTATAGATCCATTTGAACGTTGAGACGGTCGAGAGAGCGACTCATGGCGCGTACACCGAGCTTGAGAGCCGCTGAGCGGTGTTCGCCGAAGAAAGGGGCTGATGACAGAACAGCTGGTTTGTTGCTCCGCAGAGGCTCGATGGTGCTCCGAGGGAGGTTTATTCCCCTGGCAACCCTTGCCTTTGCTTTGCGAGAGATGACTTGAACGAGGCTGATACGAGGCTCCGAGCCTGACCCGGTTCTCCCTCTCGCTACATCCCTTGTTCTTCATTTCGAATCGGCCATTAGCCAGTGAGGTGATACTTCCTACTGAGCAGTTATACGTGAGCCCTCCTTCACCTACAGAATGCCCCCCAGAACGGCAACTGACCTCCGCTTGCCGCCTTGCAGCTCGACAGCACCTCTTTCACACTCCGAGCAGTGCCTACTAGCTGATCAGAAGGAGCAGCTACACTATCGGCCTACAGCTCAACCCTTTCTGGCGTTCCATCTCCCCCCTTCCACCCCAGCACACGAGTCGCTCCTCCCCGGGCCTCAAGCTCTCGCCGTTTTCAGCTCGCTGGAAGCATGTCGCGGTTCCCTGCATCTGCACCATCTTCGCACACTCCTCCCACGGCGCCCTCTTCCCCGCCTCGCCGTCTCGCAGCCAACGCGATGCCCTCCCCCATCGCCACCTCGACCAACCGAACAACCATCATCGGCCGCTCGTCTCGCTCCTCCCTCGGCGGTGCAGCAGCAGCTACATCGGCTACAGGATTAGGTCGAGCCGGTCATGCTAGCCAACACACCTACTCCAAGCCGTTCCCCGTCCCCAACTACCTGCGTCATTCGAGCTACTATCCTCGCTTCTTCACCACTCCGCCAGAGCCGTCTCTCTTTGGAGCAGGGGCAACAGATCCCGAAGCTCTGTCCGGTGCTAGCCTAGGGCTCAGCGATGCGTTCGGATTGAACGCCGAGGGCTCGGCAGCGGCCAGAGGAGGTGGAACCATCCTGCTACCGACATGCTGGGACGAGGGCGACAAGTGTAACCTCATCGAATTGAGTACAGATGGACTAGGCGTCAACTTTGCCGGTAGGTCATACCCGGCTCTCTGCAACGAGGACCGTTCGGCGCCGAAGCTGACTCCTTCGCTCTCGCTACCGCAGGCTCAGCCAAGTACGGCGACCGAGATGCTGCGGCAGTGCGCACCAATCGCCCCGTGCCCGTACAAGCAGGTGTCTACTACTACGAGGTCACCATCGCCGACAAGGGTCTTAGCGGCTACATTGGTTCGCAGTCTTCGGTCGTCAATTCGCCGAGCTTCTCGCTGACCCTCGCTTTCTCATCCTCTTGTCCATTCCCGCTCTTCTCTTATCGCACAGGCATCGGCTTCTCTCATCGCGAGGTCTCGCTGTCCCGTCTGCCCGGCTGGGAGGACAACTCGTGGGGCTACCACGACGACGACGGTCGGGCGTTCTGCTGCCTGGGCACAGGCGAGAGCTTTGGTCCGACTTTCACCACAGGCGATGTGGTTGGATGTGGAGTTGATTACACGGGAGCGGGACCCGAGAAGGAGGGCAAAGAGAGAAGTAGGGAGTCGGCTGCTGGGAAGAAGACGGAGGGTGAGGGTGGGAGGGTGTTCTTCACTAAGAATGGCGATATGCTGGGTGAGTTGGACATGCTTTCTTATTTTCCTGCCACACCCCCCCACCTCATTTAGCGAGACCGCTCGCGGCGCTCGCCTCTTCGTCCTCCCTTCATCTCTCACGTTTCTACTCTGTCCATCAGCTTCAATAACTGATCTTACGCTCTGATCCACGATCCACGATATACAGGATACGCATTCTCCAACGTCCACGGCAAGCTCTACCCCTCGGTCGGCCTTCGCACCCCCGGCGAGGTCGTTCGCGCCAACTTTGGCTCCGAGCCCTTCAAGTTCGACATCGAGGGCTTGGTACGGGTGAGTTGCTCCCACTCAGCGGTCCTTGGCGTCTGCGCTGACCTTCCATTCTCTTCGCTCTTCGCTTTTCCGTGTCTCTCTCCACCCTCTTCTCATCGCTCCCCTTTATGCTCCACTTCACTAGGATCGACATCGCACCATCCTTAGTCAGATCTCCTCTTCCGCCATCCCTTCCAGTCTTCTCCTCCCGTCTCCTTCTCCCGCCATCCGCTCTCTCCTGCACCTGAACAAATCGCCCACCTACGCCGCCGAGCGCACGCACGAGACGCTCCAAGCCCTAATCAACTCTTACCTCCTCCACCACGGCTACGCTTCCACCGCCGCCGCCTTTACTACCCAGGTCGTCGCCGAACGGCGGGAACGTGCCAAGGGCCTTTTCGGCGCCGATCCACCCTCGCCGAAGACCAAGGGCAAGCAGCTCGAGGAGGATGAAGAGCAGGTCACGGCGCTGTTGACGGTGGGGAGTGATAGTGCGCTGAGAGCGCAGATTCGAGGAGCCTTCTTGAGGGGCGAGATTGAGACGGTGGGCGAGTTGATGAGGCGGCATTATCCGAAGGTGTTGGAAGCGCAGGATGAGAAGGGTGGGATTGCGTTTAGGTTGAGGTTGCGGGAGTTTGTGGAGGGTGTGCTGAGGGTGTCAAAGGCTTGAAGTGAGGAAAGGAAGGACGTCAAGGGGAAGGGGAAGGCTTCGGCGCCGACCCCCTCCAACGCCGACCTTT
>MWVB01000048.1:0-17776 GCA_003054985.1 Leucosporidium scottii | reverse complement strand
GGTTGCGGGAGTTTGTGGAGGGTGTGCTGAGGGTGTCAAAGGCGGGAAGTGAGGAAAGGAAGGACGTCAAGGGGAAGGGGAAGGCTTCGGCGCCGACCCCCTCCAACGCCGAGGATGTCGAGATGGCTGACTCCACCGAGACGTTCTCTACCCCTCCCACCTCGCCTACTCAATCCAGTCATCCACCATCATCCACCTCTCTCGACGCCCTCCTCGCCCTCGGCCGCTCCCTTCACGCCGACTACTCCGCCGATCCACGACCAGCAGTGCAAAGGGCACTCGAGCTGACGTTCAGTCTTATGGCTTACGATTCAGAGGAGGCGCTGGCGGCTGCACCCGAGGAGGTTAGAGCGTTGGTCGGCGAGCGAGAACGGGAGAAGCTGGCGGACGAGGTCAATGGGGCTATTCTGGGTGAGTTTGAATGTCTTGTTTCTATTTGCTTATGTAAAGAGGGCTGTAACGCTGACCTCGCCTTCTCGCACAGTGTCGCAATCCCTCCCACCGATTCCTCATCTCGAATCCCTCTACCGCCACACGTCGGCCTCAATCCGCCTTCTCGGCGACATGGGGGTCGGAGCCGCTGCCATGGTGGATGTGAGGGAGGAGGTGCTCGGCAAGCGGGCAAAGTGAGGCGTCAGCGGGGGTTGTCGAGGACGGAGGTCAGCCGAGGAGGAAGAGAGGTAGCGTATTTGACGTGTAGTTTAAATCGGATCATGTTGCAAACGAATGAAAGGCGTCTCTATATTTGTAGCTCGCCCTGAAGCACGGAGAGCGCCCAAGCTCAACGCGAAGTTTCGACCCATCTTCACATTCTCGGCCGTTGCAAAGTCAGCTTTCTCAAGCACATCCTTGACGGTCTCGGCCCCTCTTCACCTATCATCTGTGTTCATCTTTGACCCTCGAGCGCTCACACAAGGGCTTGCGCCTCTGCTTTGAACAAAGCGAAGCCATTGGCGGGGCCGTCCCCTGCGCGGCCGCCGCTGGCTGTTCCTTCGAGGGGCCTTGCTGGCTCTAGTCAAGCAGGACTAGCCTAACGATAACGCTATTGCCCCGTCGCCCCGTGAAGCAGCTCGGAAGCGGCCTCGGTGACCTGAACGAGGTTCGAAAACGGGGCGACGAGGAGCGGCGGAGCTCGGTGGAGGGCTTGAGGGAGCATCAACGGCTCAGGGAGCAGGAGGTGGTCGGAGAGTCCCGTGGTACCCTCCGACCATCGCTTTGGTCGATTGAAGCGACGTAGAAGCGGTCCGGCATCGATTTGCATTCGCTGCGAGGGAGCTTCTCATCGCCGAGGTCAAACGAGGGTTTCTGCTGCGCCGAGAGGGTCCGGATTTGCTCGCCTAGGTCTCTAGATCGAGTCTCTACACGCTGTAATACACGGCAGGACAAGCAGTGAGCCTCCTTTAGTGCTTGAAGAGGAGGCAGAGGAGGAAATGGCGCGGCTCTCGGTGATGAGATTGGAGACAAAGTGGAGGGATGAGGTCCATTGTGGTCGCCTACAGCACCGTTTCTATGAGGGAGATGAAATGTGAGGGAGGGCTGGTGAGGTGTAGGTTGGTCCCCGAAGCAGGGCTCGGAGCCAGGTATAAAATCCTGCTCGCTCCGCTCTTTCTCTCTTTCCTTCCTTCTTCCTCCTCTCTTCCTCCTGCTTCGGCGCTCTTCTACTCTCGCCCGAGTTCACCTGACTACAAAGTCTCCTAATACTACATTACGCTACACCTATCTCAGCGCTCTCCCCCGACCTCCCACCAACCGAGCAAGATGCCCGCCTTCACTTTCAAATCCTTCGCTTCCTCGCTCAAGAAGGCTCCTCGCAAGCTCTTCATACGCAGTGGTAGCAAGAGCAAGATGTGCATCTCCTCACCCTACAACGTTACCATCACTAGCTCGCCTCTCTGGTCTCAGCGTCCCGCCGAAGAGGTGCGTTCCCTTCTCACTTTTTTGACGCCTCTCGCCCCCGGCTTTCAGCTCCGAGTCTGATGCTGACTCTTCCTTCACCACCCTACAGCCGATCTTGGACGACGGGCCTGAAGCCCTCACCGCGGCCGAGATCCTCGAGCACCACCGCATCGGACTTCAGCTCAAGCTGGCCGCCGCCGAGAGGGTCGACTCGAAGGAGATCAACCAGCGCTCGCCCAAGTTTGCGCCGAGGTTGCTGAGGATTCACGAACTCGCTGAGAGGAAGAGTTTGGAGGAGGTTCTCGGTGGTTGGAAGCCCAGCGTCGAAGTCATCAGCGTCGAGGAGCCGTTGAGCACCGAGGACGACTTCTCCATCACGTCCTCCTCCGACTCGGACTCGAACTCCTCCTCTTCCACTCCTTCCACTCCCACCTCCCAGCGCTACACGCTCTTCGACTCCCCCAGTCCTCGCTCTTCACCCGCCTCCTCCGTCTCCTCGCTCCCTCTCCCCGCCGAGCATGCCGACATCGCCAAGCTCCTCTTCACCTCTACCTCTACCACCTCCACCTCCAAGGTCGACTACCGGAGTACCTCCCGCATCCCTCGACTCACCCTCAAATCCTCCACCTCGACCATCGGCCTCGGACTCGGCCTCTCCCTCCCTCACGACTTTCGCTCCTCCGCCGAGCAAGTTTTTGGCCCCTTCCGCCCTCAACACTCATTCAGGAGCATCAAGAGGAGCATATACCTCACCACTTTCATTCCCTCCCCTATCACCTCCACCAAGCCTCGCCCTTCTCCTCGTCGCTCGCCTTCCTCCCTCAAGCTTGGCGCTCCTTTCACCTCTCTCCCTCGTCGGGTGTTCCCCACCTCGCGCACTCGCTACGGTCGCTTCGATCTCAGCACCAATCGCAGCATCCAATCGCAGTCGGTCTACAGGAGGGGAAGGTGTGGAGTGCCAGTGAGGAGGGCTTGAGAGTGGAAGAGGACGGAGGGGATTCGGTTCGCTTAGCTTAGCTTAGGTCTAATTCTCGGGTCGTTTAGTATCAGTGTTGTTCAGTCATCAGTGCAGTAGTCAGTCCTTGTAGCTTCATATTTATTCGAGCATCTCTCATCTCTTCTGAGGCAGCTTGCGAAGCGAAAGGGCGAGCGCCGAAGAAACGAAGGGGGCCCTCTCTGGCCAGGTTGGGCATTCGCCGCGCACCGCTTCTCATCGGACTGCTCATCGCCGAGCTTCCTCTTCTCTACTGGCCTGATCCGTTCTCTCAAGCATGCAAGACAAGCGAGCAACCTCGAGCGAACAACGCCTCGGCGCTGGATTTCGGAGTCGACTAGGCATAACCGGACAAATCGGCCGTCTCCAACCACTGCTTTAACGTGTTGGGCTTACGCGCAAGGTACTGGTCAACCCAGTGGATGTCCTGACCGCCGTAAACTTGGACGGGGGAAAACCAGTAGGAAGAGGAAAACGTGTTCGGCGAAGGCTCGTTAGTATAGGAGCATTTGAGGAGGACAAGAGGAGCGCAAGCCTACAGCCAAGCTGGGTCACGTAAGGCCACATGTCCATAAAGTCATCGATGATGTGCTGAGGAGCTCCGCCAGCCGCGAGAGGCTGCTCCGACTCCTCGGCGGTCTCGACGGTGCGAGTGATGGCGATGCCCGTTTCTGCACGGGATGGGTAAGAATCATTCAATGACTTTGGAGGCGCATGGAGCTCGAACAGGCGAAGAGCGACGCACGTTGCCCGAGCTGGGTCAACATCTCGTCCACGGTGACCTCTTCGCCGCACGTGAGCACAGGCCTGGGATCATCTTGCACTTCCTTGTGCTCAATCACAGCTCGCACCCACAGTCCTTAATCCGTGTTGATGTCGACCAAAGGCAGAGGAAGAGCGCCGCCGGGTTCGGCGATGGGCTCGGTCGACGTGAACGACCACTTTCCGGTTCGATCCTTGGCTACAATTGGGAACGCGGTAGGGAGGAGGTTGGTGGCGTAGAATCCAACTTCGACCGTTTGGAATTCGAACGAGGGAAGCGCCTGCGCTCGAAGGCGACCATACTCGGCGATCTTGCACTTGTACTCGACTGCGAACAAAGGGGAGCATCGTCAGCTGTGAGCTCAGAGAAGACTGTTTTTGAGAAGTTGCAGAACGTACAGTGATGAACACGGGTGTACTTGCCACCCGAGAGCTTGCCGACGGGAGGCAACGCCGAGAAGATGAACAGCTTGACGCCGACCTCAATACCCGCGTCAATCATAGCTTTCCCTTCCGCGAGCTCCTGCAGTGAAGTCTGGGGATCGGCGAAGTCAACACCATCGTCGAAGCGCCAGAGATCGGTCGAAAGCTCTCACGCGTTCGCCGTCGACGTGCTCCCAAAAGTTGGTCATGGCCTAGAAAAGTCGTCGGGAAGTCAGAAAAGGAAAGGAGAAGATAAGTCGATCCACATACGACGTACAAAGACAACATCCGCCCCCCTGTAAGCTTGAGCGATGGCTTCGACTTCCTTGAGCTCGACCGAAACCATCTCGACTCCTTGCGCCTTGAGCTCAGCCGGGCGACCAGGCCTAGCAGCATCTCGAGTGAGACCTCGGATACGGTACTCCACAGGCGACTCGGCGAGAGCAGCAATCACGCTGCCTCCTTAATTGCCGGTGGCGCCTCCGACGACGATGAGAGGGGCGGAGGGGGATTGAGAGATGGTCATGAGAAATTCAGATGGGGAGGGCGAGAACAGAGATCTGAAGAGTAGAGAAAAGAGGAGCTCAGCAGAAGAAAAACGGACCCAGCATGACGAGATGACCTTCGTGCTGGCTGCTGACCGCGGCAGGTTCCCCGAGCTCCGTGAAAACGACTGGTGCACGGCGCACAGCATGAACACGTGAAGGATGACCTCACTTCACATGTGCGTCTTGAGCTCAAGTCCGAGCTGAAAGCAAGTAGTCAGACTCCCCGAGTAAGGCGACTCCCCGAATAAAGGCGGACTCGGCATTCGCGCTCCGATTGCTCGAAGGAGAGAACGACTTTTGCAGCCCAATAACCATACAATGCATAACGACCAAGTTAAAAAAAATACCCGGGTATTCCCCATGAACCCTGACCCCAAGAGACCCCCGTTTTTTGAATCCTGCTCTAAACGGAACGACGACTCTCTACGAAAGCGCAGCAGCGTCGGCGGCCTTCTTCGTGCCGTCACACCCTGGTCCACCGTTCCAGCAGCCATCCCAGAGGACGGTGAGACGGACGCGCTCTTCCGAAGAGAGGTGCTCGTCCCATTTGTCGCTTTGGACGTAGGTGAAGAGCGCCGAGTGAGGGGAGAGGACTTTCTGTGAAGCGGGGGAGGGGAGGGTCAGCGAGAGCGGATGAAAATCAAAGAAGAGAGACGTACGACATCGTCCTGTTCGAGGGGGAGCGCGAGGAAGAAGAGAACGTGCCGAATGAGTTAGCGACCGCTAGGCGAAGGAGCTCGAGAACTACGCCGACTCACAATGTAGAACGTCTGCTTGCAGGTGAGGCCTGTCGGATCATGACGCTCGGGGATGTGCGGTCGATCCTCGAACGAAAGACGGTAGCCCTCATACCAGGTGTGCTCCTACAAAAGCGAAAGGCGGGCGAAGGTCAGCTCTCGCCCGATGCTCCAAGCCAACACGACACCTCACCATCTTATCCATCATGTTCTTGGTCAGGGGTTCCTCGAAGAAAGTGATGCTGTAGCCGTTGACGAAGAGCCACTTGCCATCGCCAAAGACGTAGCGCTTGAACATGTTGTCGCCGCCGAGGAAGCCAACTACGCGTTGGAGGAGTTGGATCTGCGAGAAGTCGGTGCGGTAGGTGCCATAGCCAAAGAGATGGACCTGGGGTGAAAGAGAGACGTTAGCGAACGAGGCAGTAGAAGTGAGAGGGGAGGACGAACCCAGGTGCCGCCGAGGTAGTGATGTAGGTTGATGAAGGGGATGCCGGATTGCAGGACACCGGTCGAGTCTCCAGGGATGTCGAACTCTGCGAGAGTAGGAGAACGGGCGAGTCAGCGAATCGTTCTCGGCGATGGACGAGCCGAAGGAGTCTTACGATGAAGACCCTTCTCCTCCGAAGTGACGGTCTGCTTGGTAGCTCCCTTGGCGAGCGCAGCGCATCGAGTGACCATCTCGTCTCCTATGAAAGCAAGCAAGAGGTCAGCCTCCGCTTCCACTCATCGCGCCGCAAGCTCGAAAACTCACCTCCAAAGATGTGCTTGAACTGATCGTGGCAAGAATCCCAAATGTTGTACATCTCGGTCATGAGCGGATCAGAGACGAGCATGCCAGCACCTCCGAAAGCCATGCGGCCAAACTGGTCGAGCTGGTTCTTGGCTTCGGTCGTGGCTCCGACTGTCGAGAGAAAGGGTCAGACAGCGGCTCGAGGGACGGAAGGAATGAGGGGACGCACCGAACCACTTCTGAGTAGTGTCGTACTTGCCCAGCATGCGACGGACGGTGAGTTGGTCGAGCCAGAAGGTGTCGCTGCGAGGGAGAGCGGTGTTAGCTTCGAGTCGCTCGCCGAGACAGAGGGAGCAGCTCACTCGTCGTTGAAGATGTACCAATCGAAAGTGCGACTGCGAAAAGCGAAACGACGGGTCAGCTCGGATCTCACAGCTCAGCGCCGAGATCCTCAACTCACCCAATCTCTTCGGCATAGTCCTTCAACTCCCTCGTCATGGACAGGACCCTAACCTCATACCGCTCCTGCGTACTCGTCCTCAACCCACAATCCAATCCCCTTCCCTTGAGCACCTTCTTGAGCTCCTCAATATCGGTCGGATCCTCATCTCGGCTCAACAGGACCATGCAGCCCGGCCGATTATCCTCATCTCCCTCAATGACGGGAATCATCCATCGAGTCCACAACTCACTCATCTCCTTGGCTCGCTTGACCGTGGTGGTGATGCCGTAGATCAAATCGCGACCTCGGGGGAAGGTCTGCCCCTCGTGTAGGATGGGAATGCGAGGGTAGGTGTCGATTTGGTGGTGAGGGACGTGCTCGCCGTTGGGGTTGACGAGTCCTCCTGGCAAATCGGCGACGCCTCGGTGTGCAGCAGCAGCAGCGGCGGCGACGGCCGCTGAACGAGGAGGAAGAAGGGGGTCGACGGTCCAAGGCACGGGCTGTTCCATCGACGAAGCGGTGGTGTATTCAATCTCGCGCGGTTGGAGGACGAAATGGCGGGCCGAGATTTGGGAGAGGTCGCGCCATAGTTCTCGTTTGAGGCCGTGGGAGGGGAAGGTGCCGCTTGAGGCGGAGGAGAGTAAAGGGACGGGCACGCCGGCGAGGTAGCTGAGGAGGATGAAGACGGTGAAGGAGCCCAAGGCGAGGGAGGCGACGAGGCGAGAGCGGAGTAATGGTATGAAGGTGGATGCTGCTGCTTGGAGGTTGAAGGGGAATCCCGAGCCTTCGTAGGAAGAAGGAGGGAGATGGGGGCTTCTCCAGGGAAGGGGATCCTTCTTCTTGAGAAACGGCAGCATGTTGCGCATGTACCGCTCTCAGAGTCGTCCGGAATAAGTTGACTCGAACTGTAGGAGAACACACACCCCGTCTCATCAGCTCTCTGATGCCAGGGAAGAGGCCGTTTCAAAGCGCTGGGTCCCCTCACCAGGTGGGCGGATAGCGCTCGAGCTAGAAGGGCTGCAGCACGTCAGGCAAGGCAAAGCAAAGCAGGGTCAGCTTATATTGCTCTACCATCGTACAGCAATCGTTTCTGTCTTCTTCCTAGGAGCAGAGGGAACTCACCCTTGGGGTCTAGGGTTGATCCGGTCGAGCTCGCCCGGCAAGCACGCGTTTGGGAGGCAGCTGTAGCGAGTGGAGAGTCAGCGCGGTAAGGGAGCAGAGCAGTCTGTATCAGACTCACCTGTACTAGCCTACTCCGTGAGCAGAGCCGAGAGACGATGGAATTGCCCAGCGAGAAGGGAGAGGGGAAAGAGAGGGAGAGAGACGAGACGCGTGCTTGAGCAGGGGTCGAGAACGAGAGAGGTGCAACAATGGGCAGAACTGCAGCCAAGTGTGAGCGGGTGCAGAGTCAAGTCCAACTATAGCAGAGCAGACAGCTTCGAGAGAGAGAAGGAGAGCCCTCCCCCCCTTCCTCTGGAGAAATCGACTGCGAAGCTCACTTCCAAGTCTCACGCGAGCGGCCCTGGCCTACAGAACATCTTTGACGTCGATGATGGGTTCTGCTCCTGATCGAGTGTTGGGACACGAGAGTAGCTACAGCAGCAACGAGCAGCAAGAGAGGAAGCCCGAACGGCAAAGGTTCGAAACCACCTCGGCGGGCGAGCTGGCTGGGGTATGAAAAGTGACGCGCCGATGCCTCCTGCCCAGTCTTCTCCATGCCTGTAACTAGATCTCGAGCAGTTCGACAGTGTGTGTACAAAAAGCGCAACACTGAAGCGCTCGTTACAAAGCAGTCGTAACTCCTCAAACCGACGGACCGAGACTACCACTTGTGCGCCCTCTTCTCTCCCTGCGCCGTCTGCTTGACGGGTTCACGATGAGGGATGACTGGCTCGGTAATGTCGTAGGCTTCGATGGCGTCCTGCGAAGTCGACAAGGGCGAGCAAGGGAGAGAAAGAGAGCGAGATGAGCTCGGCGGAGGTGAAAGACGAGAAGAAGCAAGAAAGCTCACCTTCCACAGCTTCTGCGTTACTTCGAACACGAGCTGAGTCTTGGAGTTCTTGGCAGCGTCTCCCTCGTCGGGCGCGTCGACTCCGTCTGCGAGGAGGAACTCAGTCAGCTCCCTCGGCGCTCCCTTCTCCGTCCTCTGCAATCGAACCACTCACAAACGATGACGTCCTTGGAATACTCGGAATCGGCGTTATCCTCCGTCTCGATGCACACCCTGTTCTCGCGGACGAGGAACGAGAGGTAGAAGACGTTTTCGACGGTCTGGGCGAAGGAGTGAGGGTTGACCACGAAGCGGAGGTAGGGGAGACCGTCGGTGCCGCTTTCTTCGAGGATTTGGGAAATCTTTGGGAGGTCGAGTCAAGAGGGCAGGAGTTAGTAGGAGATGGGAGGCAGGAGGGGAAGCGGGACCGAAAGACGAACCTCCTTGACCATTCGGCCCGTCTCGTTCTTGTTCTTCTCGACGTCTCCGGCGGTGAGCTGTGAGGGAGATTGGTCAGCAGATGTTGACGGTCGAGAACGAAATACTACACACCTCCTCTGGTCGTACACGCTGGCTCTCGTCGACCTTTTGCCTCTTGGCCACCTGCCTCGCCTTCTTCTCCTTGATCTCGAGGTCAAGAGGGCCGAACCTGTAGACGAAGGGGAGGTCAGCAGTGTAATGGAGATTGAGCAGAACAATCGACCTACATAAAGTCCATGGTAGCAGGCCTCCTACTCTCGCCCGAGAGGACCCTTCCAACCCTACCCCACTTCAATCCCGCTCCACCCTCCTCGTCATCATCGTCCTGTTCCTCCTCCTCGGCTCTTCGCTTTCCTTTACCCTTCTTCTGCCCCTGCGCGCCCAACCTGCCCCCCATGAACAAGACCAACTTGTTGAGAAACTCGACCGTGTCGAAAGCGTTGGCGTCGAGCTTGAGTTGACGGGCTTTGAGCGCGCCTGCTCCCGAGGCGGCGACGAGAATTTTGGAATCGAGGATGGCTTCGGCGGGGGCTTTGACTGTAGTGAGGCAGAAAGAGCGGGATGAGCTCGGACGAACGCGTCGCAGCGAGGAAGAGTGTTGAGAGCGTACCATTCTTGAAGAGCGCGTTGGCTTGAGCTACAGTTTTAGAGATGTCATCAGGAGTGATATCGTTGATGTTGTCCCTCTCGTCTGCAGTGTGGTGCAACTTCTTGTCAGCTCTCTCTCGCACTGACCCCGGGTGCTCGCTCGACGCGACTCTTATTTAAGACTGACCTTGAGCCCTCTGACCCAAGTCTCGTAGTTCAGTCCTAGTGATCCTCGTCTTTTGAATCTTTTGTTCATCCGTCATGGGCTTCTCCTCCTCCTCCTCTTCTTGGTCCTGCTGCTGCTCCCCTACAGGATCCTCTTGCTCTTCGAGGTCCATTTGGGATTGGAGCAGCGCGTCGTCGTCTGTAGCATCTTGTTGAGCTCGGGAGCGCGACATGATGACTTGCAGAGGGAGATAGTTGTAGTCTTGTAAGTGTTGGAATCGACGAGAGGCGAGTCAAAGTACAGCCAACAAAGTATTGGGAGGAGAGCAACCAGCAAGTGGTCGCGACTCGGGACTCGCGACTCGCTCCTTGTCCTCTTGAAACTCGTGTGTCGACTACTTTTCTCAACTCGACGACTAAGAAGAAAGCGGGCAATGATGCTGGGGATATGCCCAAGGAGGGCCCTCTGCTCTCTTCAGAGAGTCTGCTCGCCTACAGCTCCTGGGCCTGGTCAGTTCTCCTGCCCTTTCCCCTCTCTCCCTCTCCCTTGCTCGGCTGGGGATCTCGAGGTCGATCCGGAGCAGAGGAGCGGCTCGAGCACAGTAGAAATCCCTTGAAGCTGCTTTGCGGTACTCTCAAGACCTACAGCGCCGTCAGACTCGCCCGAACCAAAGGTCGGAGGCAGTCGTCACCCACGTTGGGAGCAGCGCTGAGCTGAAGGAGGGCTAGAGAGAGTATAGCAGGCCCTCAGATCCTCTGCAGCACTGCGCTGCTGCTCTACCCTCTGCAGTAGAGCGCTACAGCCGTTTTGTCGCACTGAGCTCGCCTCCTGCGCCGACGGCTGACTTCCTCCTCCTCCTACAGCGACCACCTTCTCTCGTCCAATCACTCCCTTCCGACCTCAATTCGTCACCCCAACACCATCACTGTCGCTTCTCACCCTCATTCGACCCATCTCCTCCTTCCGCCCTTCGCAATCTCTCCTCTCGGCCTCTCCTTCGGCTGCCGCCGCCGCCCCTTCACCAGGGCCCGTCTCTAGCCGCTCAACTCGCAACGACTACCGCAAGCAACTCTTACGCGTCCAACACGAGCTCGCCCTCCTTCGTCGTCGCCTGCCTCCCCTCCCCAAACCCTCGCGCCGGAACTTTGCCCTCTCTCTCCTCATCCTCGCTACCGCTCTCGTCCTTCTCTACAAGTTTGTCTCGCCCTTCCGACGGCTCGTCATCGCTGCAGAACGGTGCAGTCGAGTGGGACACGCCGTCTTTAGGTGCATCGTCGATTACAAGATCCTGTTCCGTGGCAAGTGGGATTCGACCCCCGAGGGCAAGGCCGAGAGGCATGAGGCGTATGAAACCTGCCATCGCAAGTGCGCTATTCGCATTCGAGAGGTTCTTCGCACCAACGGTGGTATCTACATCAAGGTGACTTGTCTCTTCTAGCTCTTCTCGCTTTCGCCGAGCTGACCCTTTCTTGTCACCACAGCTCGGCCAACATCTCTCCTCCGTCCAACTCATCCCTCTACCCTGGTCTCAAGAGATGCGCCCACTGCAAGATCAATGTCAACCGACCCCTCTCGCCGAACTCCAAGCCCTCTTCCTCTCGGACGTCGGCGCACCGCTCTCCACCTTCTTCTCTTCGTTCGATCCTACGCCTATTGGAGTCGCCAGTCTGGCGCAGGTACATCGTGCTACTCTCAGGGAGACGGGACAGCAGGTCGCTGTCAAGGTCATGCATCCCGATTTGGAGTGAGTCGCCGACGGCGCTGTGGGAGAGGGCGCTGAAGCGCTGACTCGTTCTCGTCTACAGGGAGTTCTGTGAGATCGACATGAAGACGACTACTCTCATGCTCAAGATTGTCAAGAAGGTCTTCCCTTCGTTCGAGTTCACTTGGCTCGTAGGTCTCAATCACCGAGCTTGCTGTAGAGATCGACGCTGACTGACCTTCATTGACTTCAGGGAGAAGAGATGGAGGAGAACCTTCCGCTTGAGATGGACTTCCGCCATGAAGCTGCCAACGCCGCTCGTTGCGCCGCCGACTTTGCCTCGCTCAAGACCACCACATTGGTCGTCCCTCGGGTCATCTGGGCCAAGAAGCGTGCCATGGTCATGGAGTGTGCGTTGCTGTTTGCTCCTTTTCTCATCCTCTCACGCTGACTCTGTCCCCAACGCAACAGTCATCGAAGGCGCTCGCATCGACAACCTCCGCTACCTCGCCGAGCACCAGATTGATCGCAACCAAGTCTCCAAGCAGCTCCAACACATCTTTTCTCGCATGATCTATGTTACGGGATTCTTCCACGCCGATCCGCATGGCGGCAACCTCCTCATTCGACCTTCACAACCTGGATCGAGGAGTCCTTACAACTTTGAGATCGTGCTCTTGGATCATGGTGAGCTCACTTTTCCTCCCTCGCTACGAAATCTCGCTGACGCGTTTCAACCACAGGCCTCTACTTTGACATGGCCCCCGAGCTACGAGTCAACTACGCCAAGCTTTGGCTCTCCCTCATTTCCCCCTCTTCCGAAACCGTCGAAGCCGACCGACGCAAGTACGCCTACCTCGTCGGCAACATTGACGATTCGCTCTACCCCATCTTCCAAGCTGCCATCACGGGACGAGCAGCGCTAGACGACCCGTACGCTTCGGTCCAGCCGGATGGAGTCGAGGTGGACAAGGCCAAGTTGCCGGAGAAGAGGGGGAGTGTGTTGGAGTTGGGGGAACATACGGAGCAGGAGCAGAGGCGCATGAGGCATGCGATTGTGCAGACTGAGGGGTTGATGTTGAGCTTGTTTGATCTTTTGCGAAGAGTGCCGAGGAGGTTGTTGATGGTGCTCAAGGTCAAGTGAGTCATCGTCTTGGGTTCTAGCGGTTGAGTCTCGCGCTGACCGCTTGCTTTGCACCCCTCCAGCGATCTGGCTCGGTGAGCTCTCGAGCCTCCATACGCTTCTCGGCGCTCGTTCGCTGACCCTTTTCTCTCCTCCACAGCGCCCTCGACAACTCCCTCCACACCACCCACGGTCCATCTCGCATCTTCCTCATTGTAGCACACTACTGCAACCTCTCCATCTACATCTCCGACCTTGCCTCCCTCTCCCACTCCTACCGCACCTCAGGCCTCTCCTTCTCCCTCGTTCGGCAATCCTTCTCCGTGTGGTGGAGGTTCGAGCTTTGGAATGTCAGTCTGGGAGTAGCGGCCGCATGGGCGGATGTCAGCGCTAAATTGGTCAAATGGAGGTTGTTCGCTAGGGGATTGAGGAAGGAGGGGTGGAAGAGGGCGTGGGAGGAGCAGGCGGGGTTGGCGCTGTGATATAGGAGATTGTTGAGAGCTTGATTAGACTTATAATGAACGCTTGTAGAACATTCGATGTTGGCTGGTGGGCTCGGCGAGCGCGGGAACTCGAAGCTCGGTCGAGGCGGCCGAGGCCAAAGGAGCTGCCGAGGTGAGCTGGGCGGCATCGGAAGTGCAGCGAAATATCTCTGTCCCCTTGTCGAGGGTAATCTTTTGCTTCTGTACGCCAACTTGAATCGACGTCGGCTCGGGACTTGCGAGGCGAAGCTCGACTTCGAATCTTGGCCTCCGTCTACTCGTTGCCTCTCGACTCGACTCTCGCTTTTTGCTGCAGATAGACTCCCCTGCCTACTACCGAGGTACGGTACAACTTCTCCCTCCTGCCCTCCGCGCCACTGCTCGAGAAAAGAGCCGTCGCGCTTCGATCGAGCTCTCGAGGCTTGTGCTGACCCGCTGACTCCTACAGAGCACAGCAGTAACTAGACTAGACCTACAAGATGGCGGGATCGCACGGTCGCCCCTCTACCCCTCGCTCTTCGCTGCCTCAAAAGCCCAAGACGTCCTCTCATCAACAAGGCTCCCTTCGCAAGACGGTGCACCGCAAGCGGAGCGTCTCGCCCGCCGCCAGCGGATCAGAAGCAGCTTTAGGTGCAGCCTCTGACGCTGGCTCGACTTCCTCCTCGTCCAAGAAGGCCAAGCACGAGCGACCTTCGAAGCCTTCAACGCCTGGCGGACCAGCTTCGCTTCTCTCGCGCGCTCTCACGGGAGCAAAGGAAGCAGCAGACACCGCTGCTGCTGCTGCTACGAGCACCCCAACCGCCTCTACCGCAACCCCTCGCGCCCAGTTCGAGCAGCAAGAGGACTTTATCTCATTCGACTTCGACGATGAGCCCAAGGCTTCACCGAAACCGAGGTTCACGCCGGGAGGAGGACGAGGTGGGAGGGATAATGGGGCGAGTGGGAGCAAGCGCAAGCTTGACGAGTACGAGGAGAGGGACGCCGAGGGCACGAGGAGGATGCAGAAGCGCGAGAGGGAGAGGAGTACACCGTGGTGTGAGGAGCCGGGAGTCGATTGGTCAAAGTGCAACAACGCTATCGACATGTGAGTTGGAGCTACCTGCGACTTGATTCGACCCGAGCTGGATGAGCGCTGAGCTGACCTCCCTCCCTTCTCGCTTCCTTCAGGGTCAACCGCGAGGCCTTTGCTTTCATTCGCTACATCTCGCCGACACCAGTTGAACACGAGCTGCGATTATGGACCATCGAGCTCATCAGACGGACGATCAAGAAGCGGTGGAGCGACGCCGACGTGCAATGCTTTGGCTCGGTCGGAACGGGACTTTACCTGCCAGGAGGGTGAGTTGGAGTTCGCCGCTCTTACCCAAGACCTCCTTACCGATATACTCCGCCCTCAGTGATATCGATCTGGTCGTCCTCTGCCCCACGATGCCCTCACCGCCCCTCAAGCCTTCCTCCTCCCTTCTCCACCGCCTCGCTTCCCTCCTCCTCACCTCCTCCCTCGCCGAGCCCTCATCTCTCGTCGTCATCGCCAAAGCTCGCGTCCCCATCGTCAAGTTCGTCACTCGCTACGGAGGCTTCTCGGTCGATCTGAGCGTCAATCAGAAGAATGGAGTCGACGCCGCCGTTCGCGTTCGAGGGATGCTCGAGGAGTTCGCTTTCCGCGAGGAGGCTTACGTCGAGCCGGGAGTTGAGAGGAAGGAGAAGAAGTCAAAGAAGGGCAAGGGCAAGGAGGTCGCCACACCACCCGTCGTTGAGGAGGACATCAACCTCGTCGATCAGGGAGTTGCGAGGAGCTTGGTGCTGCTCGTCAAGGCCTTTCTCAACCAGCGTGGCATGAACGAGGTCTTCACCGGTGGACTCGGCAGCTATTCCATCATCTGTCTCGTCATCTCCTTCCTTCAGGTGAGCTCGGCGTTGATCTCGCTGTCGTCCGCCGCTGACTCGTTCACCCGACTACAGCTCCACCCCAAGATTCAGACGGGAGAGATCAACCCTCACTACAACATCGGCCTCCTCTTCGTCGAATTCCTCGAGTACTACGGCAAGCACTTCAACTTTGACGAGGCCGGCATCACCCTTCGCGGCCGTGGAGGATACTTCAACAAGCACGACAAGGGATGGTGGCGCGCCAACCAGCCGTATCTGCTCAGTATCGAAGACCCCAACGATCCCAGTACGCGTCCCTTCTTCTCCCTCGCCGCTCGTCTCTCGGCGCTGACTCTTCTTTTCCTCAAAGGCAACGATGTTTCGGGTGGCTCGCACAACATCATTCGCGTCCGTCAAACCCTCTCGGGCGCCTACGACGTCCTCGCCGCTACCCTCTCGCATCGCGTCTCCCACTTCGAAGCCCTCCGCAACTCCTCCGCCCTCCCTCTCAACGCTTCAGTCCTTCCCAACGCCGACTTTGACGCCCCCACCCCCCTCTGCCAGTCCATCCTGGGCGCCATCATCGGGATGTCGCGCTCGGGCATTCGCTCTCGCGAGGAGAACGTTCGACTTTACGACGAGGGCGTCCTGCAGTCGCTGTTGGAGCAGAGTGGAGCCGGCGGCGAGATTGGCGGTACGAGCAAGAAGGCTCAAAAGAAGTTGAGAAAGGAAGAACGGGAAAAGAAGAAGCGGGATAAGACGGTTGCTCGGTTGGAGATGCGGCAGGAGGAGCGCGAGGCCAAGCAGGAGCGCAGGGAGAGGAAGAAGCGGGACTTGGAGGCGACACTCGCGCCCAAGGCCGGTGGAGCGTCAGCATCAACGAGCGCAGCGGCCTCAACAACGGGCGAGGACGACGAGCCCGGCTTCATCATCGACGTTGTCGGCGAGACCCCTTCCGGCGACCCCGTAGCTCGCAAGCTCTTCCCCGACGCCTCTTCCGCTGCCGACGACCTCGCCGACGAGGAGGAATCACGCTACGCCATCGCTTCCCCTGCACCCTCCACCTCTGCCCCCGCCGCCCACAAATCTCGCACCGCCATCTCGGACGCCATCGCCAAAGCCAAGGCCCTCGAGCCCATCTTCGTCCACGGCTCCGACTCGGATTACTCGAGCGACGAGGGCGACCACGACGATGCAGACGTGTGGATCGGCGGCGCGACGGGGGACTTGTTGAACGGGCCCAAGGCGACTTCGAAGGAGCCGGCTCACAAGAAGCAGAAGCAGACGATCATGCTGGATCCGTCGTCGAGCGAGGGGAGCGAGGAGGAGGAGGTTATCAGCTATCTCGTGCCGTCGAAGGTCAAGGGAGGGGACGACGGCGCAAAGCGGCAGGCCAAAGCGGCGTATTGGGCGGCGAAGGGCAAGGTTGAGCCAGCGGGGGGGTGGGACTCGTCGTAGATGACTGTGGAACCTTTCCCAAGCTCGCATGTTGTCCCTGTTGCCGGCGAGCGACTTTAGAAAAGACTCGCGACTCTCCTCACTTCGCTTGAGACCGGTTGAGCTACCTGAACGCCAAACTGCGCGTTACAGGAAGGCATCGGGACCCAAACAGGGTCAACCAAGCCTCAGACTACTAATTGTGTCAACGTCGGAGGGGAGAACTCGGCCTCAAGACGGGGACTGTGGAGTTTCGTAGAGCTACAGGAGTGGCGGTCCTTACTTGTTGTTGTAGTGAAGGTGGAACAAGGCCAGTGGTGGTACATAAGTGTTTGTGAACCGGGAAGAATACATAGGACCGAGGTCGACAAGAACAGGAAGGTGGAGGAGCTGTTCGGCAAGCGAGTGTTCAGCTCCCGATGCTCTCAGGCAGCGAAGTCACACCTCGGTGGTACACGTACGAGATCACCAGTGCTTCTTGGCGCAGCGCCCAGCGTTCCACTCGTAGCCGTCGTTGCAAGCTAAAGGCGGGCGCGACGTGAGCTCGGCGCTAGCTCGACGAGAGGCGGGAGGGCTACTCACCGAACGAGCACTTGTTGGACTTGCAGACCGGGTGAGCGTTGTAAGGGCACTTGACCTTGCACTTGTGGGGGTCGCAGATCTGCTCGCACTTGTTGTTGTGCCAGGTGTATCCGGTCTTGCAGGCTGGAGGAGATCGGGTCAGCTTTGGCTCGGCGGCTGAAAGAGAGAAGACCCACTAAAGGAGCACTTGTCATTCTTGCAGACGGGAATGGCGTTCGGGGACGAGGTCTTGCACTTGGATACATCGCAAGGCTTGACGCACTTTCCGCCCTTGAGCTTGTAGCCCCAATCGCAGACTGCACGAGCACGGGGAATGAGTGAGCAGTCATCGTCGAGCGACGGCGAGGGGAGGGAGGCGAAGGTCAGAACATGTACAAGTATGGTGAAGGCTCCGAGTAGGAATGATGGCTTACCGAAACCGCAGGAGCCGTCAGCCTTGCAAACAGAGTGACCGTGCTCGGGGCAAGATTCCTTGGGGCAATGCTCGGGCTTGCAGTCCTTGATGCACTTGCCCCACTTGAGGGTGTATCCGGTGTCGCATTCTGTGAACACGAAGGAAGGGATCGAAGTGGTGAAAGGATCGCAGACGGTGGTGGAGAGGGAGAGAAAAAGCGCGAGGACAAGTCGAGCGCCGAGCGATGATGGAGGAAAGGGAGGAGGGGGAGGAGGTTGCGAGAAGTCAGCGATGTACATGAGACGTGGTGACGAGATGGAAGAGCGGTCACGACGACTCACCGAAGCCGCAGGAGCCGTCAGTCTTGCAGATGGGGTGACCGTGCTCGGGGCAAGATTCCTTGGGGCAATGCTCGGGCTTGCAGTCCTTGA
>MWVB01000047.1:162343-180866 GCA_003054985.1 Leucosporidium scottii | reverse complement strand
GTCGAGGCGGTAGAGACGGGGACGAGCGCGAGCGAGGAGATCGTCGCCGAAGTCGAGGAGTCGGTTTTGAGCGTAGGGTAGATGATGGGGTACTCTTCTCCGTCCGAAGTCGTAGTGAGATCAATCTCGTCTGCTTGAGGAGGAGGGGGTGAGTAGGGGCTTCCCTCACCCACCACAGCGCTCAGCTTCCCTTCGTCATCCTCTCCCTCACTGCAGGCCAACGACGCCTATGAACCCGTCAAGAAGAAGTTGAGCACCAAAGGCAAGGCAAAGAAGGCTCGCAAGGCTCGAAAGGAGGACTCGGACGGTGCTTCGGAACCCGGATCGGTCATTGATCCTACTGACAAGGAGACGGAGGTGGAGGTCAAGAAGGTGAGTTCCTTCTGCTCGGATGGAAGACAACTGCCTCGGATGTGCAGCGGCAATTGGAGGGGCGGAGAAGGAGGGTATGCGCTGAGCGGCTGAGCAGCAACACCTGCTCAGCCGTTAGTGGTACATCTGAACCTCCAACGGCTCCTCAACTTTGCTCGGCGTTCGTGTGAGCCCGTGCGGGCTGCTCGCCGTGTGATCGCTCTTGACGTCGGAGCTGCTCTTGAGACTGCTTTCTCTTCGTCCTTGTTTGCGGAGCTGTGAGGCAGATTGGAGCCTTGGCTGACCTCCTCAACGCGCGCTTTGCAGCAGAAGAAAAAGTTCAACAAGAAGAAGGTCGACAAGGACAAGGAGCCGACTCGCGTCCCTTTCAAGAGCAAGCTCGCTCCGAAGCCCAAGGCGGACCAGCAGAGCACCGATGAGTTCACCAAGGACATGGGAGAGGATGGCCTCGGGGGCAACCGAGCTTCTTCGTCGACGACCAAGTTCACCTCCGTGCGCCGATATCTTCCCTGTCAAGCTTGCTTCGTACCACTAATATACTTCTGCGTTCCGTACAGTTCAAGAACAGCTCCGCCTCGCGCACCACCTACTACTTGGACTTGGACGAGGAGTCGCTCATTTACAACGACGTGCGTCTGCTAAATCAACGTCGGTGTACTGCATGCTTAGCACCTTGCCCACAGATGGTCGCGCTGCAGGAGTCGATTGAGTCGTCCGATTCGGCTTCGAAGTCACGTCGCTCCAAGTCCTCGCTTGTGCGTTTGAATTGCTCTCTCGACCGCAACACAACATGGACTAACGTCTTTCTGTTCGCCTCCGAGTAAGGTCAGTTCGAATTGCAAGCTTGAGTTGTATTGAATTCCCTCGACTTACCAGTGTGAGCCTCTTTGCTTTCAACAGAGTTTTACTGGTGTAGACAGCCTCTAGGCAAACATTGGGCTTGAGTCAAGCCAACCGCGCGCCCTCGGAGGAAACCGAGTCCGATGTCCGCAGGTAACTTGGACTCATTGTCAGGTTGCAGGCGGATTACAAGGCAATATCAACCCTTGAGGTGATCTTTATCCAAGAATTGGTCTAAGAGAACGCAAAACGAGGACTTCAGACCGTGGGCGCCGTCCAACCCCTTCTGAATGCCTGCCGAAATGAAGCCCGAGAAGGCGCCGGAGAGGAGAAGAGAGGAAGGCGGTGCGGAAGGCGAGCTCGCGCTTGGTGTACCTAGCAGTGACAATGAATTAGTGTTGTCAGCTAGACTGCTCCCAGCTTGACTGGACCAAGCCCTCTCGCCCGAGCTGTCCGAACGCCGCCCAACAGCTGCTACTCACCAGGTTGACAATAGGAATAACGCTCCAGGGAAATAGGTGACTCAGTTATGCCTAGAAGTACCCGAAGTACATGCAAGTGGCCCCTTCAGATGAAGCGGATGAGAGAAGAAACGACTAGTAACGACGTTGACTTGACCAAAGTGCTCAGCTTCATGGTCAGCTCAATGCAGGCCTGTCCACAGTTTGTCTACAAGCATGCCACTCTAAGATGTTCCCGAAGCTTGTCAGAGATGCAGCTGTACGGCAGAATGTGTGACTCTCGGCGCCGACGGAGCCATTCGCAGCTCGCTTCTCAGGCTCAAGGCCAAAGAGGACATTGAAACGCTTTCCATTGACCATTAGGGAAGTACAAGAGTGAGAGTAAATAACTAGAGAACGTAGCGGATCTGCTTCTGCACCGCGGGAGCTCCGGTGCTGTCCTTGTCGAGGCGCGAGGCCGTCTCCAAGTCCTCCTGCTCCTGGCGGTCCATTTGCTGGTTGTTGCGCTTGAGGCAGTAGCGGAGGATGAGGCAGAAGGTGATGGAGACACAGGTCATGATGCTGTTGGTGACAAAAGCGGTCTGTGTGCAGTACAGGTCAGTCACAGAGCGAAGGCGAAGTGAACGCCGAGCAGCTCACAGTGTACTTGGGACCTTGCGCCTTGGGGTAGAGGTAGGGCGACCAGATCTGAGCGATGTTGCCGAGACTGTTGATGATGGCGTACGCACTCGCTCGCTTGGCGCGGGGGCGAGGGAAGGAGGACGAGATCCAGGCGAGAGCAATGTTGTACGAGCCGAAGAGTCCGCCGAGCATGAGGAAGAGGGAGAAATAGCGAGGACCGGTCATGGTGGTAGCAGCAGAGATGATGAAGCTATTTGATGTGGGGCAGAGAAGTGTTGGAAAGACGAGATACGAGACGACAGGTGATGAGCTCAAGCTCGGCGAAGTCTCGAAGCGGTTTCAGACTCACCCAATCATTCCGATAGCAAGGGGAACGGCCAAGTGGAAGCAACGCTCGGGCTTCCTGTCACTCATGCGACTGATGACGATGGAGAGGACTGTGGTGACGAGGTAGGGAGGGGCGGTGAGGAGGAGGGTGATTTCCTTTGAGAAGCCGAAGGTTTGGACGACGGTGGGGAAGAATTGGGTGACGGCGCCGGCGGTAGTCTTGGTGATGATAATGATGGCCAGGAGGTAGAGCTAAAGAAGTTGCACGAGCAGATCAGTGACAAGCTTCTCGGTGAAGACGGCGGCTCGGCGAAGGTGGTGGAAGGCTGGACTCACTCGGTAGTCGGTCAGAGCCATCTTGAGACTGGTAAGGAGGGGGAGTGTGTCCTCATCCTTCGATCCAACGTCCCTCTCCATGCGGTAGACGGCTATGGCCTTCTCGCGAGTCGAGAGCCAGCGGGTGGTCGCCGGGTAGTCGGGCAGGATGAAGACCGATAAGAGAGCAACAAAGGCAGTGATGGCACCTTCGATGATGAAGAGCCAACGCCACGACTCGAGACCGTGGGCGCCGTCCAACCCCTTCTGAATGCCTGCCGAAATGAAGCCCGAGAAGGCGCCGGAGAGGAGCGAGCCCGAGTAGAGGAAGGCGGTGCGGAAGGCGAGCTCGCGCTTGGTGTACCTAGCAGTGACAATGAATTAGTGTTGTCAGCTAGACTGCTCCCAGCTTGACTGGACCAAGCCCTCTCGCCCGAGCTGTCCGAAGGCCGCCCAACAGCTGCTACTCACCAGGTTGACAATAGGAATAACGCTCCAGGGAAATAGGGCGACTCAGTTATGCCTAGAAGTACCCTGACTGCAAGCAGCTGCTCACTGAGGGTGGAAAGGGCGGAGGAGAGGGAGGAGAGGAGCGCCGAGGTCAGTCAGCAAGAGCCGGAAGGAGGTGAGGGTTGGTGTATCACGTACTAGGTCTTGACGAATCCAGTACAGAGTGAGACCATGCCCCAGACAAAGACGCAGATCGAGAGGTAGATGGAAGGCCTCGAGCGAGAGAGGATCATGTTGGAGGGGATTTGACCGAGGATGTAGCCTGTTGGCAAGGTTGTAGGGAGTCAGTACTCCCCTAGTAGATTGCGATACCCATGTTGTCGTTTATACGACAACATGAGGCTGCTCGGAGGGGAACACCAAGCTGCAGCACTCACCGACAAACAAAACGGAAACGGCGGTGTTGAAGTTGGTGCCAACCATTCCGAGGTCCGCCTCAATTCCCTGGACCCTAGCGCTAGCGAGAGCATTGCGATCGAGGTAGTTGAGAATGAGGAGGATGAAGAGGGTGGGGAGGAGGGTGAAGTCGATCTGAAAGCCGATGCCGGAGTTCGGAGATAATGATGGAGTGGGTTTTGGTGGTCGGGAGTGGTAAGGGATAATAATGGAGTGTTGTTCGTGATGTGGAAACAATGAGGAAGGCGGTACGATGGCAGGAAGGCGAGGAACGGTCAGCAAAGGGAGCGGAGATGAAGACGGGTTTGGGCCAAATCGCTCACCTTGCGCAAGAACTTCTTCTCCTCGGCCTTGAACTCATCCTCAGTGAGGAGTACAAGCTTATCAATCTCTTGTTGTATAGCACCGACCTGCTCAGGCTGAATTCCGGCAGTCGACTCGATGTGAGCGACGACGGGCTTCGCATCGCTGGACATGGCGAAGGGAGAGGCTGAAGGGTGTCGGGTGAGGTGCAGAGTTGAAGATATGGAGTTGAGTGGAGAGTGTGGAGAGTGTGAAGTGCTGTAGTGGCTTGGGTGTGGAGTAGGAAGGAGAGAGACGATGGGGCTCCTCGCTACTTGAGCGCTGGCGGCCAAGCTGTCGCCCTCTGCGGTGGCCTTCCACAGTCCCCGCACGAAAGTCGAACAACGCCGCCGGTAACGCTGATGCGGTGGTGTCTCGTGACCCAAGGACGAAGCTGGAATCACGGGGAGGAAAACCCAGAGATCTCGAAGCTCCGCAACGACCTCCGCCCCCCGCTTCGGATCTCCGCGCTGTGGGGGCAGCCCGTCAAGAGACGAGACCTGCTTCTTGACTTCCAACCACACACTCGTGCATCTAGCCAACCCTTCATCAAAGCTCTGTATCCCGACCAGCCTACAACAATCTACAACATGGCCCCCATCGCCCTCACCGACACCGTTCAGAGCTCCCAGCTCGCCGACGGCATCGCTCCCGCCGCGCAGACCAAGTCCGTCTACAAGATCGCTTCCATCCCTGCTGATGGCATCGGCCCAGAGGTCATCGAAGCCGGAGTCGCGGTCCTCAAGGCCATCGCCAAGAAGAAGGGCAACTTTAGCCTCGACTTTACCGACTTCGACTGGTCGTCGGATCGCTACAAGAAGACTGGTAGCTACCTCCCTGACAACCACCTCGAGGTCCTTCGTCAGTTCGATGCCATTCTGTAAGCTTCTCAGTGCTCGGCGCCGAGCCGCTCTCTTCGCCGCCCGACTTCGCAGCTAACGCGCTCTCTTCTCCAGCTTCGGCGCTGTTGGTGCCCCTGATGTTCCCGACCACATCTCGCTCTGGGGTCTCCGCCTCGCCATCTGCCAGCCACTTCAGCAGTACGCCAACGTTCGGTGAGTCCGATCTTCGCTCTTTTACCAGTCTTCTCTGGGCCGCTGCAGGCGCGTCTCCGACTTCAGAAGGGGCTTGTGTCGATCCCAAAAGACCAAGTCTGTAGCTTTACCTCGTAGCTGACCTTTGTTTGGCTCACAGTCGCACTCGAATCCTCCCTGGAACGACTTCGCCGCTTGCCAACTGCAAACAAGGCCAACTCGACTGGGTCATTGTCCGTGAGAACTCGGAAGGTGAATATGCGGGTCAAGGTGGACGCTCGCACCAGGGATACGATCACGAAGTCGCTACCGGTACGCCTTCTATTCCTCGACTCGAAGCTCGGCTGACCTTGAGCCGTCCTTTCTCAGAGGTTTCAATCTTCACTCGAGTTGCCGTCCGACGCATTGCTCGATTCGCTTTCCAACTCGCTCAATCACGTCCTCGCAAGATGCTCACCTACGTGACGAAGTGAGCTGGACGTCTTTCGGGATTGGGCTCGGCGCTGACCTTCAGCGGTCTCTCCAGGTCAAACGCTCAACGCTCTGGCATGGTCATGTGGGATGAAGTTATCAACGAGATCGCTCTGGAGTTCCCGGATGTCACGCTTGACCACATGCTCGGTAAGTTCGTCCTTCCACCTCGGTCGCTTCGGCGCCACTTCCATACCTCCTCATGGCTCCTTTGAGGCCTTTGGCTAACAACTTGGCTACGCAGTCGATGCGATGACTGTTCGTATGGTGCTTCACCCCGAATCCCTCGACACCATTGTCACCACCAACTTGCACGCCGACATTCTTTCGGACTTGGCTGCCGCTCTCGCCGGCTCTATCGGTATTGCCCCCACTGCCAACCTCGACCCTTCACGCAAGAACCCTTCCAGTAAGCCATACTCTCATCGAGTACCAAGCAAGCGGCTGACTTTCGCCGAACTTTCCTTGTTCCAGTGTTCGAGCCGATTCATGGCTCTGCTTTCGACATCACCGGCATGGGCATCTCGAACCCTGTTGCTACCTTCTGGACCGCGGCTGAGATGCTCGAGTGGCTCGGAGAGAAGGAGGCTGGCGAGGATCTCATGAAGGCGGTCGAGCGTGTGTGCGAGGCTGGAGTCAAGACTCGCGACTTGGGAGGATCAGCTACTACCAAAGAGGTCACTGCTGCTGTAGTCTCTGAGATCATGCGCTCGTGAAGCTGCAACTGTGTTTGTTCATGAGTAATCTTGAAGCGCGAAACGAACGCCGAGAGCGAAAGTTCGACCCCGAGCGAGCAAGGCCGAGCAGCTTTTCCCCGTTTCGGTCCGCAAGGCGATTCACTTCAAGACCTTTTCGGACTGCGTCCAGCTGGCACTGCTTCTTCGAGCGGGTAGCGGGCTGAGAGCGGAGAGCTGAGAGTGAGAGCTAAACGACCTGTGCTCGCGCTCTCCTCTCTCGACTCGCTTCTCCCCATGCCCACATCGTCGCCTTGTGAATGAGAATCACAATACACCATCATTGGGCACTACCTCCCCCGTTCCCAACGGGTCCTGTTGGCCACAACCCCGCGTTTTGCAAGTCGAAGCTCGTTGCCGGATCGAGGCCGACTTGCACGAGTCCTTGCATGTCCTGTGGAAGGTGAAGAAGCAATGAGGTCAGTTAGAGCTTCCTTTCCGGATGCAGAAGAGCAGACAGCAACAACGCACGAGCCACATAGCGTCCCATCCGGCCGAGCTGCGAATGAGCAAGAGGAAATCAGTACGAGGTAGAGGTGACGCTAGGCTCGAGGCAAGAGCTCCCACTCACCCTGAAAGTGGAGCGGCATCGCCTGTTGAGCCGATGGGCGCCTCGGTGAAGCTATTGAGGTCGAACTGGAGCGCCGAGAAGTCCGGCGCCTCGGCTTGAGGCCCCTTGCGCTCCTTGAGGACGTTGGCCATCCGACGAGATTCCTGTTGGTCAAGGGGAATAAGCTCAGATCTCAAGCGCGAGTTGAGCCACCTCCTCACCTTCATGATCTGCTCCCGTTCTAGGCTCGTCGAGCCCGCCAATTGCTCGTGCCCTCGCATGGCGCCGTCAATGAGGGCCTCGATGCGGTTCCGGTCGGGACCATTCTCGTAGAGCATAGTGTAGACGCAGAGGACGGTGAGACTTGCGAAGGTCTGCAGGTGGAGGGGTCAGCCTCGGCGAGGTCAACCGAAATCAGCGGTCGAGAACGGCTCACAAAGTACGATGTATTCTGTGGGAGACGGCGGTCAGAAGGGAGTAATAAACGGAGGTTTTAGGCGCCCACTCACCCAGAAGGTTCCACCTCTCGAACTCGACTGGAAGCCTGTGGCGAGTTCGGCGATGGCGACGGCCGCCTCGACACATCGCTTGACCTCCTCGGGAATCAGATCGGCATCGGTGAAAGGCGAGCGGGTGGTACCAGGTAGATGGTCGAGGAAGGAGGAGAGGAGGTAGGTGCGGTAGATGAAGAGGCGAAGGAAGTGGTAGGTCGTCTGCACCGTCCGCTGCTGCCTGCAAGTCCAGTCGAGGGGCCGTCAGCAAAGCCCGAATCGAGTAAGAACAGGAAGCACACCGAAGAAAGAACTCTGGAACCTGAGCGAAAGGCTGAGCCCCGGCGAAGGCAGCCCTCGGCGAAGGATGGAAGAAGGCGGGCGTTTCGAGCATCCACTGCGAGAGCTCGGCGTCGAGTTGCTGCACGCAGAGATCTCGTTCTATAGCAGGCATATCACGAGGCGAGTGCAGCTGAGCGATGGCGTGACCGATGATGCGACTGAGTCTGCAAGCGGAGAACGGTCAGCGCAGGACTTGAAGCAGCGAGCGAAAGACCGACTTGATGCTGGCGAGGGAGCCGATGAGTGCTCGCGAATCGGTTCCTCCCTCGCCGAGGCCGTCGAGTGAAGGTACCAAGAAGTAGGGCTGAGTGATGTCGATCTCGTTGAAGAGGACGGGAAGGCCGAGAACGAGGGAGAGATGGCTGAGAATCGCGAAGAGTCAGCTTTGTACTCTGACAGTAAGAGAGAGACGACAGAACTCACCGATCCATTTGGAATGCGCTCCAGAAACACCGACGCTTGATCTCCTCGTTGTGGGAAGACGGCGAAGGCGAGCAGCGGTGCAGGCCGAGCAGCTGAGCGAGTCGAGCCGCTTGAGCGAACGAGAGCCAAGCGGTTTGGTAGCGAGCTAGCCCGAGTTGCAGTTGGACCTATGTTGAGAGGAGAAGAGTCAGCGCCGCACATTGCGCTGAGAGGAGACACTCACCATCAGGAGGTAGGACTGAACGGTGACGAGCCGAGGCGGGAACATGGACGATTTGTCGAGCCGACGCTTTGCTGCTCGATAGAGGTTGATGCTGCAAGTGAGGAGAGTTCGGTCAGCTCGTGAATCAGTCGGAGGAGCGAACGCAGCCGCTTACGCTTGCTGAGTCTTGACAGCTGGATCGGCGCCCTTCCCTCGGGACCAAGATGGCGTCCAAAGGCAGCTATAGAGTTGGACAAGAGTGAGCAAGTTGAGTTTACGAGAAAGAGAGCTATTCCAACTTACCCGACGGCCATGACGAGCAGAAGGAGGATCACCGAGTCGGAGCTCGTGCTTGGTGCTCCCTCGGCGCTGTAGAAGCTGGCTGCGGCGGCTTCCACTTCGGCGCGATCGAGGTAACGGTAAGTAGCAGCAGCCTACGCGATGACGGGATAGGTCAGCTCGAGCTTTCCCGACGCTACGAAGCAATCCTTGCTCTCGCCTTCGAGCGATGTCGAAACTCACCTGCTCGAAATAGCACGTCACGTAGGACTTGGCCTCGTCTCGCGGAGGCAGAAAGAAGGTCGCAAAGTCAAAGTCGCCCTCAGTAGCCATTTCCTCGTCGTCTACGCCTTTCCCGCCTCTCGGAAACGAGCGTAAGGAGAACGTGAGCTTGAGATGACGGTGCAGACGCTCGATGAAGCTCGGCTGGTCTGTGAGTAGTCGGGGATTAGCTTGCTGGCCTATGCAAGTACGGGTTTAGAACCCTCACCTGCTTCCACTCCCTCCTCCTGCCCCTTCCCTCGATCCTCCTCGGGGGAGAGCTGCTCGTGAGCCATCGCCCGCGCGAGCTGTATCAGCGTAGCGTCATCCTGAGCAGCGCTTGGCGAGTCGGCTGCTGCCGCTGATGCTGCTCGAGCCGGCGCATTGGAGAAGGAAGGGCCTGCGAACGCTCCTGAGCTCGCCGAGCTGTGGGAAGGCGAAAGAGACGCGAAAGGCGGGAGGGAGGTGGCGGTCGCTTCCGGTGCAGCAGACTCTGTCGCTCGTTTCTTGCGCTTGTCGGCGATGTTGTAGGTGCAAGCTATTCGAGAGAAGAGATCAGCGACACGGTCAAGACTGTAGCCCGTGCTGGAGGCGACAACTGACTCTTCTTGCCGTGTAGGCAGTACGAGCACGGCTGTAGATGTACGATAGAGTCAGCTCTGCTTCCTAGCGCGCCGAGCCGTCCTCAGCCCTGGCCACGCGAGCAGCAACTCAATCTCCGCACCTGCTGCCCATCACACTTGCGTTTGCCGGCCTTGCAAGAGTCACAAGCGCGCTGGGTGACTTGCCGAGGGCGCTTCTCTGTGGCGGGCGCCTGCCCCGCTACAGGTGATGCCATTTGAACGACTTGAAGGGAGGAAAGCGGAGACGCGTGGGGCGCAAGCGGAGGGTTTCCTTGAGCGCTTAGCAGCGATAGAGTGGCGGGCTACAGAGTTGTGGGTTTCTGTGGCTTGCTGCAGAGAGCTCAAGCGAGATACGAGTACGAGCAGAAAAGCGAAGAGAGACAGAGAGAGAGAAGCGCCAATGTTGCCTGGCTCTGAGCCCGGGGGGCTTGTTCGACTGCAGGCCAAGGAGGCTTACAGACGGTGTAGGTCGCTCCATGTTGATCCCTACGCCGCTGACACCTGCACAGCCCAGTCGAAATCGCCGAGCCCCTTTCGCTTCTCGGCGCCGAATCGGAGCTGCAAGTCCTCAGCCCTCCTCTGATGAGAGATGCGAGTGAGGCAATGGCTGCCGTGGAAGGGGACCACGCTATCACACTCTGCTTCAGACTCGATGGCGCCCTCGACGTGGAACGCCGTCGATGGGCTCCGACTCCAAGCTCCAAGTCGTTCGGCTGGTCATTCGACTACTTGCTGCTCTTGCTCAGCAGAACAGGGAGCAATTCTTCCCGTAGGCTTGCCTGTATCTCCTGCGTACTGAAACCCCCACCTGCACCCGTATCTTGGCGAAGGCAACGCTGCTCCTTTGCTCGGCGATTCGGCGAAGCATGTGAGGCTGTCGTGCTCTCTCTCGGCTTCATCCAGCATCTCAGACACAAGCCGAGCTGGAACAGAGGCGGAAAGAATCTTCATCCTTCTGCCGTTCTGCTCTGCTGTACCGCTCCACCTTTGCTCGGCGCCTCGCCGAAGCGGATAAGCCGACCGGTAGGTCTTCTTCAACGTCGTGCAGCTTCTCAAGCACAGATGGAGCGAGATAAAGGAGCTAAGGGGCCCTTTCAGAAAGTCAGAGACAGACGGAGATCGAGCAGCTTGATCAGCACGCCGAGCAAAGACTGCTCGGCGAGCGAGCTGGCTCGAAGCTGCAGTGGAGTAAGTGAGCTGTTCTATAGCTCTCAAAGTTTGTGTGTATCTTTCTAGACCTTTTTCGAAGCTCGTGGAAGCAGAAACCCCTCTTCCCCCCTCTCGACCCTTACCAAGCGGTGCGAGTCGAGTCGCCTTTTCATCTCTTGCCACTCGTCTCGTCTCGCAAATGTCGAATCAAAGCCAGTTCGCCCCGTGGACCGAAGTGCAGACGGACGCTCTCTTAGACGCCGTTCAGGAGGAGGAGTCGGGCTCTCGCGATTGGTACACCGTCCTGGAGAAGGTCGAGGCCGCCGAGCCGGATGGCCCCAAGCGCACTGCTGAAGCTTGTCGCTCCAAGCGTGAGTGGTCGACTTACACCGGGCTGTGAAGCTCTAGCTGACTCACTCTAACCGTCGAACAGACGCCAAGCTGATCAAGAAGGAGAAGAAGTCGTCGCCGGGCTTGAAGGCTGTCGCACCGCTCGAGGTCGACGACGACGACGATGCTCCCGCTGAGCCGCCTGCTGACAAGGTGCGTCTGGAACTTTTATCACTCCTCCCTCATCGGGGCAACCGAGCTGACGCTTTCCATCCCTCCTCACCCAGCGCAAGATGCGCAAGCTTCACCAAGCAGTCCGCTCGGCGCCTCGTTCCCTCACTCGGAGTAGCTCAAACTGACTCCTCTCTTTTCATGCAGACTACCTCGAGTCGTCTTAACGACTGCAACGTCGCTGCCCTCGCCATCAACGCTCTCAGTGGCATTGCTAGCGACATCAAGGGCATCACCAAAGCCAACCTCAAAGTGTCGGACAACAAGTCGAGGAGGCTCGCTGCTAAGAGGAAAAGGGAGGACGAGAGTACGGAAGAGTTTGGAGAAGACAAGCCGAATCGGGCTGCTTCTCCCGAGCTCTGTGAGTCGCTCGCTACTGCTTTTCGGCGCTCAGCTCTCGGCGCTCGATGGGGAGCTGACGTGGGAGCCTATCTTACAGGAGGCCCGATATCGGACCCTGCATAGGGGAGCTTCTGAATTTTCTTTAAACGCAATAGCACTGGCCTGGTACCCTCGTTGAGGCGCAGAAGACCCGTCTGAGTTTTCTCTCGGCACTGCTTCTTTTTTGCCAGCCCTCGCGGGGCTGCTATCCGTGAAGCCAAGCGCGGCTTGAGGCACACCTTAAAGCTCTTAATCACACACTTCTTTCTGACACGTAAATCTCTCACTTGCCTTTTCACTCGCCAAGCCACCGCTGCCCCATCTCGGCTTCAAACTCACTCACGCCTCTTGCCTTCCTACCACTCACTCACTCGTCGTGTCGCTCAACCTGCCGTCATGGGCGCCAAGTGGCGCGTGTCCCAGGAGAAGGCGCTTCTCGAAGCGGTCCAGCAGCATGGAAACAACTGGGACCTCATCGCTGAAGAGGTGTGGAGAAAGAGCAGCTCGAGGAGGAGCGCGCCGGCTTGTGCCGCCAGGTGTCAGTCGGAGGAGGACTAGAGGTGATGAGGCCTACCACTGACCATGAGCTTGAGCACAACAGATCAGCAAGTCAGAAAGTGGAGGATGGAAGTCGAGGCCAAGAGAAAGGCGAAGACTTGCGCGGAAGTGTGGGCGGCGAGAAAGGCGGCTATGGCCGAGGAGCGAGAACAAAGCAATGAGGCATCTCTGCTGGCGCAGATTGCCGCTTCTCTACCTGCTCAAGGTATCTGATGACTCACTACAGCAGCCACTGCCACATCGCTGACTCGCTCTCGCTCGCCTTCACGCCAGCAGCTAAGCGGCCAGCTACTCGTTCGAGCCTTTCTCCTTCGCTCTCGGTTCTGGAATCACACGACAGCTCAGGAGACGAGCAGGAAGACCGATCCCACCTTGAACCGCAAGAGGATATCGAGGGAAGCGTAGAAGACGATTTGGAGGACGATTTGGAAGATGAAGACGAGGAGGATCTGGAGGTCGTCGAAGCGACTCCCGCTCTCGAGGTGCGTATTTATCTCTCTCTCTCTCCTCTCGACAGCGTTCTGACAACCTCCTTCGAGCTCTAGGCCACTCGTTCGCCCTCAGCTTCCATCTCGGTGCCCGAAAAGCCCGCTCGCAAGCGCTCGGTTCGTCCCCTTTTGCTCCTGACACTGACAAGTTCAAAGCTGACAGCACCACCTCTCAGAAGACCTCCAAACGCAAGCACAAGTTCCTCATGCGTAAGCTCGACGTGTTGGAGAAGCTCGCTGAGGCGATCATCGAGCTCGGTGGTTCGGATTCGGAGGAGGAAGATTCGGAGGAAGAGCGGGAAGAGCGGGCGAGGCGGAAGAGGAGGAGGGAGGAGCGCAAAGGCAGGGAAGTGGCGAGGGAAGATGAAGAGGTTGAGCAGAGGTTGGATGAGTAGAAGGAGGAGGAGGCTTAGATTGTGTGAGGTTCCCCCTCGTTTGGATTCGGCGCTCGGCACTCGGGGAAGAGGAGCTGACCCCCGCTGCTCCCGCACGGAGAAAAACCTCGTCCATCGGGTCGTTTCCAGCGGTTGTACTGTAGCCCTAATACCCTAACTCTGCCTCCTCCTTCAAGCACAAGGCGAATGAGAAGCGGATCGCTCTGGCTCTCGCTCGGCGCCGAGGTCAGCTTCGCCTGCTCCTGCTCCGCGACACGACTATTCTGTGCACACTCAAAACCCAACAGCACACACACCTTCATCGTATCTGTTACACTGCCCACCCACCCACCGCCAAGGCCCCTGCTACAACTCCCAGCGCCGTTAGTCCCGCTCCTCCGAGAGCGCCGAGTCCGCCGAGCCCGAGAGGCGGAGGCGCGAGACGATGGGCGGCGGCGGTCTGCCCAAACAACGGGGTACAGAGAGAAGGAGTGGGGGGAAGCGTGGAGAAGCGGTGAGGGATCGGAGAGTTGGAGAGGGGGAGAAGAGGGAGAGAGATCATCAGCTCGGCTCGGTTCAGCTCTCCTCCCACGCCCCCTCCGAACTCACCTGTAGATTCGTCGGATCGGGCTGCAGATTACTCTGTCCCGTCGCTGTTCCCACCACCGTGACATTCCCCGTGGGAGCTACAGTAGAGAGAGCGGCGGTGTAGATGAAGGAGTCGGTGACCGAGCCGGGGCCTGCTGTGTTGGTTAGAGTGACGATGCTGTGAGGAAAGAGTAGGTCAAAGATGTGAGGAGTGAAGGAGAAGGCAGGGAAGTGAGGCAGGTAGGGAAAGCGGAAAGGACCTACGAGCCGGCGAGGGGCTCGGAACCGGAAGCGGTGGGAGTAAAGGTGTTGGGTGCCGAGTAATATGGTACAGACGCTTCTGAACTCGTTGCTGCTGAAGCTGAGCTGCTCGCTGATGAGCTGCTGCCGGCGGAAGCGACTTGAAGTTGAGGGACGGCGACCTTGAGATGGGCGGAGAGACCGGTCAGCTCGCGACTGAGGGAGTGAAGGAGAGAGACTTACGGCGAGTAGTGGGAGCAGCAGCGTAAGAAGAGTGAAGAGGAACATCCTACAGCGAGACGAGCGGCGAGAAGAGCGGAGAGAAGCAAGAGAAGACAAGCGGCCAGGCGAAAGGTCGCCGATTTCAAGTTGGGGTGAGAGGGATAGGGGGCTGCAGCAGATCCAGCGACTGTGGTCCAGCGGGACTACCAACAAGCTACAGCGAGCTCGACAGCAGCATCGCAGAGAGGCGAAGATGATCTGCTGCAGCGAGAGTGAGAGACGGGTAGAGCTGCTCAACAAGGCAAGCACTGCAGCGCCCCATCCTGCTGTAGCAGAGCAGAGCGATTACAGCGCCCTGTCGACTGATGAGCAGCTCCAGCCTCGTCCCAAGCTGTACCAGAGCAGAGAGACAGCAGCCAGCTCAGAGCGAGCCAAATACACGCTGCACCCGCCGCCTCGTGTGTAAGATAACAGATAGCAAGCGAGTGAGAGCTATCAGAGAGAGCTTCTGTAGCCTTGTACCCCTCTCCTGAACAAGCCGAGATGTTACCAAGCAGAAATCCGGTTAGAGCCAACCCTTCTCTCTCGTCTCGCGCTTCGCCTCTCTCGCTCCGTCCAATACCTCGTCTCTCTCACTCGTCTATCGACCTACAGCTCTTTCCAACAGAGCTCTGACAAGCTACAGAAAAGCATGACGCTGATAGAATCGATCCCGTCTCATCTCCCTCCCCCTTCTTCATCCACCTCTTCACCTCTCCCGCTTCGACTGATCCAACTCGTTCCGCTCAAGTATTGGCTTCTCCTCGCTGTGGCTGGATGGGTCTACTACAGATTCGGTGGGAAGAAGAGTCCGGGGCAACTGTGAGTCTACTGCACCGTTACTACAGATGGGCTGGGCTAGGAAGGGAGCAGCCAGAGGAGATGCGGTTCGAGATGGGCTGGGCGGGCTGGATTGGAGAGGGCTAGGGAGATGGCTGGAAGGGTACAGAACCGAAGAGAGGCGACTCGCCTCTACCGTTCGCTGTCTCTACAACTCGCTGTAGCGGGATGGGGAGCAGCGAGTCAGCGTGGAGCAGGACGCCTCGCCTCGTGTTCAACTGTCTTCGGGAGCTGCCAGTTGGCGAAGAGTGTACATTGAGTGCGGTGGCACCTCGTACGTCGCTCGCTTGCTCTTTGTGGCGCTGGAGCGCCAAGGAGAGTAGGCTTGCGCTGATCGTTGCACGCTCGCGCTCTCGCGTAGCTGCTCTACTGCAGCGCTCAGAGGGCGGAGACAGTTGTAGCGGAGTGTGACGTCGCCTCTCGACTTTCACTGCTCTCTTGTGCGCTACAGCTCATCGGGAAGGGGTGATCAGGTCGGTGAGCTCGCTCATCTCGCCTCTCGTTCAGCGGCCCTCGCGGGTGCTGAGCTTGGAAGGGACGGTAAACGGTAACCTGGAATCACCTCTCCCGCCCCGCCTGCGCCGTAGCCTGCTTCAAAGCACGCTGCCGCGAGGCGTCGAGGCTTTGAGGCAGCTTCAGCTCGTGCTCGTACAATTCGCTCTCGATTATCCGGAAGTACACGAGATGGCTACAGCGATGAGGTCACGCTTTTCTCGACCTCGCCTGCTCTCTACCCTGCTCGTGCTACAGCGCGCCGGGGAGCAACGTTTCTTGAGGAGATTCCTTCGCATTTGCAGAGTTGCTAGCTCGGTCATCACAGAGAGCCGCTGAGCTTCGGGTATCGCTTCTCGTGCGCTCGTCACTCTGTCGAGTGGGAAACGACGAGATGTTTGCGCAAAGTTTGAGGCTCGGTTGCTCGCGATGCCTCTCGCTATCCGTTTCGGGCGGGCACATTGACAGCGCTCTCTATCATCCCTTCCCTTCTGTTCACTCGCTGACTTGCTTCTCCTCGCTCACGAACAGTAAACGCCGCTCTCGACCTGCCTCCACCACCATGAACACCTCTCAGACTTCTAATCTCAAAGGCCCTCGCCGTCCCGTCGCCCTCCCTCGCTCCAATTCGTTCAACTCGGGCGCTTCGACTCCTCAGCTCTCGAGGAGGGGGTCGGGCGTGTGGGGACCTCGACCAGCGATGAGTGAGGTGGGAATGCCGAGGAGCGCTAGTAGGAGGACCTTGATGGGTGGAAGTCAGATGGGAGAGGATGGTGAGTATTGCTCGCGCGGCTTAAAATCCTTTCGTTTCCCGCCTCTGCTCAGTCGCTGACCTCTTCTTTGCATCTCCTCGTTCTCCCCACGATAATCGTACGCTGTAACAGCACTCCCCAACCTCCCTCGATCCACTTCAGCCTCGCCCTTCCCTCAATCCCAGCCGTACCCTTCCTTCGCCAACCCCACCTCTTATCTCCACAACCCTCAGCAACACTCCTACAACGCCCCGACGCCCTCCTACTCACCCGCCCCTCCCTCAGCAGCCAAGCGACGCTTCGGCTCGAGCTCGAACCTCGTCGCGATGGCAGGACCGAGGGCGAACCTCAAGCGAGGAGCTACGGAGGACGGAAGGAGCGGCAAGAGGAGCCGGATGGACGAGTCGGAGGGGGAGGGGATGGAGCTGGATGAGTTGGCTGAGAGGGAAGCTAGTCGGGGGACGAAGAGGCGGATGAGGAGGGCTGGGGAGGGAGAGAGTAAGAGGCGGAAGGGCGACGAGTCCGAGGCCGAAGATGAGGAGGAGCAAGATGGCATGGACGAGGATGACGTTCCCTCTTCTTCGCACCCTTCTTCTGCGTGGAGCAGGAAGCATGTGAGGTCGTCGCCTACTGCTTCGGAGGAGGATCAGCAGGAGGGCCAGGAGAAGCGGAGGAGGAGTGAGAGGAAGGGCGGGAAGAGGGTTATCGAGGATGTCAGCTCGTCGGATGAAGACGACGGATCCGATTTCGATTTCGAGGAGGAGGAGGAGGGAAGGAGGAGGGTGAGAAACGCCGATTCGGAGGTCGACTCGGCTTCTGAGGCGGAGGACGAGGAGAACGAGCAAGTCGAATCGCGGAACAAAAGCAAGCGCCACGACCCCAAGCGCGCTCGTTCCACCTCCATCGCCGAGCGCACCGGTTCGGAGGACGAGAGCGTCATGGGCGACGACGACCCTTCCTCTCTCCCACCTCCTCGCCGCCAGCAACAGGTTCCCTCCTCCGCCACTCCCCGCAAGCGCATCTCCGCCTCATCGACCAAGAAATCGGGCGCTTCCTCCTCTGCTCGCTCGGGATCGAGGTTCAAGGAGCAAGCGGCGCCGAGGAAGATGAGCAGCTTGGCGCAGAGGACTGCCGGCGAGGAGTGGACCAATCTGGAGGGCGATCGATGTAGGATGGATGGGGAGGGGATGGTGAGGAGGTTGGCGGAGGTTAGGGAGATGAGGAGGAAGTACAAGGTGCGCTTTGCTTCCCTTCGCGACGTATCCTCGGCCGAGAGAAAGGGCGCCTTGCTGACCCGTTGCGCTTCAATAGATGCCTGCCGACTCGCTTCACCCGGATGCCAAGCTCATGCACGAGGTTCGTACTTCCTCTCCCTCGCCGCTTCGCTCGTTTCCTTCCCCTCGCCGTTTCTTCAGTCTCCCCTCTCGCCTTTTCTCTTGACTTTACAACTGACGCCCTTCGCATCTCTGACAGGTCATCGTCGAACGCTGGCTCACCGACGCCGAGTACGACCAACTGCTCAGGCAGAGGAAGCTGGCGTGGCAGGTCAGCGCCGAGCAAGAGGCTGCTGCTGCTGCTGCGAAGGAGAGGGAAGGCGACAAGGGAGAACAGATGGATGTAGAGAGTACCGAGGCGGCGAGTCGCCTCGTTCCCGCCCTCTCGAAGAAGCCGAAAGAGGACTCGGCGCTAATTTTCTCCCTTGCTCGTTACCACAGCTCACCAACACCAAGCCCAAGTCCCTCTACTACACGCTCGGAACTGGCACGCCCCTCCGCACCCACACTCGCCTCTCTTCCTCCCTTCGCCAGCCTTCATCCTCGCGCCCTTCCTCCCCTTCCACCCCCTCGGGCTTGACCCAATCTCCCTCCTCTTCCTCGCTCGCCAACGGCCGCCTTCGATTCCCATCGGCTTCGACGCCTACCTCAGCAGCGAAATCATGGAGTGCAGGAGGCAAGAATGTAGCGCGTCGATTAATTGAGGATGAGCGAGAGGCGAGGAGGGAGAGGGAGAGGAGGAGGAAAGCCAGTGTGGCACTCGGCGGGGAAGAGGAGAGGGATGCTGCGGCTGAGGAGGAGGCAAAAAAGGTCGAGGAGAGCAAGGAGAAGGAGCAGGGGAAGCTCAAGTTCGCCGACTTTGAGAAGGTGAGTTTGGACGCTCGCTCCCGTGTCTCGGTCGACTCGGCTATAGCTGACTCTCTTTCATCTCGCCGAGATACAGCAACCCGAACCTGCGTCTGATCGGAAGA
>MWVB01000047.1:148124-162308 GCA_003054985.1 Leucosporidium scottii | reverse complement strand
GCGATGCAGAGGTGGGTAGATGGTGCCTCCATCCCTAACTTCTTCGGCGATCTCGGCGCTCCTCCCAAAGCCGATGACAAGAAGGCCGAGCCCAAGGCTGTCGAGCCCAAGCCATCATTCTCGTTCGGCGCCGCCCCCTCCACTTCGACTGCGACGTCCGCTCCTGCACCAGCACCAGCATCAGCAGCCCCCAAGCCTTCGGGAGGGTTCTCCTTCGGCGCAGCTCCCACTTCCACCGCCTCAGCCACGACCGAGATGCCGAAAAAGGTCGAAGCTCCCAAGCTCTCCTTTGGCGGATTCGGCGCGCCTTCGACTTCCACTCCCGCCACCACATCCGATGCTCCTAAATCCGCCTCTCCGTTCTCTTTTGGAGCAGCGCCCAAATCCGAGGAGACGCCCAAGGTCGAGCAGCCCAAGCCGAGTGGCCTCTTCTCGTTTGGCGCGCCTACCAAGGTGGAGGACAAGCCAGCAGCACCAGCACCAGCCGCCGCTTCGCCTTTCAGCTTCGGAGCTGCGCCAGCTTCGACGGCACCCAAGACGGAGGAAGCACCGAAGTCGGGCTTCTCCTTCGGCACCACTCCTTCGAGCGCACCATCGGCCGCTCCAACCTCGGCGGCACCGTCCTTTGGCGCAGCTCCCTCCTTCGGTGCTCCTTCGACTTCCTCCACGCCCTCATTCGGTGCTCCAGCCACCTCTACTGCACCCCCCTTCGGCGCACCTTCGCCAGCGCCAGCCGCAGCCTCGCCCTTCTCCTTCGGCGCCGCTCCCTCTGCACCTACTCCTTCCGCCCCCGCCACTGGGGGGTTCTCATTCGGCGCTGCTCTCGCTGCGAGTTCGCCTGCTCCTGCTGCAGGTGGCTTCTCGTTTGGAGCCGCTCCTGCGCAGGGAGCTACGACGCCCAGCGCCGCCGGTGGAGGATTCTCGTTCGGCGCGCCTGCTCCGGGATCAACTACACCTGGCGCTGCTCCTGGCGGTCTGTTCTGTGAGCTTTGAGCGCTCACTTCTTTCTTTCGTCGCGGAAGTTGCTGACTCCTCGCCTTCTTTCGCCTCCTTCCCCTCTCCTTCCCCTCTTCCCCTCCCCTCTTCTTGTGATCGCTCACTTTCTCCCTTTCTCTCTTATCTCACCTTCACTCGCCTATTCGATATTCTCTTTCTCTCGCCATCAGCCTTTGGCGCAGCCCCTACCGAGGGAGATGGCTCGGCGCCGAGGAGGAGGATCGCGGGAAGGAGGCCGAGGTGATTCGAGTCGAGTTAGGCGTCCTCGTCGAAAACGCGTGGGATGGAGAAGCAGAAATGATATCTATTACCTTCAAAGCTCTTCTATTTGGTCTCCGAACGAGATTACGAGAGAGGAAGCTTATTCGAAGGTGGCTCACGGAGCGACAAGGCTTGAAGTATGATGTACAAGCACTAGCGACTCTCAGCTCTCTTCTGTGCTTGAGAACCTGCCCAATGTCGAAGCAGAGTTATGGGGCTCATCCGCTTCGCAAAGGCAGACGCCTGCAGCCGCTCAGAACAGCAAGGAAGCTTTCTTATGTCAGCCCTATCACCCCGGAGCTCAATGCAGTGTTTCCTTTGGTGTACAACCGCGTCAGCTCGAGCTCTTCCCGACCGCCGAAAGAGACGCCTCAGCCGAGCTGGCAGCGAACAGACTCACAAAGCTCCTCCGAAGAGTCACGATCGTCCCTCGCCCTCTTCTTTCCTTTTCCATTCTCCATGTGCAACTCGACCCCGCCAACGCCTGCCGCGTAAGCCATTCCAGTTTCGATGGCCGAAAGAGCGCGAAGGCGAACCTTGTCCGAAACTCCCTCGGCAGCAGTCTTGATGGGCTGTGGGTGGGCACAAGGTCGGTCAGCTGCTCTTTCGAAGTACTGTAGAGCCCAATCGCACCTTGCTACGGGCGCGCTGGGCAGGAGCAGCGGCTCTCTTCGCCTTCGACGGACGAGCTGCCTGGGAGCGCCGAACAAGAAGGGGTCAGCGCAGGGCCGCTTAGAGCACCTTAAACAAAGCTGACCTTGCCGCCAGAAGGCACAATAACCTTGGCGTCGTCCTCGTCTCCGTCGGAAGAGCTAGAGGAGGAGGTAGAAGAGGAGGAGGGAGGCGCAGGCGCCGGAGCGAAGCGAACGACCTTGGCTGTCGGCGTGAGAGATACGTCAGCGGCGAGTGGAATCATGCAAAGGGTTCTGCACATACCTTTCTTGACGCTCGTCATCGACTGAGCAGCAGGCTTAGGCTGAGCAGCGGGCTTCTTGACTGCCTTCTCAGGCTTGAGACGCGCGCGGTCTGCAGACAAGTGGGTCGGCGAGTATTCGAGATTAGAGTTCAGTAACCTTACACTTCCTCTCACACGCCGGTCCAGTCCGCTGAGGGTCATTGGGATTCGCCCCATTCACCTCGCTCGCGATAGTCTCCCAATCGTCACCGTGCTTGCGGACGGCCTTGCGGAGCGAGGCAACTTGCGAATCTGTCCAGAAATACGTTCTTGTTGGCATCGCTGCTGTGGCGAGCGGTGAGCGCGAGAGGACGGGAAGAGCGAGTGAATGGTCAAAGATCAAAAGGCGAATTGAGCTTTCAGCTCGCTCTAGAGGGGGAGGGCGTCGCTGTACCTCATCAGTTCGACGTCTACATTGATTCTTCGAGGTGTCAACAGCTTGCTTCTGCTCTCTCCAAGCTTCAAGTAGTAATCAGCGACTTGGCTCACTCCTCGGCTCCCGCTTGGCCCTTCGTGGAGCTCAGTATAAAGCTTCGCGAGGACGAGGTTGGCCGAGGGTGATAGATGATGATAAGTCAAGGGCAGGAGAAATGCTTGGACTATGCAATAATCTCGACTTGCTTGCCGTCGACGGTCGAAACGGCGATCGCCCTCGAGCCGAACTCGAAAGGATCGCGCTGCAGAGAAGTGGACCGATCAGCAAGGCTGTTGGATCACGAGAGGCTGAAACCATAGCTCACCTCATAAGCCACAAACTCGCCAGCACCGCTTTCGGGCAGCCCCAGCATCTCATCGAGGTTGGTCGACACCCAGCCAAGCGCGCTCTTGCGATCGACCTCGCCGTTCGAGTCGCGCCATGCCCATGCTGCTTCCCAAAGAAGCGTGCGAGCTTGCCACTCCTCCGGAACCTGTTCAAGAGCAGCATCAACGAAGGTCAGCGGTGCGGAGCGAAAGCCGAACGAAGCGAGCCACTCACGCCGAGACCGAACCGAACGCCGGCGTTGTGAAGGATGTTGGGGGCGTTGCGAGGGGAAAGGGGAGGTCCAGCGACCGCTCGACGCTCGTCCCAGGTCTCGGGGAAGGCGCGAGGAGGGGAGAGGACGACCGAGATGTCGGCGGCGGCGAGCTCATTGGCGACGAGGTGGGCTTCTTGTCCGCCATGCTGAGAGGAGAAAAAGGGATCAGCGCGTTGTACGAGAAGTGTAGAAGCTCGAGTGCAACGCACAATGACCCAGCGAAGAGGAGCGGTAGCATTCGGCTCGCGCTCAATCTCGCCCTTAAGCCGAATAAGGGTGCCGATAACGTCTGCCTTCCATGCGTTGACGACGAGCGGGACTGTTAGATGGAAAGCTTCAGCAGTGAGCGGGATAAAAGAGGAAGGAGAAGGCTCACTGGTCCCGTGAGCGGCGAGAGCGAAGTAATCCGCTTTGACCATCGTCGAGGTATCCTTCTCGAGGCCGCCGAGAAGAAGACGACGAAGCTCAGCAATCTCGGTCGAGATAGAGGGCGTCTGTGTTCCCTTGTAGTGGCCTGTGGGCGAGAGGGTGAGCGGGTGAATCGTGAGAAGGAGAGAGGGAGATGAAGCTCACCAATGGTTACATGCAGAGCGACGGCCTCCTTGACAAGAGCATCGGGCTGAAGGACTGTACACCCAAGCTAATCAGCGAAGTCAAAAGAAAAAGCTCAACGAGATCGCTTGCCATTCCTCGCGCCCGTCTTGAAAGCGACCGAGACGCCACGGCTGCGAAATGAATGGCGTCAGCTCGTTCTGCTCTTCTGTAGCAAGCACGATAGAACATACAAGAATCCGTTACCCATTGGCGCGACGACAGCTTTGAGGAACCCTTGATCATGCGAGATGCGAAGGTGCTTGCCGTTGAACTCGAGCCCATCAACGGCCTTGACTGCGACGACTTGTCCCCACAGTTGCTGGGTGGTGCTCAGCTCGCCAGAGTAGAGAGGATCGTAGACGGGGTTGTCCTGCAGACGGGAAGCGGTCAGCCGAGGAGGGCGAGAAGGAGAGAAGCGCGAGAGGCAAGACGAACGGTAGTCGATTTCTCCTGCAAGTCGAGAGCGGTGTGGTTCAGCATCGGGCTCGGAACACGAGAGCGCGGAGGCAGCTCACCGAGATCATCTCCGTCAACCCGAGAGCAGGTCCATAAGCTGTCAAAGGAGGGAGCAGACTCCCACCCTTCAAGCCCACTCTCCTCGTCCCCTCGCCCGCCAACACCGCACACTCTCCCACACACTCGATTCTTCCCTCCTTGATCAACACCTCAAACTCTCCTTCCATCTGACCCCTCACCTCCCAGTCCCCCTCCAGCAGCACCTCCCTCACCCCCGTAAAGAGCACCTCCTCAATCACCTCTCTCTCCCTCTCCTCACTCCCGTCATCGAATTCCTCCTCACAAATCGGATACTCGGGCTTACTCGCCACCTGGGGCGCCTCGGTGCCCGTATCCAACGGCTTAGCCTTGAAGGGCCGCTCGATCTGCTTGATTCCGTCGATGAAGACCTGCCTCGGCGTCGCTCCCATCTTGAGGGGGTGCGAATCCCAAAGCACAACATCAGCATCATACCCCTCCCTCACATATCCCAATCGATGGCTGAAGCCCGCAACCTCAGCGGAAGAGGTGATGATGGAGCGAAGGGCGAGATTGGTAGGCAATCCGAAATGGTGGGCTTGTTGCGCTTCGAAGAGGAGGAATCGCGAGTCGAGGACTGGGTGGTCGGATTTCATGATGACGGTGATGTTCTGCTCTGCGAGCTTTTGGGGGGCATAGTCGGAGCCGCGCCAGGATTCGCGCTTGTAGCGGGCTCTGCGAAAGGGGGAGGGTCAGCCAAGGGGGGTGTGGGAGAGAGCGGATGCACGCACTGGGTGGCGAAGAGAGCGACGGCGGGTGTTGAGTTCCATGCCTGCTTGAGGAGGTCGGGGACGAGGTAGGCTTCGTGGGCGTGGTGGAAGGCGGCGATGGGGAATTTGAACTCGTTGGTGTGGCGGACGAAGGAAGCGAGGTCGGTCGCCTTTTGTGTGAGACAGAAAGTCGGGGCAGACAATGGGAAGGACGGAGTAGGGGAGGGATGGAGGTCGAGAAAGCGTCAGCTTCAAACCCTCGCCGAGCAGCCGAACGAGCGAGACCGAGACTCACCTCATAGCAATGCGTATTAACCTTCACCTTGCCCCTCAACACATCAACCAACGCCTCCCACTGCAAATCATCCGGAAACCTCTCCTCCACCATCTCTCCCTTCCTCTGCGCGAGCTCGGCTTTCGCGCAAAAGGCGTCCTGCGAATCGCGAAGGGCGGCGGCGGAGGTGAAGGCGGAGCGGAAGTTGTAAGCGAGGTCGAAGCGGTTTTGGTGGTGGACGCGGCGGATGTTCTGCGAGGTGGAAAGATCAGCGCCGAGACGAGGGGGGAAGGGAAAGCGAGAAAGCCGACCTCGCCGCATGCCATCTTCATATGACGCCCTGGAGTCAGGAAGCAGTCAGATATGTCGTCAAGTAGCGAAATCAGGGCGCAGAAGGCGCGACTTACAGCGGGGAGGATCCCCCTCCTTCCTCTCAATCCCCGGCGTCGGCACATTATAAGGCATCTCCAACACCAGCGACTCAGGCGTCTTCTCCTTGGTAGGTCTGAGCTTGATGGCAAAAGCCTGCCCTCCAATCGAGTTGGCCGAACCGGGAAGAATGAGCGAGGTGGTGACTCCGCCCGAGACGGTGCGCTTGAAGGAGAGGTCGTGGGTGTTGATGCCGTCGAGGGAACGGAGGTGGGGAAGGATGGGGGAGGCGACTCTGTTCGTATTCCGCGTTCAGCTTAGTTCGAGCTCTTGACGACTCGTCGGAGAAGAAGGTCGGTTCGACCTTCGGCGGTGAGGAAAGGACCGGAGAACTCACGAATTGACGTCGTTGGCTCCGCTCAGTTCAGGGAGCGAGTCCACACCAATATGAGAATGCATGTCGAAGATACCCGGGGTGAGCCAAGCACCATGAGCCTCGACAATCTCCGCTCCCTTCGGCGCCGACAGGTTCTTGCCGATCTCTACGATGAGACCCCGGTCTAGGATGACGTCGTGCGCTAGGAGAAGCTCGTTTCCTGCATCCTCGCCTGTCCAGATGGTAGCATTGCGGATGAGAGTCGGAGGAGTAGACTGGTCGCGTGAGCAGCGAAAGCGAGAGGTCAGCGAGGAGGCGACGAGGGTGATCGAGTGAGCAGGGACAAGACGATGTACTCACTGGTACAAAGCGATCGCTCTCGTTGCGCTCGTGAAAGTCGGCTGGCACTCCGGGGAGGACGTGCAGCTGGGAGCATCGACCCAAGCTCTCCTTCCATTGCTTCTGCAGATAAGAGTTCTCGGAGGAGTGCAAGCTATTATGTGGTATCCTGGAGCTGCGACCAGACCAGAGCGGCCAGATCGAGTGTAGCGGCACGGCCGAGAGAAGGAGTAACGGGCAGAGGAGCGCGGTGAACAGCAGGCGAGTCTTGAGCGTCGATTTGGGTGCCGGGGCTGGCGATGCAGGCCGTTCGAAGGGATTCGGCAACTTCTCGTAGCTGTACACCATCCTGGTCGAGGCCGAGAGACGAGCGATTGGGCGGAGGTCAAGCTGACGATAGCGGAGCTCACGATGCGACTCGGCGACACCCCTTTATCTCGCTCTCGCGGTTGTCTTTGCCCCTGGATAGAGTCGGATTTGCCGCTGTGCTCTGCTACAGCCTTCACGGCCTCCCGACTTGCTGCAGCTGCAGCGACCAAGTGGGGAAGCTTGACGCCGTCGTAATCTCTCACGTCGTCGGCTTCGCCGGGAGGCCTCAAGCAGCAGCACAGGGGGGAAGGACGAGTCCTTGGAGGCAGACTGAGAGAAGATTGTTCGCTCTCCCCCACAGTCGGCAATCTTCCCATTCCCTCACTTTTTTCGGCGAACCTGTGAGCTCGCCTCGTAGGGAGGGTGGGTGGTCTTTTTGCGAGCGAAACGAGTCGGCGAAGCGAGTCAACGAGAGATGAGCAGAAGAGAGAGCGACTCGCTTCGCCGCTCCGCGAGAACCCGCTTCCACTCGCCAGCTCGCGGAAGCTTGCCTCTCACGTCGTCGGCTTCGCCGGGAGGCCTCAAGCAGCAGCACAGGGGGGAAGGACGAGTCCTTGGAGGCAGACTGAGAGAAGATTGTTCGCTCTCCCCCACAGCGATCGTAGAGAGCCCGAGCGAAGCATCTATCTCAGTCTCCTCACCCCCCAAAGCTACGCCGAGGAGACCTTCTGCAGCTTGTCTCCTAAAGCTCCCTTCCTTTGTCTCATGTACACTTTCCATCGCTCGCTCTTCCATCGTCCAATCAGCTTGACACCCTCCTCGTCGAGCCCTTGATCCAAGTAGAAGTTGGCGCCTCCAATCCGAAAGGAATGGCCGGTGATTCGTGCGAAGCCGTCTTTTGCCCAGACTTCGTTGACCCGTCGTAGGAATGCTGTGCGAGTGAGAGCGACCAGCTTGTTCTTCTTGTTGTAGTAGGCGAAGAGGTGATCTTGGGGCTCGGCTGGGTTGGCCACGAGGTGCTCGGCGAGCGCGAGGCGAGGGTCGAGTATCTCCTGTTGGACGAGGGTCGCTACATGCTTCTCGCCCGGCTTCATTGTTTTGGTGTGCGGGAGATTGATCTCGTAGACTTTAGTGCCCTTGCGCGAGGTGAAGCGAGAGAAGTCGCTGCGTTTCGGGATTCGGGCTCCGTCGAAAGTCTGCTGGGAGCTGGCGGTGACCTCTCCGAGTCGGGTCAGGCCGTAGAATGCAGCGGAGGCGAGGGCTGTGACGGCTCGGTCGAAGCTCGAGGTGCCAAGACCCTTCCCTAAGCTGTTGAGCATAGCGAGAGAGACCGGCGGTCGAGGGGGGCGGAAGTGAGCGTCGCCTTGGAGTCTCCTCGCGCCGGCTTTGATAGATGCAAGCTCAGTGTCGCCGTCGGCTAGGATCCATGGAGCATTCTGGTAGGCGTGCCATGCTGCTAGCGCTGAGCAGTCTTTCCCGAGTTGATCGACGCCGACGGGCTTGCTGTGGAAGCCGAGTAGACCCTCGTACAGTTCCTCCTCTCCCCAGCTGGCGTGCGCGCATCTCCAGACTGCAAAGTTGAGCATGACAGGCCTCGTCGCTGGCATGTGATCCTCTTCTTTGACGCCAAAGAGATCGCAGAACGAGTGGAAGGTGCCAAGGGAGCTACCGTATCCGCGAAGGGTCGATTCTGCTACTTGGGCCTGCTTGATGGTCTCGGCGAGTGAAGCCAGCAATGGGTGGAAGACGGCGGCGTGACTTCCAACACCTTTCCATTCGTGAATCCGTCGACCGAGCGGAACCTCGGGTCGTAAGAGTCGTGCTCGAGGATCGGGTGAGCTGAAGGTATGATGCTGGTGCAGAAGATGTAGTCGTGTAGCGGGGTTCATATCGCGATCGTATTCCAAAGCGTTCGTTGGACGAGAAAGGGAGCGAGGTAATCTGGGGGAGGGAAAGCTATCGAAACGAGCCCGCGCCTCGCCATCTCGGCGTGCTCTCCTCGAGAGGCAGCATCCGCCACATTCTCCTTCGTAGCCACCCTCCTTACTTCCACGCTCACCTCCTTCTCCCAGCAAAGCTCCTGCATCAACTTAATCCCCTCGTTCACGCCCTTCTCGCGCGACGAGCCCTTGACGAGCGAAAGCCGAACCGCTTCGTTGTCCGTGTCGACGAGAATGGTGCCGCGAGGTCGAGCGAAGAGGTGGAGACGGTTGAGCTCGTCGAGGAGGGCGAAACCGGCGAGAATGGCCAACATCTCCGCCCACTGAATGCTCCTGGCAAACGGCGCCTCCGCTCGGCGCGCCACCTCCCATCCTCCCTTCCATCGCCAAGCCGCCCAATACTTCCCAATCACTACTCCCACTCCCCAATCACTACTCGCATCCCCAACCCATCTGAGGTCGAGAGGAGGAGAGGGCGGGAGGAGAAGCCGAGGGCGAGCCTTCGAGAGAGCGTCGCTCCACCAGGCGAGGTCCTCCTTGACCTTGTCGTCGAGCGGTTGCGGGGCGGAGGGCTTTCGGATGCGCGCCATCTGGCGAGCGAGCGAGACGAGGTAAGGTCGGCCGTGAGGGATGATGAAGGAGAGATTTTGAAGGCGGCCGAGAAGTCGTTCGAGGTCCTTGCGAACGATGGAAGGGGAGGAGAGGGTCGCGGCGAGATGGGAGAGAGATTTGGCGATCTTGGAAGGGGTGATGGCGGCCGAAGGTACATCACAGCGCCACTCGATCCCGTGGTAGATCCCCATCGACGAGAAGGGGCGCTCCTTCTTCTCGGCGAGGGGCATGCCGAGCGCGGCGGCAAAGTTCTTGAAGGTGGTAGCGAGGTCGAGGGAAGAGTCGGGTCGGAGGAGGAGGAAGTCGTCCACCCAGCGCAGGAGGTGGTCGAGTCCTCGGGCGCGGAGGAGCGCAACAAAGCAATCTCCGACCCTCCCCCACACTCCCGCCGACGACGAGCACCCGAAGCACAGCGCGTGGTCGATAAAGAACTCCTGCTCCCCTCCCTCATTCTCCCACATCACCACAAAATTCCTCTTCTGCGACTCGGCAATGGGAATGACCCGGTAGGCGGCCTCGACGTCGAAGGTGGCGGCCTCGGTGGAGCGCGGAAGGGCGATGAGCATCTCGGCGACCTTGGGGGGCCGTCCCAAGCGCAGGGAAAGTTGTCTGAGTTGATGCGAGCGTTGATGGACGGGACGGGATGGCCTCATTCGGGGTGGGAGAGGTTCTGGATGGGGCGGAAGGTGGGCGGCGATGTGTTGGCTTTGGGAACGAGGCCGAAGGGAGAGGATTGGAAGGGGCCAAGCGATGACTCGAGTTCTGCGCGAGAGAAGGGACCCTCATATCGCCCTGCTCTCCTCTCCTTCTCGATGTACTCCGTAATAATCCCTCGCTGTTCCTTCTCCACCTTATTCCTTCCTACAAACGTCTCCGACAGCTCACCTTTCACTCCCAAGTCAAAGCCATCCCGAATGCCCTTCCATACGTCTCCAAATTCCTCCTCTAGCCCACTCTCCTCGATCGCCTCTTGCCATTTCGTCCAGCGTAGAGGCGTGACGACCTTCCCGACCGACCGAGCGACGGAGGGAGGAGGCGGTGGTGGTGAGGGTTGATCTTGAGGACGAGGGGGAAGGTCGGAAGGTGTGGAGGTGAAGGATGGTAGAGGTTTCGGAGGGAGAGGGTGCCGAAGCGGTGGAAGTGACGGCGGGTGGGGAGGGTTCGTCGAGAGAGATTGAGTCGTTGAAGATGTCGATGATGTAGATGGCGGGGTAGCGTAGTCGTATCGTGTGGTGTATTGCGAGGGTATCGAATGGGTGGGAGAATTAGATGGTGGGGAGGAAGTGGTAGTAGCAGGTCGTATTGAGTTCGGCGAGGCTGAGCTCCCTCTACGCCGTGCAGGCATCGGCGCCGTGCGACTTGCTGTAGCAGAGAGAGCAGAGGTGTTGGAAATGGCAAGCGCCTCGCTGGCATCCGTCGCGCTGTTGGTAGAGGAGGCAGACGGGCTTTCCTTCGGCGACCATCTTGCCGTCGATGATTGGGAGGAGCGCTTTGCCCGCCGAGGTGAGGTTGCCGCCGCACTTGAATCCTGCGCCATGGTAGGGTTGACCGCACCGAAAGCAGCGCTTGTTGGTGGTGCTGGGGTACGGTGCGAAGCGAGCGTCCTTGGCCGAGCCCTCCTGCGCCGAAGCGCCGCGACCACTGCTTCCGCCGCCTCCTCCGCTCTTCGAGCCTCCTGCACCGGCCTTGGCGTCGGCGATGGTCTTCTTGAGCGTCGCCTGCAGCTCCTCGATCTCCTTGGCCGAGGCCGCTTCAGCGCACGCCTTGAGCTCGGCGAACGCGGATTCGTCCCAGACGCTCGGGTCGAAGCGGTCCTCGACCTGCACCGCCTTGCGGACCTTGACGTCGTAGGCGAGGAGAAGCTTCCACACCGTTGCGCGGAGCGAGTCGTCGACCGCGAAGTAACGGCGCTTGATGTTGTCGACATGGCGGTCGTAAGCGTCGAGACGCTCGGTCGTCCAGATGGGGCTCTTGTATTGTTTGTTGAGGGTGACGAAGTTGGCGACGCAGTCGAGGTATGATTCGAAGGAGAGCTGGAGCTCCTTCTTGTCGTTGAGCGGGCGGTCCGTCTCGATCTTGTCGCCGAACGTGCCGATGGTGAGGAACTTGGGCGCCGAGCTCTTGTCGGACAGACGGTTGGAGGCGTAGTGGTCGAGGGGAAGGTAACTCTTGCTCTGGATCTTGGTGACGAGCCAGTTGCTGCACACTGTGGTAACAAAGGCGGACGTTATCGTCCGAGCGAGCAACGCCGAGCCGGCTTATGGGCACTCCCACGCTAGCCGCGTTGAGCCTTGAGACACCTATCAGGTCCTCGCAGTGGCGCTCTCCGCAACCACCGCACTAGCAACCGTGCTGGAACCTCAGCCACGGTCGGCGAGCGCCCATCAGGCGCCGCCTACGCGTTTCGCCTTCCTGGAACCTCATCTCGTCAACCTGCCTACCGAACTCTTCACACCCACGTCTGTCGCCCCGCCCTGCACACAAGGGGTTTGAACAACTTGTTTTCACTAGACATGACACTAGCTGCACCGCGCACTCGTGGTGAGCTCTCGCCGAGCGCGCGCTCTACGCGCGCTCTTCTCGCTCCTTGACTCGTTCTGCCCGCTCGCTCGCGCTCGACTTACGTTTACTTCCCAAGCTCGAGAATGTGAATCCGCCTTGCATCGCCGCGCGAGGCTTGTTCTCGCCCTGCTGCTGCTGCTGTTGTTGCTGTCCCTGCTGCTGCCCTCCCCCCAGCCCGCCGTTGCCCAGCGGGTCAGGCGTCGGACTCCTGCGACCCATCTGAGCTTCACGCTCCGCCTTCTCCTGCCTGAGTTGCAGCAGCTCGTCCATCATGTCAGCCGCGAGACCGGGCTGATTCTGGCCGCCGTTTCCTGCACTGCCGGACATCGCGGCGCGGCTGTGGTGTTGGTGTAGGTCGGTAGTAGGGAGTAAGGGTTCTGCTGTCTCTTTTTGCGAGCGAAACGAGTCGGCGAAGCGAGTCAACGAGAGATGAGCAGAAGAGAGAGCGACTCGCTTCGCCGCTCCGCGAGAACCCGCTTCCACTCGCCAGCTCGCGGAAGCTTGCCTCGGCGAAGGCGTGGCCGAGCTGACGCCGATCGGCGAGTGCCGGCCGATCGAGATGCGCTGTGCTGTCCAGCAGTTGACCTGTTCTACGGTTTACAGAATGGCCGTCCCGTAGGCCTTTCCGTCTGCTGGGTCCATCGCGAAACGAGCTGCTCGGCGCTCACCTATTCCCCTTTCTCGGGGGTGGGAATCGGCGCTGCTGGGGCTGTTGTTACAGCTCAGTATACTCTTCTACCTTTTAATAGTCTTTGAATCTCTCACTTGACCACATTTCATCATCGTGCACGGTGACTGTTGACTTCGAAGCTGCTCCGCCCCTCTTCCTTTCTTCCTCCTCCGCTTCTCTCGTTTCTCGACTCTGGGCCAGCTCGAATGCCACGATGGTCCAAAACGGCTGTATCTCATCACTCGGACCAAGAGCTCTCTGCCTACCCTCGTCGTCGCTCCTCCTCGGCAGCAAACCATCCCGAGCAAGCTGAGCAAGCGCCTCTCGCTCACTCGCTCATCGGTGGGAAGGGTGCAACCTCGTCCAGTCCTCTCGCTTCCACTCCGCTACAGCACCAGCAACACCGTCGACATCCTTCCTCCTCTTCAACTCACTCGCAACTCGCTCGCTTCGCCCAGGAGCACAGGAGACCTCCCTCGCCGACGGGCTCGACGCGGACGACGAGCAGTCAGCAGAGCAGTTATTCCAGCTTGTTCAACTCGGGAATGAGCAACCTCCGAGGCGTGACGTTGGAGGAGGAGGATCGAATGAAGCTGCAGCAGGATAGCGAGCCGCCGGTGCGCGAGCGTTGGGAAAGGGAGCGAGAGGCGTCGATGAGGGGCGGTGCGCTCGAGCAGCGGGGCGTGAGCTCTGTAGGGAGTACAGGGATGAGCGGCTTGAGACTCAAATCGCTGCTGAAGAGCAGTGATGGCGCTGCTTCGCTGTCGTCGCAGCCACCAACGCCGAGCAGCATCACCGCCAGCGCCGGAGGTTCAATGTACCTCCCATCACCTCCTTCCTCGCCACCTCCGCCGGGTGCTTCGACCACCTCATCTTCTCCCTCGAGCTCTAGGAGGATGTACCCACCTTCGCCCTCTCCCTCCAGCCTCAGCACCACCCCTCGGCCTTTGCCTTCTCCCTCGCCGTCGCATTTCCTCCTCCCACATCCATCTCCTCTTCCCGTCTCTCCTACCTCATCATTCGCATCATCTTCTCGGCCTCGCCTCGCGTCCAAATCATCCGCCCTCTCGTTGAAGAGCGACGAGCAGACCGCTGGCGGACTTCGAGGCAAGGCAGCCCGAATTCTCGGCGAGGACATTGTACCGAGTGGGAAGGCTGCCAAGGTGTTGGGAGTGCAGAAGGAGGTTGGAGGTGTAGGGAGGAAGTTGAAAAAGGAGATGCCGAGAGAGCGCAGAGAGTTGATCGACAGCATTAGGTGAGTCGGGCGATTTGGCGCGACCTTGAGACATAACCGAGCTTACTTCCCTTCTGATGTGACAGAGGATCGCCTCAGGTCGCTACGACACCTCTCCCACCAGCTCTACCTCACTTCCCGTCAAGCTACCCCTCTTCGTCCTCGTCTCGCTCACCTACGCCCATCCCCGTCTCCCACTCCCGAGCCCCTCCTCCGCCGCCACTCTGGCTCCCTCTCCCTCCTCCGTCGGGCTCTCATTCTTCGTCAATCACGCCCTCGCCCTCTCTCGCGTCGCTGTCGAGCACCAACACCAGCTCAAGCAGCGCTCGGAGCGTCAAGGGAAAGGTCGGTGACCGAGGAGCTCCAGCGGCACCGCCTGCTCCGCTGCCGACACGACCAGGGTGGAAGACGCCTCAGGAAGACGAAATCTCGG
>MWVB01000047.1:130687-146441 GCA_003054985.1 Leucosporidium scottii | reverse complement strand
GAAGGCGCATCCTCGGCTCGAGCCACATTCTCAGCAGTTCAAAGCTACTCGAAAACCTTTCAACGAGCCGCAGCACCCCTCTCACCCTCCTCAGCAACTCCCTCGACCTCCTTTCGCTCCCCCTTCCGCCGTTCCCCATCCTCCCTCCTACGCGTTCCCCGCCCCCTCTCCTCACAGCCCCTCGCTCTCAACCACATCGTCTTTGCCTTACGATGCTCATCATCCTCTGCCACTCGCTCCGCGACGACGACCAGCAGACCGAACTTCGACTTATTCGCTCGACTCGGGCGTCTCATGGCTCGATTCGGACGAGGATTCGGAGGGGGAAGGTGTGGCGCTCGGGAGGGGAAGGATAGGGGAGGAGGAAGATCTGACGAGGGAGTTTCCGGCGCCGCCGAGATGAGAAGGGTGTCGCGAGGGAGATGGGGTTCAGAGTTGAGGTCTATTGGCCTAGAGTAGGTCAAATCAGATACATATAAGTCATTATATGTCATTGTCAACACGCTAGCACTAGGCTGTGAAGAGCAATTCACGAGAAGCGACAATTCGCCAACGACAGCTCGCCGAGACTCTTCGCTGTCCCCTTCACGAGCCCAGTCGAAATCGTGTAGCCTTGCCATCTGCATCTCGATTCAGATCTTCTTTCCTCTAGCTTGGCGAGACTCCAGCAAGCTGCATCAAAAGCGACACTGCGAACGAGACGAGGGTCAGCGCCGGCACAGGGAGGTCGACCGAACAGCTCACTATTCTCCTCGCGCAGCGCTTTGACACTTTTGTTGGAGTCATCGATAATTCTGAGGAGACGCTGAGCGACGAAGGACGAGTGCGCAGAGGCTGCACTCGGGAGGGACGCCGCGTTCGAGGGAGAGGGCTGAGGAGCGGGGATCGGCGAAGGGTCGACGGGCGCTGTGCGAAGGGAAAAATGGGTCAGCGCTACCCGCGAAAGCGTTTGAGCGCGAAGATGCTTGTCGTTTCACCCTGCTGGCGCTCCACCTCGGCTTGAACGTCTCTTAACTCTCGTTCCAGCCCGTCGGCTTTGATGGTCTCTTCCTCGATGCGAGCTTGGACTTGAGCGAGTTCCTCCTCCAGCGCGTCGAGGTTCTCCTTGATCTTGAAGCTAGATTTGTGATCGGCGCCGTGGGTATATGGTGTACTCGCTTCATCTTGAGCGCTGGAGCTGAGCTCGGCGTTGATCTCCTCCGACTGATCCTCGCCTCCCCCGCCGCCATGCCTCGTCCTCAGTTGCTCCAACGTGTACTCGAGGATATTTGTCTTCTTGTCGTTGCTCATCAGCTCGGCTTCCTTCGACGAGAGCTCGTCTTGCGCCTGCTTGAGCTCCGCCTGCTTCTCCTCGACCAGCTTCGCAGTCGACTCGAGCTTGGCCAACTCCGCTTCGGCGCGCTCTCGAGCTACGAGCTGCTCGGCAATCTCAGCGTCTAGCTCGGCGACCTGTAGTAGGGCGAACAAGAAGTCATGAACGCTCCCCTGTCCCGCTCCCCGCTTTCCGCTCGCCAGCAGAGGCAGCTCACCTTCTTCCTCTCCTCCTTCAACTGCTTCTGCAGCACCTTGAGCTGCTCCTTCTCGGCCGTTGGATTGAGCTGCTGCTTCGGCGATCCTTGAGCTCCCTCCGCCTCTACCAGCTGCTTCTCGAGCAACGCGATGGTGGCGTGCACGTCTTCAAGCTCCCTGCGCTCACGACGCTCCGCTACCTTCTCCTCAAAGTTGGGCTCATGTCCTCGCTCTTTGCCGCGCATGCTGGTGGTTCAGTTGATGAGCGTTTGAGAACGAGCGGTGAGGGCGGACAAAGAAAGGCAAAGGGCGAGAAGCTCGGACGTCGAGCAGCGAGCCCGCTCCTTCCTCGAATGTCACCTGAATCTTCTGTGCAGAGTCTGTTCGCTTTCTGAGGCTCTACAGGGCATTCTCAAGGATCCGCTTCTTCTCAACGTCGGTCGAAGTCGGCGCCGAGAGGGCAGCTCAGCAAGCAACGCCGAGCCGAGAGGTGACAGTGAAGGTACATTGTGACATTGGATTTGAGTGAAAGGGGTCAGCAGTGTCGAACTATGCCGCGGAAAGACGCTCGAGAAGATCCACTGTATAGAGGCGACGCGAGATATCAGCGCCGAGCTTCAAAGAGCACCGAAAGGCGAGTTCAAGACGAGGTGAAAGCTCACTCTGCTCGTCACGGAGGCGCTTGATGGTCATGTTGAGATCTTGCGAGCTTTTGCGAAGGTGAGGGATGAGGCTCTCCGCTTGTCGGCCGCTTTGCGAAGGGACGAGCGCCGAGCGCAAAGACGAGGATGAGGCTGGGCATGTAAGTCGGGGTCAGCTATGCGATCTGATGAGGTATGCGATCTGATGAGGTACAGAGAGCCTTGAACACACTTTTGGTCTTCCGCACCGCGATGAGGCTTGCTTGGGCAGCTGCTGCTCGACTCTTCTCCTCCCGAAGCAGTGAATGCGCATGGACGAGCGCCTCAGCGTGGCGGAGGCGCCGAGCCTCGTCATTGGCGGTGAAGCCTGAGACTATTGGATCAGGGACAGCCCTCTGAAGACTGCCGTTGAGGGGAGCGCGGGCGGGGATGACCAATCCGAAGGCTGCTTGAGTTACGCCGAGCGCCGAGTTCGGAGATGTAGCATCGGCGGGAAGACTGCAGGCGCGATCGGGGAGCAGTGAAAGGTGAAAAATGCTCGGGAATGGGTTGGGGAGCTGAGAGACCGACTCACAGCTGGGCCAGCTCAGCCACGAGGGACGGCGAGAATGATAGCTGCGACTTGCCTTCCTCGGTTGACTGCCATGCAACGGCGAGCTTGCTGAGAAGTGTGTCCAGAGATGCTTGAAAGACTTCAGGAGAGAGAGAGAGCTCGTCCGAGGTCACCTGCAGCAGTCCAAGCTGGTCAGCTCTCTCGGCGATCAGCTCGAACCGAGTGAGAAGAGAGTGCACCTGCTTGGCGTGTTCAGAGATCCCGAGAGAAATCAGAGCCTCTTTCTGCTGCTCGATGAGACGGCCAAGCACATCCTTGCGTTGCTGCACTGTCGAGGCGACGACGTTGAGCGAGGTGCGAGCGGTGTCGAGGCGGCTCTGCAGGCGAGGAGGCGCTTCTTGCAGGTCGAGAAGCCGTGAATGGACTTGTTTCGTCTGTTGCTGCTTGTGGTCCAGCTCGGCTTGGAGACGAGCGACCTGCAGCGAGCTAGTCAGCTCACGCGTTTCAGCCCCTTCGCGCCCCGGACTCACCCTCTTCCTCTCCTCGGCCAAATCCAATACGAGCTTCCTCATCTGCTCATTCTCCGGTGCCCTCTTCCTCTTGCTCTGCTCGCCGCCCGTGACCCGAGCTTCTGCAATGCGCTTCTCGAGCTCGACGATGGCGGCTCGTCCTTCCTCCAACTCGCGCTCCTCGCGGCGCTGTAGTCGAAGGGTGTCTGTGGCAATCTTCTCCTTGGAGCGCTTCTCCCTAACATCCGAACGTAGGCCGTGGTTGAGACGTTGCGACATGGGCGAGCAGGAGACGAGGTAGCGGTGGAAGGGAGAGAGAGGCGCTGCCTTCACGCCTTCAAGTCATCACGTCGGAGGGTCTTGTCTAGTTTGTTTGCCTTCTTGCGGGTCTGTAGAGCTACAGAAAGGTCTGAAAATCGTGTGTAACAGTGCAACTTGCTTGCTCTAAAGTAGTAGCGCCGCCATTTGGTCGCCGAGCTTCGAGCACAGAGCCCGACTCCCAAGGGCTACTCCACAGCAATAATTAGGACCCGGTGCGCTTGTTGAGCGTCTCCCATAGCTGTATGTATCTGCGGAGCGAGGTGCACGAGAAGAGCGGCGAGAAAGAGAGTATCAGCTTACGCTTCGCCGAGCAGCATAGGCTGGCAAAACTCACGATCCAATGAGGAAGAACCACGAGCCAAGAAAGGTCGAGAAAGCGGTACCCCATTTCTGCGTAAGACTAGAAGCGTGAACGACGTCATGCAAGCCGCAGGGGAGAAGCTCACTTGATAGATTTCGGGGTTCAAGAGACTCGTTTGACGCCAGATGCCAAAGATCCCACATAGCCAGAATCCCATGCCTCCCCAGAAGTTCCAAAATCCGCTGATTGAGGTGCAACCGGTGCAGAGAGGGGCGCAGTGAAAAGGAAGGAGGGAGGGAGAGTCAGCTCGGCGAAGGGGGGCGAGAGGTACACGAGAGGGGGGGCGAGAGCTCACATCTGCCAGCCGATGCTGAGTGGACGGGGAAGCCACCACTTCTTCTGCACCTCGTAGCAGAACATGGCTCCCGCAATGGCGAAGCAAGGTGCACCGATGATCTGCAAAGGGGAAGGCGGTCAGCAGCGTCTACGAGGGGCTCGCTCTCCTCCGAATCGAGCTAGGCTGCAGTCGGAACGAAAAGAGACTCACCTGCATGCCCCAATATAAACCTAGCCACAGCCTCTCCGACCTTCCCGCCTGCTCCGGCCCTCCTTCAGTCCCGCTCGCAGGCAGCACTCCCGGCAGTCCACAGATGACTGAGATCTCGAATGCTACAGCTCCAAACAGCTGAATGGTGTTTGCCACGTATCCCAGAGATCGTTCGTAGCCGTACCAGCGCCATTCAGGTGGTGTGGAGCGAGAGGTAGCGGTCGGCGACGAGGGACGAGAGGTCGAGGGGGAGCGAAGACGGGAGGAGGTTGGCGGTGATGAGGAAGGAGAGCGAGGTGGTGGTTGCGAGCCGAAGTGCTTGCGTTTTGCGCCGAGGGAACGATCGGGCCGTTGTGGTTCGACGAGTGTTCTGCGCCGAGGGTGAGCAACTTCAGCTCAACGCCGACAGGGAGCGGAAGGGAGCGCACTTGGTGTCCTCCTCTACCTCCCATGCGAATTCAGCATCTCGAGCAGGATTCAAACTCTCCACCCAGCCCAAGTAGCTGCCGACAATGAAGGTCGTCCCGCCGAGAAACGCTGTCGCTGCTTCGGTGTTGGTGAAGCCCAGAGAGGTGCGAGAAAAATAGGGAAAGACGAGAATGGCGTTAATGCACCACCATACGGATCCGAGGGTCTGCGCCAGACGAATGAAGATCAGCGCCGAGCAGCAAGTTCGCCAAGAGAAGCGAACGGGACGAACAAAGAGGGCTGTAATGGAGCAGGGTCAGCTCTGGAATCTCTTATAGACATAGCACATCGTACTCACCTGCGATCCACCAGCTTATGTCCCCCCAATCGCATCCCCACCACCTGACCTTCTTATGCCTCACGCTCCACCTCTCGTGCGCCGGGAGACCTTTCTCCTTCTCCTCTTTATCTTCCTCCTTTTCAGGCTTCGCCGGAATGCCTTTCCTATGCGACCGCGAGCTCCATCGCATCCGCACGTTGCGCGCCTCGTCGTGGTAGACCTGCTCCCGCGGTTCCCACAGCGTGAGCTTGTCGCTGAAGGGGGTGTTGCGACTGAGGAGCGTCCAATGGTGAGGAACCCGTGGTGTATGCGGCATGGCTGCTGCTAAGGCGACGAGAGACGAGCGAGAAGTAGGAAGGAAAGAGCGGAGGCGTCATCCCCGACCAAAGTAGCTCTTTTGCAGAACGCGGAAATGAGCCTCTGATGGGCTGCAGAATGATGGGGCTTAGCCGAGCCTGATTCCTTTGCGAATCTTGTCGACCCGCCTGCAGGTCAAGGAAAGCCGAGTGCCCCTTTCCCATCCCTGTCCGGCCTCGGCTATCCTCCTCCTCGCTACCAACGCCTCAATCGCTTCCTCCTTGCGCATCGCCGTACTCCTAACATCCCCATCTACCGCTGTGCACCCCGCCAGCTCGTCCAGCATCCCTCCGCCCGCCTCCCAAAAGCTGTCCCAATTGGCGCAGGCGCGAAGGCTGTCCATAGTGTCCATCTTGATGTTGGCTTCGATCCCATGCATCCAGTCAGAGTAGAGTTCTTCACTCAGTAGGATGAGCGAGCGAGGTGGGAGGAAGATGGAGAGTGGCGGAGGGTCGTCGGCTGTCGCAGGCGAGGGTTCGGTCGAGGCAGGATCGGCCTTGCTTGAGCTGCACGCTGCAGGAGTGAGCCCTGATGTGGATAGTGATGGTACAGAAGCGAGGTGGGTGTCGGAAGGAGGACGAGGGCGGAGAGTGAGGATGGAGTGAGAGCCGAGGGAAAGGGTCGCGACGAGAGGGCTGTAAGCGGGACCGTCGGTATGCGCCATGATGCCTTGACCTGGTAGATATCTGCGAAAACTGTCAGCTTGAGTGGAGAAGAGCAGCAAAGGGCGAAACGGACTCGTTGACGAGGCACTAGGAAGAGCGCCGAAGGAGGGTCAGCCAAACGTCTCTGCTCGAGAGATACATGCGCTCTGCTGACATGGTTCGGCACCTTGCGCTTTCCTTTCACATCCTTGCCGAACACCTCGAAAGCCCCAGTGTCCGCTATCCTTTCCAGTACGTTTGGCCAGGCGGCATCCATGAACGAGGGGAAGGGTGCAGGAATGAGCGTGGCTGAGGGTGTGACGGTTCCTCCTGTGGGTCTTCAAGCATCAGTTCCAGCTTCACATGCTCGGCCGGGCGATTTACCCCAGTACATCGACCTGGCAAGGAGCAGTCGTCAGCTATACGCCAGTTTGAGCTCTTCTGCTAGCGACTCACCTCCGCCCGTTGAGCTCTTTCCAGCCCCAGAGCTTGCTAGAGTCGCCTCCTACAGCATTCACTTTCCTGTAGGGCGCGACGAGACTGATGAGAGGAGAACAAAGGGCGGGCGACTGGACGAGAGCGACGCACTCTTTGATGTAGCTCTCCTCAGCGGGCGAGATGAAGTCGTAGATCAGCCGTACAGCGGGAGCAGGCGTATCCACCGTAACGATTTGTGGCGACATCGCGCCGAGACGAGGTCAAGTCGGACGGAGAGCAAGGGGTGATTTGCTTCCCGGCCCGTCGAGTATAGTCCTCGACCGTGAAGGCGGTCATTCGAAGCGCTCCTCAGTGGTTCAAGAGCGACTGAAGGTCTGCAAGAGGGATGATAGCATAGCACAGTACCGCTAGACAGCTCTGCAAGTGGCGGAGTGACCGTCCTCTCCTTGGCCGAACCGAGTCGCTTTCGCCGAGCCGCTCCTGCGCGCGCTGCTCAGACAGCAGAATACCTGAAAGTCTACTCGACCTCCTATAGCTCTTTGGGACCTCTGAAACCCCGATTATGAGGTAAAGTACCAGCTAATATCATACATGCCTTCCTCCTCGGTCCCGAGAGTAGTGAAAGCCCCGACCGAGAAATCGACATAGCCCGTTCCCTCACATGTAGGAAACTCATCCGCTACCGTAACCGTCATTGTGCCGCCAGTGTTGACCCTTGTAACGAGAATGGTTCGTCCGCAATTCGCCCCCGAAGCGTAGACCTCAGTTTGGAGAGCACAGATCATAGCGTCGTCCGAGTTCTTGTCGCCGCACGCTCCAGCGTTGCCGTTTTGCTGTGAATTGAGAAGAGGGTCAGCTTCAGGTGACGAAATGACGGGCTCGAGATGAAGCATCGCCGAGCAAGAGGAATCGCCGAGAATGAAGCGGCCGCTTGTACTCACTGTGTAGTAGGTCGACTGCCCCGTGTAAGTCGTTCCCGAAGCAGCGGCTGTACTGGTAGCAGTTGTCGAACCACCGGTCTTGCCTCCGCCCGTTTTTGTCGCTCCGCCGGCGGTCGTATTGCCTTCCTCACCTCCGCCTCCACCTTTCGACTTGCTCGCTCCTCCAAAGCTGTTTGTTGCGGCCATCCCCCCTCCAGTCCCTCCGATTGTGGATTCTCCTGCACCCGATGCGCCGCTGTTCCCTCCTCCTTTACCGCCGCCCTCGCTCTTGCCCTCCGACGCTGAGGCCGCTCCCACGCTGCTGTGCTTGTCACTGCCGTCGTAAGTCGAGCTCGACTCTCCTGTACTGATGCTGAAGGTAGCTGGATGTTGCAGGCGTCGAGGAAGATGAGAAGATTGTTAGTTCGGCAATTCCTGATCTTCCTTTCGCCTCTTGCGAACTCGCCTGAAATAGCCGCGATGACGGCGGGCTGCTGCACATCTGATTTGGAGGCCGCCACTGTCTCCGTAGCTGTAGCACTTGCTACTGCTGAGCTGGTCGAGGCCGAGTCAGAAGCGACGAACTTTTGCCAGCCGAAGTAGGCGGCGACGGCGAGTAGTAGGATGGCAGCAACGATGGCGGCTGTAGATCCGCGTGTCAGAGCTGCGAATGTCCGTGTCAAACGACTTGACGCGACTCACGACCCCAAATCACCGAGTCAATGCCCTTCTTCTTGTTCGGCGAAGCCGGTGGGTCGTCGTCGCTCTCGCTGTCTCCGTCCGTATCGGTTCCCTCGCTGTGATTGACAAGTATTTGCTGCTCCGACTCATCTGTATCGCTGGTACCGGTGTCCTCCTCAGGCTCGGGTCGCCTCTGCAACAGGCGAGCAAACTTGAGACCCTCTCTTCGGACTTGAGCTTTACAGGCAAGCGGAGGACTGACCTTTCCCATTGACTGCTCTACGAAGTTGCTGCCGAATCTCCGTCTATGCCTCGCCCCCTCCATCCTCGCCGCATGCAACTCCGCTGCCTCTTCGCCAGCGCTTCGAGCAGGAAGAAAGGGGGTGCGCCGAAGGACTGAGTCGGAGGATGCTGGCGACGTGTAGCGAAAGGCGGAGGTGCTGTCGCGAGGCATGTCGTCACGCAGAAGCAAAGACAGGCGAGGGAAGACAGGCGACAACACTGCTGTTCGCCGGCACTCGAGTAAGGCGCTGCGCCGGACTTGGAGAGGAGCAAGCGGGGAAGATTGTAGTTCGATAGAAGTTACAGAACGCGACGTCGAGAAGTTGAGTTGGGCTGCTGGAGTGGTGAAGGATACTTAGATGGCGAAGCTCAGGCAGGAGGAGGGCCGCAGAAAGGAGCGAGTCTTCGCCGAAACGGCGCCGAACGAAGCCTTGACAGATGAGGAGCTGGTGAGCTCCTTCAAGCTTCAAGAAGCCGACTCAAATACGAAACTTCAATTACTTCCGCCTCGCTGTGGCCGTCTGCTCGGGCATGCCTCCCGCGCCCGAATGCTCTCCTCCATGCCCTCCGCCTCCTCCCCCAGACATATGATCGTCACCTCCTCCGCTCCTTGTCATACCTTGGCCTCCCCCTGATCCGCCCCACGAGCCCTCACCACCGCCGCTCGGCTTTTCCCCTCCTTCGCTGCCGCCCAACGACCCACCCTGCCCTCCGCCGCTCATTGAACCTCCCTCCATCCCATTACCACCTCCTACGCCACCGGAAGTGCCCCCACCCATCCCCCTTCCTCCTCCTTGAAAGTCACCGCTGCCTTGAGATCCTCCTCCTGCCGCCGAACCGCCGCCTGAAACTCTCGCCGAGCTCGCTGCGGCTGTCATTGTAGCTGTGATGCAGGAGAGGAGAGCAAGGGTAGGTCAGCTAAGCTCAAAGGTCTCAAAGCCGACCGTAGTCACCTGCAGCGCTCGTGCCAGCAGCGTTCAAGCTCGTCGCTATGGCCGTTGCTCCCGTCTCGACAACGCCCGAATCAGCGGCGGCAGCGGTAGATGCTGCAGCACTCGTGACAGAGGAAGTAGAACTATCCGAGCTGTCCGTAGAGCGATTCATGATGTAGTAGATGCCTCCTCCGGTAGCGGCCACAAGAAGAACAATGACGGCTGCTTGGCGCAAGGGATCAGCTACGGGAGTAATGAGCGACGCGGAGGTATTGCTCACCGCCCCAAATCCACCAATTGACCTTTGACACCTGAGTCTTCTGCTTGGGCGAATCTCGCTGGCGCCCTCCATCTTTGTGCACGAGCGAGTCGTCCGAGTCGACGTCGCTTTCCGAGTCCGAGGGAGGGCCCTGCAAGGCGTGAAGAGGTCAGCAGTGGCTCAAAACAAAGGAGAGCTACGCCCGAGCTGAAAGCGAACGCACCTTCGGCTCCGAGTGCTCGATGAAGCGACGAGATGAGCGAGATCGAGAGTCGGAGTGGGAGTGGAAACGAGAAGGGCGCCGGTTTGAGCGAGAGCTCATCCTGCCCCGACGTCCAAGTGAGCGGCGGATGAGGATGGTAGTGGTCGACGAAGCTCAGGTTGCAGATTGGAGAAGTTTGGGCTCCTCGCGGAGAGAGAGCTGCGAATGGGCGCTGCGAGGATTGGGAGCGATGGGGCGCCGGAGGAAGGGTTGTGGTAAGAGTACAGTGGATTGAGATAGAATTCGAAGGCGAGCTGTGATGTGGAAGATGTCAGTGAGGAGTCGGCGGCACGGGATCGAGCAAGCCTACAGGGTAAGCCGGCCGAGTGGGCGCCGACGACCGAGACTCCACCAGCTTCTCCGCCTTCGAGGAGGGCGATGCGCTTGCGCAGGGAAGCGTTCTATCTATTCGATGAAGATCAGCGAGCTGCATCCCTGCCTTTGAGAGACTGCACCGACCTGCTTCTCCTGCTCGAGCATCTGCAGGCGCTGGTTTTCGAAAAGCTCGTGCGCGAGTCGGTAGTTCTTCAGCAGCCGACTGTAGGTTCAAGTATGATCAGCTGCCGTACAGCATCGGCGAGCGAGTGCAGCGTCGCGACGATTCCAAGCCGAACTCGCGAGCGGCTGCTCCACCGGCCAAAGCTACCGTCGCCGACGACCCTACAGCGTATCGGGAAGCAGCTAGCAGCTCTCCATACATCCGTCGAATATCTCTGCCCCGTCCAACCGCTTCCACCGAGCTCCTTGCAGATCCGCCGCTCGTTCCCTCTCCCCCATTCAAACAACAGCGATGACCGCTCGTTCTGTAGGACAATAGGACTCACTTATACTCGTCGTCGCCCACCTGCTGCACTACCATCTGTTGAGGTTGTCCTCCGCCTCCGCCGTTCGCTCCGTACTGCAGAATCTGCTGCATGCTCCCTTGCTGCTGCTCGTAGTTCGGCTGAATCTGAGGCGAGTACTGCTGGAAGCCGTTTGGCGGTGGCGAGCGTTGCGAGTACATTGCTATAGAACTTGCTGGCGCTTCCGAGCGCCGGGACGAGGTGAAAGTAGGAAGAAGAGAGACGTCCGAGGCGGCGAGAGGAGACTCGGGCAACAGAAGCAAGCGTCAAGCTATAAGAGAGCAGGTAGGCGGATAGCAGAGAGCTTGAACGCCGTCTGATCAGTTGCAGCTCTGCTACAGACCGACTTCACCCCTATCGATACCCTCAAGAGCTCGCCTCGACTCGACTCGACTTCGCTTCTTGCTCTCTCGCCTCTTCCTGCTTGCTGTTCGTCTGCTCTTACGTGTCAAAGTACAGCTACAGGTGAGTCTCGGCTGTTGCTGCTTCTCTGTACACCTCGTCTCTACCCTCTGCTGGACGGCAGAGCCTGAACGGCGCCCTTTTCCTCCTTCTCGCGCTGATCAGCCCTCTACTCGCCAACAGAACTCGAAGTTTGAACGGCGAAGCGCACCGGAAATCTCACCGCCGCTCCTCTACACCACATCAAGCTCTCTCGCACTCTCACACTCGTTCTCAGCGCCGCCTCTCGGTCGAGCTCGTTCCCGTAGGAGTCTCGTAACGACTCGATGAGGAGGCGCTGGAGGACCTTATGACGGCTTGTGAGTACCAGGGAGTGTATATGAAGGATATTCTTGAGACTGAGGTCGAGGGGGAGGGAGATGAAGAGGAGGGAAAGGAGGGCGATCAAGCCTCGGCGGGTGAGGAAGGTCAGCACGAGGACGATTCGATGAGGTCTCTAGCGATGGAGCAGCAGAGATGAAAAGTACATTATCTTGTAGTCAGAGTGGACCCGGTTCAGTGCAGCATCGTCGAGGTTGGGCGAGACGAGGAGCGCCGAGATTGCTGCTCCGGCGAAGGCGTAGATCGTTCGTGGTCGTTGAAGGGCTTGGTGTTCGTTTTCTAGGTGCTTTCGAAACGGAGATGCTGGTTTCAACTCTCGCTCACCAACCTGCTTTCAAGTGGAGCCCTTCCTTTCGACCTCGATCCCCACCCCTTTGCTCGATGACGATCCGCTGCCTCTGCATCCTTTCGCGTCGCGCATCTCCCAGCTCGCGTCTCTTGTTCTCCTCCCCTTCACTATAACGTTCAAGCCCTTCCACCAGCTCCATGTCAACCCTCTTCATGTCCCAAGGTCGTCTCATTGGAGGCCTCGGCGCACTCGCCATCGGTGGAGCTCTCTTGTACCAGAATCGAGGGCAGCCTTCTTCTTCTACGCCTTCCATCAGCGCTAGCAGCGCAAAGGGTGAGCCCTTCTCTACCTTCCGCTGAGCTCTACTGATGTTCCTTCGACATACAGCCTCGCCCAAATCCAACACCCTCTCTTCGGCGACCCCTTCCAACAGCGACAGCACCAACGCCTCTGCTCTTCCCGTCCACACTGGCGCTACCGGCGATTCGTCCGCAAAAGACTCCAAGGGAACAAGTGACAGTGCATCGGGGTCGAGCGGAGCCAAAGCCAAGTTTGAGCAGGGGGTCGGCGCGACGAGGACGGGAAAGGATGCGACGGGTAGGAGGGGAGGGGAGAGGAGTAGTGCTTGAATGGGGATGGAATCTGGAAGTGTACATAGGTTGTAACCTCGTGCGGGAGCTCCCGAGCTCGAGAGCTGATGAGCGGGCTTGCCGTTCAAGATAACGCCTGGAGAGCGATCGCCAAGCATGGAAAAGGGAGGCGTGGGAAGGCAAGCTGAAGCGTAGGAGCAGCGGGGAGTCCTCTGAGGTTAGGCAAAGACTACCTTGGACCCTCTAAAGCAGCCGGGTCCCCGTGGGTGTCTATTGATCGCTGTCGAGAAGGCTGCTCGGCGAAAGACTGCTCGGCGAAAGACTGCTCGGCTCGGCGTAGCAGAGACGACAATTTGGAAGCTGAGCGCAAGAAGCAGGTGCCGGAGTCTCTGTTCCAGTTCTCTCCTGGTGTCCGTATCGCTGGTCCCTGGACTTACCTCCTCAAATCGACGACTTGGGAAGGGGGTTGGATGAGGAGAGGGAGGAGATGCTGTTGAGTTTGTGGAGTGTGGCCATCAAGGAGCGGGCCGGCCTTTTTGTACTGGGCGCGGATGGCGCCGAGTAGGCGAGGCGAGTAGGGCGCTTTGGGTCTCTCGGAGAGGAATTCTGGATCAAATGAGCACAGATGTAAATGGTCAAAAAAAGCTTGAGCACATGTATCGCACAATTTCAAAGCAAGAAAAAAGCATGGGGGTAGTCAAAAAGTGTCTATCGGTCGCTCGGCGATCAACGCCAACGCCGAAAACTGTCCGTTCCCTTCCGGTTCCCTCGAGCTGCTCCTTCTCAGACCTGCTCTCTCTCTCCAATCCAACTCTCATTCCCTCCTCCTCATCCTCACCACCCTCCATCCGCTCGACCCATCATCCCAACTCGTCGTCGCCTCCGAGTCCCAACTCGCCGTCTCAGTCGCGGTGGTCGAATCCCAGCTGCTCCCATCATCCGAGGAGGCCCAACTATCGGTAGCAGTAGCAGTGTCGACCCACTCGCTCGTTGCTGTCGCTGTAGCCGAGTTGATCCATTCTTCGGAGTCGGAGGAGGAGGAGGGAGAGGGCGGGACGGCCCAATCCGAGGTGGGCCACATGCTCGTCGTTGAACTCGAGTCGGTGATGATGGAGGGAACGGTTGAAGTGGTGATGTCGGTGTCGGCGGCGGAGGAGGAGGAAGAGTTGGCCAAAGAGGAGGAAGCAGCGGCATCGGCTTCGGTCTTAGCCCTCTCCGACTTGCTCTTACTCGACATTCCCACTCCCGCTCCCACTCCTACGGCCACAAGCAACAACACTCCCATCCCAAGCAGCATCCACCCAACCCTCCTCTTCCACCATACCTTGCCCTCTCCCTCTTCCTGTTCCTCTCCTTTCTCCCCTCCCCCTCCGAGAACAGAAGGCGCCACAGCGAACCACCCACTCCTCCTTCTGCTCCCTCCACCACCACCTGACGACGAACGTCGACTCGCCTCCTCCTCTATCTCCTTAGCCCTCCTCTCATACCCCTCCGCCGCCCATCCCCTCGTCGAAGCTCGGCCGGCCGATCCTCCTCCCGTGATAGAGGGGACGGGTTGCAGCTTCTCCCCAGTTCCGGGGAGGGAGGAGGAGGAGGAGGAGGAAGTAGTGTTGAGATGGAAGATGGATGCTACTCCTGAGAAGGAGAGAGAGGGGGAAACGAGGGGCGTTTCGAAGGGATCTCCTTGGGGCGATCGCGACGGTGTTGGGGAGGAGGGGTGTTGAGCGAGTGAGAGGGAGGGGGTGGGAGATGCGAAAGGGTCGGAAGGGGAGATGCCGCCTGCGGTGATGAAGGGGGGAGTAGGATGGGGAGGGTATTCGTCTCTTCCGAGTTTGGGGAGCGATTCTTCGGATTCGTTCACTTGGGCTAGAGTGGCGTAACCTCCCGTGTTGTTGGAGGGTGCAGAGGTGTGGGTAAAGTCTTCGTCATCGTTGACCGAGTAGGCTGAGGCGGAAGTGGCGACTGAGAAGGGACGAGAGTCGGAACGAGAGATGTCGAGCCTCATTGGCGCCGAGGTGGAGTTGAAGTTGAAGTGGGACTGTGTAGTGCAGGGAATGTAATGAGAGAGAGATGAATCAGCTTCCTCTTGATCCGTCTCTCACTTCCTCCTGTCATCCTCTGACCCCCTTGCAGAGGCTCGGCGCCTCGTCGCCTCCTCCCCCACTCCGCTCACTCCCACCCACTCGCAATCAATCAAAGCCCACTCACCTTTCCATCCCCGCCTCTCATCAACCCCACCTCCTCCTCAACCCTCTCTCCACCACCATCAGCACTTCCCATCGTCACACTACGCGCAGGCTGACTCGAAGGAGCGACCGAAGCTCGACTCAAAAGGAGCTTCTGCGTAGATGCTTGAGCTGCTTCTTCTTCCTCGTTGCTGTAGGAGGGCATACTTGTAGCTTTCTGTGTGGTGCTTGAGTGGCGAGAGGGGGCCAGAGACGACGGAGCACGGCGGTGCTGCTGCTGCTGCTCCAGTGCGTGCGTCGCGTTCGAGTCGCGAGCTGAGGCGAGGCGGTGGTAGGTGAGTGCTGTAGGGTAGCAGAGAAGGGGAACAGGAGCGAGTGTAGTAGAGTCTGTAGTACGGTAGAAGAGACGAGCGAGAGAAGGATTGAGACGAGGGAATCAAGAGAAACGTCCCGAGTCGTTCGCAGCGCCTGAAATGCCAACGAGCGAACGAACCCTCCTTCTTCGACTGTCGTTCCGTTTCACCGCAGGTCTATCGAGCGGGATCCTGTAGCTCTATGTACAAGAACCACCACTGTTTCCGCTTTCGCTCTGTAGCCTTCCATGACCAGCGAACCGAAGAAGATCGTCGCGCTCGCGCTCCTTCACGCGCTAGTGAGAGAGTTTCGGACGGGAGAGAGCTCTTGATGTACGTACGGTACCACAAGAACAACATTACAACGTTTGACGTCTAACAGTACCGAGATACAACAGGATCACTACCAGCAAACTACGACACTACAGCCCCTTGCGAAGAAGCCCGCTCGCCGAACTCGGGATCGCCGAGCCCTCCTGCCCGCGCCCATTCAACCCATCACTACACCTCATTCCCTCAGAGAACATACAGAGTACTCCACTCCCTATATCCCCCCTCGCATTTTCCCCCGTCGACCGGACCGGGTGAGCCATGAGCTCAAGCCTGTAAGTTGAACGGGCGCCGCGCGCGCGCGAACACCCTGCCTCCCAGTCCACCCCCTCCTACAACCTCATCACCAACCCAAAAATCGCGCCATACAACACAGCACAAACGACTCCCACAAGCACAACGACATCACCACTAGTTTTGAAATTACTCGGCTAAGAGGGTGTACGAGCTGACCAGCCCTTGCCGTTGTGTTTGCCC
>MWVB01000047.1:0-127220 GCA_003054985.1 Leucosporidium scottii | reverse complement strand
GAATGTGTCGGATGCGTAGGGGGTTGCTCTGAGCGTATAAGGATGTCGGGCTCCGTTCGGAGCAGGCAAGACGTCAAGGTTCGTCTTCCTTCACCCCCTCCTTCCTGTTTTCCGCCGATCTCGAGTTGCGAGCTGATCCCAGAACATGTAGATGCTCCTCCTTGGCACAGGCGAATCGGGCAAATCGACCGTGATGAGTGAGTTCTCGCTCGAGTCGAGCTCAGCCAGGCCATCGCCGAACATTGAAACAGCCCACGCGGGCAACGGACCAGAGCTGATGCGCTCTTTTGCCACCCGGGATAGAGCAGATGCTCCTGATACACGGGGGTGAGATGCTCCTCCACTCTGCGAGCGTTGCAGAGCGCGCGACAGCTGATCCAGTCCCTCTTCGGCAGACGGCTTCTCCCCCTCCGACCGCGAGGCATACAAAGAAGTCATGTACGTTTCCCCCCCATCATTCACACTCCATCACCCAACCCAAGAATTCCCAAAACCGATCCCCCCCCACCCTTCCACAGCTTCCTCAACACGCTCCAATCCCTCCTCGCGATCCTCTCCTCCCTCACCTCCCTCTCGCTCCACATCCTGCCCGAGAATTATGACGCCGCGAGATTGTTGACTGAGTTGCCTGGTGAGGGTCAGAAGGTGGGAGGAGATGGGGAGAGGGAGGGAGTGGTGCTGGCTATGATGAGGTTGTGGGAGGATCGAGCGGTGAGGGAAGCGGTTGGTGAGTTTGGCGATCATGAGGGGCGGAGCGAGCGGAGAGAAAAGATGGAGGGCTGACCTTCTCGTAACATTTAGTACATCGCACAAGCTACCAGTTGAACGATAGTGCGGGTGAGCTTCTCCCCTCCCATCTCGCCAGAGCCGCTCACCGAGCGCCGAGCTGACCCTTCGCACCCCTCCCTCCTCGCAGAGTACTTCCTCAACGCCCTCTCCCGCACGTCCTCCTCCGAGTACCTCCCAACTAACGACGACATGCTCCGAGCTCGTATTCGAACGATCGGGGTACTCTTTCCCTCGCCCATAGCCCAACCATCAATGCCGAGCAGAGCTGACCCTATGCTCCGGGACTCACAGATCCAAGAGCACGCCCTCCGCATCGATAAAGTCAATTACCGAATCTTTGACGTCGGCGGCCAACGTTCCGAGCGTAGGAAATGGATCAATTGGTGCGCCACTGGCCCTCGCGCTCGCCTTTCTCTCGGCGTTGGCTGACTCCCCTCACCTCGTCCACTACTTGGGACCAGCTTCGAAGCCATCACCCTCCTTCTCTTCCTCGTTGCTATCTCCGAATATGACCAAACCCTCCGAGAAGACCATACAGTCAATCGGTTGGAGGAGGCCATGACGGTGTTTGAAAGCGTGGCGAGCAGCAGATGGTTCAGCAAGACGACGATTGTGTTGATGTTGAACAAGACGGATTTGCTGAGGGAGAAGTTGAAGGAGGGGAGGAGTAGTTTGAAGGTGATTTCCGCTCCCTGGAGGAGGGGGACGACTCGGAGGCGCTTGATCGAGGTCACCGAGAAGTTGAGCTGATGCCTCAACCGGGCGACAGGCTTCCTTCCCAGCGTACCAAGGATCAGATAACAGCTATGAAAATGTCACCAGCTTCTTCAGCACCCAGTTCAAGAGCCTCACCCCGAGCAACAAGCCGGTATACGTGAGCCGAGCCCCGAACCGTGCTTCTTCGTAACCCTGACCTAATTGCACCTCGTCACTACAGATTCACTTCACTACTGCGACTGATACAAACCATATGTGAGCTCCTGTCCCTTGTCCCGCTGCGTCCAGAGCCTGACTTGAGCTTCTCCTCGGCGCTTGCAGGGAGAAAGTGATCGCCGCGACGCACGACACAATCATGAGGAGCATGTTGGACATAGTTATGTAGCAAGGTCTGAGCAGATTGTTCTTCGGCAAGGAACCTTGGTATCACAAGGTCAAGGTCAAAGGCGAAGCAGCTGAGGGAGAGCCAAAAGCTATCGCCGAGCTCTGAGCCTCTGACTGAAGAGAGAGACAGCACAACTTGAGATTTTTGACAATGCGACAGGGAAATACCTCCACCCTCTCGACCAAACATCTACCACTCCTTCTGCCTCTCGGCCAAGCTCTTGGTCATATCCTCAACAATCTTCTCCACGGGGATGGGCTCCCACCCGAACGTCTTCTTGGCCTTGCTGGCGTCGATGACGTTCTGCTTGGGAGCGGGAGTACCGGGCTTGCCACCGACATGCTTGGGGAAGTTGTCCTTGAGCAGGTCGGCGTACTCGGGCTTGGCGAGGACGTCGAGGAGTTGCTGGAACGAGAAGGCCGCTGCAGGGATCGGCAGGAGGGGTCAGTCATGGCTCAAAAGACGGCAGCGGGGGTTAAAACGCACAGGTAGAAACGAGGAAACGCTCGTTGCTAGCCTCGGGGGTAGCGAGAGCGTCAATGTGGATGCGAGCGACGTCGCGAACGTCGACGTAGGATCCAGCGGCAGCGACGGCATCCTCGTCCTTCTTGTTGCCGGTGAGGTAGGCGTAGAAAGCGGCGACCGAGGTGTTGAGCGACGAGGCGGAGGAGATCTGGTGGATGACGGGGCCGAAGATGAGGCTGTCGGCGGGGCAGAAGGCGGTCAGCTCAGCGAGAGGAGAGCGGAGAAGGAACGACATACGGAGGGTTGACGGTAGCGAGGTCGAAGGGAGCTTTGCCATCCTTGGTGTGCTCCTCGAGGAACTTCCAGGCCGCCTTCTCGGCGAGGGTCTTGGAAGCGCGGTAGGCCTGCGAAGGGTCAACGTCCTTGCCCTTCTCCTCGACCTGCTTGGGGCTAAACTCGTTCCAGTCCTTCTCGGTGAAGGTGTAGACGGGGTCGTAGGGGTTGACCACCGAGGCGAAGCTGTGGACGCGGCGATGTTGAGCTCCTCTGCGAGCCGATGCAAGGAGTCGAACTCAATAGCGAATGCCACTCACGACGCAGTGATCACAACCCGCTGCACCTTGGGCTCCAGGAGCGCCGAGTGAAGGATACCGGTCGTTCCCTTGACGGCGGGGTTGATGAGATCCTTGTGAGGGTCCTCGACCCTGAAGTGGAAGGGAGAAGCCGTGTGCGCAATTCCATCGACGCCGATGACAGCCTTGTCGAAAGCGCCTTCCTGTGTAATAGAAGTGGAGGTGTTCAGCTCATTGTCTCCGAAGGTTGGCGCTGCCTTGCAGCGAAGGAGCGACTCACCTGCTCAACATCCTCAACAATCACATACTCAAAGCCCTCGAGACCGTCTTTCTTGTACAGCTCTTTAAGGTAGTCACCCTTCTCGCTGGAGCGGACCGTTCCCCTTACGCGGTAGCCGCGCTGGAGGAGCTGCTGTCCAACATGAGCGGCGAGGAAGCCAGAAGCTCCGGTGAGAAGAATCTGCAGCGCATCGTAGAGTCAGTGTTACTGCTCTATAGCCCCGAGAACCGCGAGAGAGCGCTCGATGGCTGAACGGCAACCATGGCCTCTTGACAGTGCGAGTGACGTACGAGAGAGTTGTTAGGGACAGCGGGCATGTTGCAGTGTAGATGAGGCTTGATGTGAGCTGTAGCGTGTGCTGAGAGAGGTTGCGAAGTAGCGAGGTGAGCGTAGGGAGTCAAGAGGCGAGCTCTCGAGCTGGCGCCAAAGTGGAGGTTGCCGTGTTGATGAGTGAGCAGAGGGCAAGGGGGGTGGAGGGTTGCAGAGCGCGGCAACGCTGCTTTGAGTTATATCGGGAACTCCGAAGCCCGCTCGCTGGGCTGTCGATTCGAAGAGAGCCCCCTTTCTCGGCTTTCCCTGCGCCGAATCGAGCCTCTCTCACGCTGGCTGAGCACATTGCTGTCCACATTTCGGTTCACAGCGCTTCTACTGTGCCATACTACCTCTACCTGTGGGTGAGGAACCATCCGCCGTCGATGGTAAGATGCTGGCCGTACATGAAGTGGGTGCAGGCGAGGAAAAGGCAAGCTTGGGCCATTTCCGACAGAAGTCCGGGCTGTAGAGAGGACCCAAGATTTAGCTAAGAGCTGGAGGTTGAGTGTGGTGGACGTACGCGGCCGGTCACGTAACCTCGAGCGAGGTAAGCCTCTCGGTCGCTCGCTGGAGGGAAGCCGGTGGTCACTGTGGAGGTAAGGAGAGTCAGAATCGAGCTCACATAATCTGAAGCATGTTGAGATATTTACTCTCGGAGGGGAAGACAGCAGGGGCGATGCTGTTGACCCTGACTCCGATGGAGGGGTCGCAAAGCTCGGTCGCCATCATGTTGGTGAGCGAAATGAGGGCGGCCTTGCTCGAGCTGTTGTAGATGAGGTTGCATTAGCTCAGCATCGAATGTGGAGAACGGAAAGCTCGGCCAAGATCTCGCGAGAGAGGAAAAGCTCATCGCCGAGCTTCGACGGGTGGCCAAAAGACGTACTTGTAAATTTGCTGTCCGTTCTGCGATTCGTGAGTGAGGCCCGAGATACTGGTCATGTTAATGATGGACTGCAGAGAGAGTTTGTCAGCGAGAAAGCCGGCGAATGATCAAAAGCCGAACTCACGGCTCCCTCCTTTGGCGAGCTGGCAGCCTTGGCCTTCCCGAGGAGAGGCAAGAAAGCGGCGCTGACAAACCAAGGCGAGGTGACGTTGGTTCCGTAGACTGTCAATATATCGTTAGCTCCCTTTCGCAAAAGCTTCGGAGACGAAGAACGAACCGAGGTCAAAGTCCGACTCCTTGTAATCGAGCATGGCCTTCGAGTAAGCCTCAGCGCCTTGAGTCTTGGCCTCAAAGCAAGCCTTCTGCACGCCTTTGGCGATACCAGCATTGTTGATCAACCTGCAGAAGCAATTCGCCGGGTCAGCTCTCAAATCTCCGATCTCACGCCGACAAATTACTTACAGGCTGACATAGCCCTCCTTCTCGACGACCTTGACACCCTCCATAATGCTCTCCCTGTTGGTGACGTCCATCTGCAGCGCGACGAGACTTCCTTCACCCTCCGCCTTGAACTCTGAGACCGCCTTGACGAGCGCCTCCTTCCTGCGACCGGTGATATATACCTTGGCACCCTGCGAGGCGGAAACGCCGAGGGAGAGGAAGGAGGAAAGGAAGAGTAGACCCCATCGCGGTCAGCTCTCGGTCTGCAACTGGCCGGATCGAACCCTTCTCCCCTTCCTCCCACTCACCTGCACCGCGAGAGCAGTAGCCATGGCCAATCCGAGCCCCGTACCTCCTCCCGTGACTGTAGCAGTACGACAAGGAGAGCAAGTGCGTCAGCAAGCGACCATCGGAGGCTTCGAAGGGGGAGCGTACCGACTGCTACCTGGCCCTTGAGATCGAAGAGGTTGCTAGCTGAGAAAGGGTGCGACATGATGGTGCTGAGACGAAACGAACGAGTGAGCGGAAGAAGAGAGAGAGTGGAAGGCGAGCGACGGCACGACTACCGGAACTCGTCTCTCAAGAGTGCATGTATGCGAGCAACTCGGCGCTGATGAGGACCCTCCGAGCTCTACAAACTACTTCCGTGGCGCCTTCTCGCGCTCTCCCTGCTCTCCAGCATCACTGAGAACTGACTGTCGGATTTCGGGAACTGAACCGGCGAACGGAAAGGACAGAGGGGAAACTAAAGCAAGCTATACACGAAAGCACGAACTACACGAGCTTCAAGCCTTCCTCTTTCCGCCTCCACCGCTGTTCTCGCCCCCACCCCTCTTGCCGTTGCCGTTCGTCGCGGAGCGCGAGCACTCGGCGCAAAGCCATTCTTCATCCTCGTGGGGCACGCCGGCGAGACCGACGCAGGCGGGGTGGTACCACTGTATACGACACTCAAGGTTGTCGCAAGCGAGGAGGGTCTGTAGTTGGAGAGAAGGGGAGGGAGAGGGAGGGGAAGAGGAGGCGAGAGCCGGCAGCGCCGAAGGGACGAAATCGAGGCAATGAAAGGTCGTAGAGGTGCATAGATGAGGAAGAGAGGGATGAAGCACGTGCGCGGCATGTCAGCAAAGCTGTTCAAAAGCGCGTCGAAAGACTCGAAAAGGGGAAAAGGAACAAAAAGCCTGCGCCGACTCACCTCGCCGGGGAACGTCTTGCCACAGATGCACCAAGTGTGAGGCTGTTGATGGGATCAAGTCAACCTTGAACTCTCTTCGTATCTCTGGACTATCCCACGACTCACCTCATGCTCGGTAGCAGGAGTGACAGGACTTCCGGTCTCGACGCTTCCCGATCCCTCGGTCTTGTAGCCACTAGCCGGCGATCCCTGCTCCTCCTCTCCTCCTTTAGCCCCCTGCGACTTCTTCCTCTTCTCCTTCCACTCGTTCAACGCTTTTCCATGATCCATCCACTCTTCCTCGCCCTCGGCATCCTCCTGAGCTCCGGCGATCATCCTCCAAGCCTTGACGCTCTGCTCCGCCTCCTTGAGCTTCTTGGACAAGCCATCGGCGAGAGCCTTCTTGCCGAGGTCGTACTTGAGGTAGGGGTCAATCTGGGCCGTGTGGTGCTGAGCTTGGATGGTCGAGAGAGCGGAGTCGGCGTCGGTGAGAAGCTTGGAGATGCGCGAGGTGGCGATGGGGCGGAGACGCGAAGGGGGAACCCAATGCCTGGCGAGACGAAGTGAAATTTACACGGATTTTTAGCTATGGAAGGCGCGAGCGCGAGATAAAGAGAAGACGAACCACTCGTTCTTCATGGGCAAGGGAGCGAGGAGGTAGCTGGTCGAGCCTTGCTTTCCGTACATGCCAGCGGGGACGGGCGAAGACTCGAAGATCTGTTTGAAATGCAATGCCGTCAGCCTCAGCTTCTCGGAAAGGGTGGCTTGACCCTGCCAGCTCATCGCCGAGGCAGCCCCGAACCAACTCCAATGAAGGGAGCGCGACTCACCATGCAAGGCCAGTAGACGTTCTTGTCCCTCGGATCGAACATCTTGGCTTGGACTAGCGATCCAACAGGCAAGCGATCCTTGTCCTTCTTGGGCGTCTCGCTCGCTCCCCTCGCCGCCGCCGAGCTGGCTTCCACGTGAGGCTTGACGTCGTCCTCTCCTCCATCCTCGCCGTCGGGTCCGAGGATCGTGCTGGTACCGCGAGAGAAGGCAGGGGAGACGATTTCGGCGCCGCTGTACCCTTGCTGCTGCGAAGGCGTCTCGAAACGAGCTGCTCCGCCGCCGGCTTGAGGATCGGGGTAGGAGGGAGGTTGAGGAGTGGGGTAGCCTTGGTGCTGTTGAGGGTGGTGGCGGTATTGATTCTGCTGCTGGTGCTGGTGCTGCTGAGCGAGACGGCCTTGTCCGTTGGCGTAGCTTCCTCCGCCGAGCTTGGAGGGGGCGTTCTGCTGGTGCGGAGCGTACGGGTCGTTCTGACGTTTGCTGTAGATGGGCAGAATTGTCAGAGCTGCACCGTAGCAAGCGGAGGGCGACGCGCAAGGACGCACTACTCTGCACCGCTTCCCTTCGCGTCTTCCTGCTCGACCTCGGTCATGGGCGTTTGATGGCCGCCATGCTGCTTGCTGTAGGGATACCTCTGTCAGTTTCAGCCAACTTCGAATCATAAATGCAACTCACATGACTTCCCACACTCCCCTCTCGAGCTCCTTGCACCAATTCGTCGCCTCCCACGCATCCGACTCGACACTGAAGCGCTCAAACCTGCGGAGGACCCTGCAGACCAACTCTACACCAAAGTCGCCCCCCAGCGCGATTCCTCCGCCGATTCTAGCACCTCCCAGTCCCAACTCGCCTACATTGCCATAGAACCTGCCCAACGCCGCTCGGACTTCATCCCAGACGATCGAACCGCTGAGAGCGAGGCGAGAGAACTCTTGTCCTGCAGGGGAGCTGTAGCCTACTTGCGGCGCGTGAGGGCATTGCTTGCGGAGCTCGTCGAGGGCGTGCGAGAGGAGCGCGAGCGCGCGAGGCGTAGGAGCGGGGAGCGTGTCGGCACTGCTCGTTGGATGAGCTGTGTGCTGTTGAGGGTACTGAGGCGCCATCGCTCTGGAGTAGACTGACTCGCGAACTGGAACGAGTGGCGAGCTGAGTGACGAGAAGGTAAAGGTAGGAGCGAAAGAGGCGAAAGTCGAGGGGCGAAAGGAGACGGACCGAGCTGACTGCGGAATTCGATAACATGCGCAATCGACTCTGCAAGACGCCAGAGTGTTCTATAGATGAACAGGTATCTCTCAGTACCAGTCGCTCGACTTTTGGGGCCCTACAGCGCGAGTAGCGCCACACGCTTTCTTCTGCCTTCGCAGCGCTCGTTGCCTTGCAGCAGAGTCTCTACCGCCTACCGGAGTCTCTCGAGGTCACTGGAACATGGCAAGGTAGCTTCCCAAAGAAGCGAGAAAGACCAGAAAGAGCTTCGGCTCCCAGCTCGGCGATGGCTCCATCCCGCTCTCCCACCCGTATTCCTTTCGAAGGGGCAGTGCTCATTGCTTCCCTTGCTCGAACGACATCACTACAAGAAACGAGGGAAAGGGGGGAGCTGGCGAAAAGGCCGACTAGCAGTCTGAGTGAAAGAGAGCGCATGGCAAAAGGGAGGAGAGGGAGGCGCTCGGCGCGAGATGATGAGATGAGATGAACGAGGGGATGGGGATGGAGAGCGCGAGTGTCTATGCACAGACGGGGTATCTACAGTCGGTCATGGTAAGGGTGCGATGGAGGGATCACTGCGAAGAGAGAGGGAGATCAGCAACCTTCTCATCTCCGAGCTCCAAATCGCCGAGAGCGAAAGACTCACCCTAATCGCCCTCTTGAAGTGCCGCTTCTTCTTTGCCGCACTAGTGCTGGTAGCCGTAGCCGCGACCCTGAACCTTAGATCGCTGGTGAAGCTTCCTCCGTTTGTGCCGAGCGAAGGAAGGACGACCTCCTCGGTGAACTGGTACTGGCCGTTCGCCCTCACGTCGTAGGAGGTAGGGATGGTATAGGTGAGAGGCACGACCGTTTTGAGCGAGCCCGAAGCGAAGGCAAAGGAGGTGGAGTAGGTCTCTTGAGCGGTAGCGGTGGCGGAGGAGGAGCGGATGGTCGAGGTGTGAAGGGACGTTGCGGAAGGGGAAGTGACGGAGATGACGGAAGTGGCGAGAGCGTCGACGGTAGGGGAAGAGGATGCGGTATCGGCCGTGGCGAGGCTTGCTCCTCCGCTGCTGCTGCTGCTCGAAGCGCCCGTAGCAGCTGCCGCCGAGCTGTCCTGCTCTTGGGCCTCGTTGCTCTTGCTCACTCCAACTCCCACGCCCACCGCCACGCCAATGATGAGCAAGATGCCCAAGCACCACAGCATCCTGACGTTCCTCTTTCTCCTCCCTCCCTCCTTCTCCCACCCCTGCGCTCCTCTCGGCATACTCGCGACGGCTCCCCTGCCTCCACCGTCCATCATACCCATCTCCTTGCCCACGCCTCCACTCCTCATATCGCCAGACCCGAGATGCCTCGCGTTATACGCGTAGGTATCGTCTCCCAGCGTAAAGCGATGCCTCGACTCGGCATCACTCTCCCCGCCGTCCACCGTCGTCCTTGCGAACTCGTCCTCGCTCCCTCGCGCGGGAGTAGCGAAAGTGTTATAGTCATTCTTCTCCCTCCACGCGTCCGAGATGCTCGAGTCCTGCTTCCTGTGACTCGGCACAAAGACGTGAGGAGAGTCGCTTCGAGGGGCGGCAAAGTTGTCAACGGGTACTGGTGCGGTGGAGGCGTGTAGAGGTATAGGATGAGGAGTGGTGAGGCGAGAGAGGAGATGGTGGCGCGTGACGGGCGAGTTTGGTGTCGGTGAAACGAGGCTTCGGGACGGAGGGGAACCCAAGTCGGCGATGGCCATTGACGGGGCGGAGTGAGGGAGGTTGGCGGCGGAGCGACGGAAGCGCTCGAGTCGCTCTTCATGGGAGAGGTCGAGGTCGGGGTAGGAGGAAGCGGTCGTAGTGGTGGAAAGGTGACCCGCTGGCGAGGCAGGTTCGTCGGCTTCGGGGATGGGAGAAGGAGCGCCGAGTGCCGAACGAGCGGGAAAGGTGAAGGGGTGAGGTGCTGGAGCCATGTTGTGCGATGCGCCGAGTCTGTAGGCGAGAAGGTCAGCACTCGATTTCTCTGCACTAGCGCGAAGCCTCGTTGTTTGTCGCGCGCCGAGGTCCGAGTCGCGTCTGTAGCGAGCTAGCGAGGGTGCAAGCAGCGCCGAGCGTAATCCAGTCTGATCCATCACAGCAAGAGCTTGCCTCCCACCGCGCTGTACACGACTGTCTCATCGCCTGCGAGTGCACGGCTCCCCTCCTTCGCAGCTCCGCTCGCCAACGATTCACTCCTCGACTAGCGGTTCCATCACCTCTTGAGCTCCTCCTGAAAAACTCACCTGCTGTACTAGAGTAGTGGTCTCAATGTGACGACGTTACTGCTCTGCACCGAGTGACGAGCGCGAGCTGCGAGTGAAGAGCGAGTCGCGTGCCAACGGACGGACTTGTGCTGGGCTGTACGAAAGCTGAGCGTCGGGTACAGCGAGGTGGTAGTGGGCAACTTGAGGCTTGAGATATTGCTACTGCTGCTGTAGTCGTTCAAGCGCCAGTCGTGCAAGGGCGTGGTAACGTCGAGTTGAAAGGTGAAAGGAGCGTGTGTTGTTCAACGGTCGAGATGCCAAAGGGAGGAGATGACCAGAGGGAGAAAAGGCGTATGTAGGCGAGCAGCTGCTACAGGAGAGCACACTTGGCTGCCGTCAAGCCCGAGGCGAGAGAACCGAGAGACGAGGTGAAGGCGGGAAGGAAAGACGTCCGCGAAGCGAACCGTTGGCTCGCAGCGACGGATTGTGAAGGGGGAAAGTCTTCGGGAAGGTCTGTACTGCTGGGCTGTAGCGCAGTAGAGACTCTTGATCCTCGAGTTTCATATGCAGCAGCCGTGGCGAGGCTTTGCAGCAATGCTGCCCGTCCCCCTTCCTCGCCGAGCCATTTCCTTCGCCGAGCAGCCTTCTCGACGGTGATCAGTGGACAACTACGGGGATGCCGCTGCTGTATAGGGTCCGAAGTGGTCTCATCTTAACCTCTGAGGGCTCCCCGCTGCTCCTACGCTTCAGTTTGCCTTCCCAAGCCTCCCTTTTCCGTGCTCGGCGATCGTTCTCCAGGCGCTCTCTTGAATGGCAAGCCCGTTCATCAGCGCTCGAGCTCGAGAGCTCCCGCACGGGGTTATAGCCTATGTACACTTTCGATTTCCATCCCCATTCAAGCACTACTCCTCTCCCCTCCCCTCCTACCCGTCGCATCCTCTCCCGTTCTCGTCGCGCCGACTCCCTGCTCAAGCTTGTCTTTAGCTCCGCTCGACCCCGATGCACTGGCACTTGTTCCCTTGGCATCCTTCGCTGACGAGTTCCCGGTCGCGCCAGTGTGGACAGGCAGAGCAGAGGCGTTGGTGCTGTCGCTGTTGGAAGGGGTCGCCGAAGAGAGGGTGTTGGATTTGGGCGAGGCTATAGGTCGGAGGAGGGTTAGAAGAGCTCAGCTGAAGGTAGAGGATGCCTCACCCTTGGCACTGCTAGCACTCGTTGAAGGAATAGAAGACGAAGGCTGCCCCCGATTCTGGTACAAGAGAGCTCCACCGATGGCGAGTGCGCCGAGACCTCCGATGAGACGACCTTGGGACATGAAGAGGGTTGACATGGAGCTGGTGGAAGGGCTTGAACGTCAAAGTGAAGGGGAGGAGAACAAGAGACGCGAGCTGGGAGATGCGCGACGCGAAAGGATGCAGAGGCAGGGGATCGTCATCGAGCGAAGGGATGGGGATCGAGGTCGAAAGGGAGGGCTCCACTTGAAAGCAGGTTGGCGAGCAACAGGCGTGCTGGTAGTTAGTCTGATTTTAAGCAGGGAAGGGCGCGAAGCCAATCGGTGTCCACGAGCAATCGCCGCCTCCGCCGGAGCAGCAATCTCGGCGCTCCTCGTCTCGCCCGGATACTGCACTGAAACGGATCCATTCCGACTACAAGATAATGTACTCTTCATCTCTGCTGCTCCATCGCTAGACAACTCATCTAATCGTCCTCGTGCAGACCTTCCTCACCCGCCGAGGCTTGATCGCCCTCCTTTCCCTCCTCTTCATCTCCCTCCCCCTCGACCTCGATCTCGAGATTATGCTTCATATACACTCCCTGGTACTCACAAGCCGTCCTAAGGTGCTCCAGCGCCTTGACTCCTCCCTTCATCGAGTCGCGACGAGCCTCGTACGGGGACGAGCTCGACCGAGAGGCGGCGATGAGACCGAGTGTGAGAGTGCGGGAGGGCTTGATGAGGTGTAGAGGAGCGGCGGTGAGATTGCTGGTGCGCCTCGGCGTTCGAACTTCGAGTTCTGTTGCCAAGTAGAGGGCTGATCAGCGCGAGAAGGAGGAAGAGCGCCCCGTTCAGGCTCTGCCGTCCTGCAGAGGGTGCAGACGAGTGCCACAGAGAGGCAGCAGCAGTCAAGACTTACCTTAAGCTGTATCCTGCCACGTGAGAGCAGACGAAAAGCAAGCAGGAAGAGGCGAGAGAGCAAGAAGCGAAGTCGAGTCGAGGCGAGCTCTTGAGGGTGTCGATAGGGGTAAAGTTGGTCTGTAGCAGAGCAGCACCTTCTCATACGAATTTGCAGCTCTTGTCCAACGACCTGCCTGCTCTCCTACAGCTCGACTTTCTGCTCTCGTCGGCCAAGTCTCCTCTCGCCGCCTCGGACGTCTCTCTTCTTCGTACTTTCACCTCGTTTTCAGCGCCCGAAAGCGCCGATAGCTTCTACAGCGATGTATCCGCAGCGCTCGCCACCGCCAAACGGCTTCCAGCAGTACTCGCCTCAGATTCAGCCGAACTACGAGCAGCAGCAAGGGAGCATGCAGCAGATATTGCAGTACGGAGCGAACGGCGGAGGCGGAGGACAACCTCAACAGATGGTAGTGCAGCAGGTGGGCGACGACGAGTACAAGTGAGTCCTGCTGTCCTACAGAACGAGCGGTCGTCGCTGTTGTTTGAAGCGGGGAGAGGGAACGAGCGGCGGATCTGCGAGGAGCTCGGTGGAAGCGGTTGGACGGCGCAGAGAGATCCGAGGCATTTATGGAGAGCTGCTAGCTGCTTCTCGATACGCTGTAGAGGCGTCGGCGAGGGTAGCTTTCGCTGGAGGAGCAGCCGCTCGCGAGTTCCGCTTGGAACCGTCGCGACGGTACACTTGCTTGTCGATATAGACACGCTGCTAATGATACTTGCATCTATAGTCGACTGCTGAAGAACTACCGACTCGCGCACGAGCGTATAGAAGACCAGCGCCTGCAGATGCTCGAGCAGGAGAAGCAGGTCGGTGCAGTCTCTCAAAGGCAGGGATGCAGTTCGCTGATCTTGATCGAATCGATAGAACGCTTCCCTGCGCAAGCACATTGCCCTCCTCGAAGGTGGAGAAGCTGGTGGAGTCTCGGTCGTCGGCGCTCACTCGGCGGGCGGAGGAGGCAGCACGGTCGACGATGTAGGGTGTCTCTTCTTTCTCTCTATCGAACACTCGGCTGAACACTCTGTCTTTCGCAGTTCACCATCAAGAACTCCTCTTCTGGCCTCGAAAGGCGGATCAACCGTTGGGCAGCCGACACCCTCTCGGCGCACGCTCGCGCCGCCCCTCCTCCACCTCCCGGCACCGATGTCACCGCTTTCGCCCATCTTGCCCTCATCCCTCTCGCCGAAGCTCTCTATTCCGATATCGACACCGTCAACAACTCGCCCTTCCTGCTCGGCCTCGCCCAGCAAGGCTTCGATTACCCTGGGCTGGGTATCGTGGTGCAGAGCTTGCTGAGGCATGTGATGAGCCTTATGCTCAGTGATGGGATCGTCAATCAGCTACTCGTCACCAACTCGGCGGAGGCAAATCAGGAGTTGACCAAGCTGCACGAGCAGCTCTTCAACCGTATGTCGATTTTCCTGGCTTCGTCGTCGTCGTCGCGCTATCCTTTCTAACGACTCTTCCATCACAGGCGAACCTCTCGTTGCTTCCGTCTGGCGTCGTCAAACCTTCTCCGCTGCCGTCGAGACCCTCGGACCCGCCATGGCACTCTCCATCTTCGGCGAGCACATGCCCTCCCTCTTCAACCTCATCAACCCCGCGCCTACTCTCTCTCCCGCTCTCTCTGATGTCCTGGAGGCGAGCTACACCTTCTCGAGGATGCTACACGCGAGCAAGAGCCCGGTCGGCGGAGCAGGAGGAGAGGGAAGTGGCTTCTACCGAGCGTTCTGCCCCGTCATCGGCAGTCAACTCGATCCCACTCAGCTCGGTGCGCCCTCGAGCTCATTTCAACCTCTTGGCCTCGAGCTGACATCCCCCCCTCGACCAGAGCTCATCAAGAAGTGTTACCGCTGCGAGCGAGGCGAGCCCGAGCGCGTCGGCGCTTGCCTCTTCCCTGGTCTCGTCAAGGAGTCTGCCATCGACACTACTCCTCTCCCTCCTCAAACTTCGCTGCGCGCAAATGGAGGTGCTCCTCCTCCCAAGAAGAAGCGCGAGACGAGGAGGGTGGTCGTGAGGAGGGCGCAGGTCATTTGCGAGTGAGTCACTCGGACCTAGCCTCACAGAGTTTTGCTGACCAGTTCTCTCTTTGTGAACAGGTGCGCTCTCGCAGCAGCGCATGGAGGAGGGAGAGCAGCTCCCCAGCAGCAGATCCAGCAGCAGCAGGGCTACCAGGTTTCTCAGTGAGGTGGGATGAGATGAGACGGCGCTGGCGCAACAACATTATAATCACGGCTTCTCTCTTATACCCTTACTCGTTCTCCCGCTCGTTACTCTTCGCAATTAGTATTCGCTCTCGTTTCACACTTCAGCTGTCGCCGAGTTGGCCGAGAGAGCAAAGCGGGAACGGCCAAAGCTCAGCTGCGCTCGATATAAGGGTAGCTGATGGAAGAAAGTAATTACACGGATCTGACGAACGCGACCGTAGGCCGATTCATGACCGTTCTGCCTTTTGCTCCTACGCCATCGCCGACTCCTTCTTGGCGAACTCGAGCTCGACCACCACGCCCAAATGATCGCTAGGGTACATCTTGCCCTCCTTGCCTCCCACACAAGCTCCCTCCTGCACCTTTCCATCCTCGTCCTGCACCTTGCACACCTCCCCGCCCACCGTCTTGGCGCTCAGCACCTTGAGCTTCGAGCTTCCTCCCTCGTGCGCGAGGATGTAGTCGATACGCTTGGGCGAGACGGGGATGGGATCCTCGGTGTAGGTCGTACCGAAGGTGGGGTGAGTCGAGTAGTTTTCTGTGTTGCGAGCGGTGAGGTCGGCCGCATCGGCCGAAGGAGGGTGCGCCGAGGTGAAGGTATCAACGTATCCGAGCGGCCTGTCGAGAAGAGGAGAGAGCTCCTCGTAATCCTCAATGTTGTTATCACCGCAGATGATGCTAGGCGGTACCTCGGCGAGGTCTTCAGCCGTAAGTCCACCTTCGGCGGCGCGGGAGCGGAGGAAACCTTGGAACTCGTCCACCGAGCGACGAGGAAAGGCGGGAGATTCGATGGAGGCGTGTAACCGTGGGAAGGTGAGGAGACGGGCAGCGGTGAGGAATTGACGGCGACGGCGTTCGACGTCTTGAGGTGCCGACTCGAAGTGGGAGGTGCCGATTCGGAGCTGTTGAGGGGGGCAAGCGAGAGGTCAGCTCAGTCCGCTGAATGGGGGAGAGAGCTGCTGGCAAAGATGCATGAACTCACAGCGATTCCATCAGCGTTGCCGACCTCCACGGTGAGTAGAGTGCGAGCCATCGCCGACTCGTATCGAGTGAGCGACATGTCCATCTGGTCGAGGCCGTTTCTGCGCAGCCAGTCCTTGCGAACAAGGAGAATAGTGCCGTACCACGAGCTCGACCGCTCGAGAACGTCGGTGACTGCGAGAAGAGGTAAGAGTCAGCCGGAGAGCGCCGAGAGAAGAATCGCACTCACAGTCGGTCAAGATCCAGTCCTTGCGCACGTCTTCGCGGAGGAGTAGCTGTTCATACGATTGCTTGATGACCTCTTGCAGTGCAACGACGTCGGTGGGAGCTCCTCCGTCGGATGAGGCGGCGAAGAGCTGGTCGAAGAGGTCGTTCCAGCGGGCGACAGGCTCGTGTTGGCGGTCGAACCAGATGTTCCAGGTGCTGTCAAGAGCAAGAGTCAGTTCTGTTCCCGCGGTTCATCTGTAGCACAAACGCTCACGCCAGCTTGAGCTTGAGCGCGCCTCGGTCCTCCATCTCCGAGCCCTCGTTGGTCTCGAGGAAACCGTTGAAGACCTCCCAGTGACCGGCCGAAGGGAAGCGAGGATCCACCACAAAGATCTTCTGTCTTTGCCTCATGACATACGACTCCACCTTGCCCTCGCTGAGCTGCTGTTTGATTGCGGAAACTCCCTGCGAGGCGGAGAGGTAAGCGACGCGCTACAGAAGCTGGGGAAAGCAGTAGGAGCTCACTTGTCCCATGCTCGAGTCGATTATGGGGTGCGAGCAGGAGCAGAAGCGGTTGGCGAAGTTATAAGAGCAACGCGAGCGACGAGTCACGCCCTCAAGCTGGGGAGGTCGATCGAAGGTAGTCAGGCAGGCGTGACTCGCATGGGAGCAGGATGGTAGAGTGAGGCTACCGTGCTCCTGCAGCAGTATCGAGCGAGACCTGTAGGCGAGATGAGCGGCGGAGGACAACCTGCCGGCGACTCGTTCAACGTCTCTTTCCTTCCCGCGCTATCCTCGCTGAACCTCGACTCGACTCGTAATGCGCTACAGATCGTCTGAAGTAGCCTGGTGCTCGCGATGGCCAATGTAGCCTATATTCGAGCAGCAAACACGATTGTTCCCCCGCTCGAGCCTCGTCGCTCGCTCGCTCCCGTCTCACTTCGAGCTACAGCGTCCTTGTCATCTGACTGGCTGACGAGTGAGGGTGGAGGCTAATGAACACGCGGAAAGACTTGTCCTCCACTTCACCACGAGTCGTTCTCGTGGCAGATAAATCGGCGCCGAGCAGATTCTGCACCTCTTCCATGGTCAAAAGAGTCCAGGTTCCCTTTCTTCGTCTCTCAGCTCACTACACCGAATGCACCAAGCGCACAGAGAACAGCCGACAGCGCCCAGATCGCCGCTCAGCTCCCTCCTTCAGCGCGAGCACGGGCTCCATCAATCGGTGCTCGCTCCTCCTCCACTTCAACATCGCATCGCCTACGAAAGACTTGACCTCGTTCTTGCTCCCCTCCACTTCTTCCCTCCTCCACCACACCAAGCAGCAAGCTCGTTCGCCAAAGCCCTTCCTCCCTTCGCCTCCTCCTCTCGCCGAACTCTATCATAATGGGATGCGCTTCTTCCAAGACTGGCGAGGACCCTCAGGCGCTCGCACGGTGCGTCTTACGTTCTCTGCCCCTCGATAAAGCAGCTCGCTAACCTGCTCGCCTACAGCAACCGCTCGATTGAGGCCCAACTCGCTCGGGATCGTCAAGACCTGGCGCGCGAGGTCAAGATGTTGATTCTGGGGACGGGAGAGAGTGGCAAGTCGACCGTGATGAAGCAGATGACCATCATGCACTGTGGGGGGTTCTCGGAGGAGGAACGAGTGGCGTACGCCGAGATCATGTACGTCGAGGGCGGCCGAGGCAGGGAAAAGCGACCAGTGTTGACCCTTTCTTCGCACAATAGCTTCTCCAACACCGTCCAATCCATGCAAGCTGTCCTCGAGGCCCTTCCCCTTCTCTCGGTCGTCCTCCTGCCCGCAAATCAAGAGGCTGCCTACCTGGTCGAGGAGGTCGACCCTGATGAGAGGAGCACCGAGAAGGAGCTCGAGGACGCTTTGCTGGCGCTGTGGAACGATCCGGCTGTCAAGGCTGTACTCGGTGAGCTCTGCCTCTTTCTCGGTTGGCGCCGAGGACGAGCGAGCTGACCTTTTCGTTTCGCAGAGGTCAAGTCTCGCTTCCAGGTGCGCCCTCACACTTTCTGCGCGAGCCGCCGGCGAAAAAGCTGACTCTGGGGAACTTCATAGATCAACGACTCCGCCGAGTACTACTTCTCCGCTATCAATCGCACCTTCAACGAGGCCTACCGGCCGTCGGATCAGGACATCATCCGCTCTCGTGTGCGGACAACTGGTGTAGGCTCGCCTGTCTCCTTCGTGCCGAGCTTTCACTGATCCCGTCGATTGCACAGATCGTCGAGAACTCTTTCGCCGTCGGCAAGCAGCGCTACCGCATCTTCGTACGTCGTCATCGAACTTCGACCATTTGCTCGGCGCTCACCTTCCTTCTCCTCGCCATCGCAGGACGTCGGAGGACAGCGCTCGGAGCGCAAGAAGTGGGTCCACTGCTTCGAGGGAGTCAACGTTCTCCTCTTCCTCGTCGCCATCTCAGAATACGATCAGATGCTCTACGAGGATGGTTCGTTCTCCTTTCTTGCTCTCGCAATTCGTCGTTCGACGGCTTACCTCTCCCTCAATACGCAGAAACCCAGAGTCGCATGTCGGAGGCCCTCACCGTGTTCGAGTCCATCGCCAATTCCCGGTGGTTCGCCAAGTCGACGCTCGTGCTCTTCCTCAACAAGATCGATCTCTTCAAGGAGAAGCTGCCGAGGTCTTCTCTTCGCGTGAGTCGTCTTGCTCGACACTTCTCTTCGCTCTAGGCTGACGCTGTACCGTTTCAACAGGCCGCCTTCCCCAACTACCGAGGCGACGACGAGAGCTACGAGGATGCCGCCGCCTTCATCCTGCAGCAGTTCAAGCAGCTGTATATTCAGCCTCGTCCATTTTATGTACGCTCCCACCCTTCCTAGCTTGTTCGACGTCTCGCCTGCGCCCTCTTGCTACCGTCGCTGACCCCTTCTCCCCTTCAACAGTCCCACTTGACCGAAGCTACCGACACCGCTGGTATCCAAGTCGTCATCAACGTCGTTCAGGACACTATCCTTCGCGATATGCTGGCCAGTTCGGGTATTCTGGAGTAGAGAAGGGCGCCAGGCGGTGAGGACAGTGCTCGGCGATGGGGGCCGACGGAGAGGCGCCGGAAGGCCATTGTCGGGGATGGCTGATCTTGTACTATCATATATGGAGCTGAGCTATGTTCATTTCAACCCTCGTTTGCAACTCGTTCTGTTTGTTAGATTCGTCGCTTCACGAACCCCACGCTCCTCGCCAGAGCTCTTCGCCGAGCTTTCGCTGAGAGAGAGGGGAGGTCGCTCGAGTTGGATGGAGAAAGATGGTTGCGCAAGATAAGTAGTCTATCGACATGCATCTGTACTTGGAATATTCTCTCTCGCCTCCTCGCCCAAGCCAGCGCCCCTCCCTCGTTTCTCCCCCTCAAGTCCATCCCCAAAGCAGCACCTTCCCACCATCCCCCTCCTCCGTCCCCTCCAGCGCCGGACTATCCTTGCCCTTCTTCCCCTTCCTCCCGAACAATGCTCTCACACTCCCTCGGCTGTTCGCCCGGATCGAGCTCTGCGCTTGAGAGATCGCCGAGGGTGGGCGAGCGATGGGAGGGGAAGAGGCGCCTTGAGCGGGGAGAGGGGGAGGGAGAGGTTGTTGGAGGCGCTGGGAGGGGTGATGGGGTGTGAAGGTCGCGTAGCCGGAGTGAGGGGGTGGGGGAGGAGGCAGATACGAGGAGATTTGATGAGGAGGGTGAGATGACGCCGCCGAGAAGTAAGAGGCTTGCTGCTGCTGCTGGTAGACGCCGGGTGACGTCGTCTGAGGGTGTGGGGAGACGGGAGACGTGTTGTAGAAGGGGATGGGCGCTGAACCGGGCGAGAAGGTGTAGTAGCCCGCTGGCTGGAGGCCCGCCGCCGAGACGACGGGAGGGGCATGGTAAGTTGTCGGCGCGGGTTGGTGCATCGGAGCGGACATTTGAGTTTGCGTTGGAGGGGCAAATGTTGAAGGGGCGGGTGGCTGGTAGCTCTGCTGAGCAAAGTGTTGTCGATAGTCGGCAGGATTGGTTTGGGCGAAACCGGAAGGAGGAGCGAGAGGAGTTGCATCCCATTGACCGCTTGCGTTTGACTGATGTGAGGGAGTATATCCCTTCGAGGAGCTTGCCCCAAACTCGTCGTAGCTCTCGACGGCGGCACTGCGAAGAGGGGAGGGAGATCGGCGAGAGGCATTGCCGATAGTCGAGCTTTCGAAGACGGGGACGACCTCCTTGTGCATCTGCCGCGATCAAAGAGTCAGTACCGCTCTATCATTCCGCAAAGCGAGATAGACGTCTCACTCACCGCAAGACCAATGCCCGAGCTGTAGAACCCTCCACCCCCTCCCGGCCCAACCGAAGCTCTCGTCAACGGCGGTCGTCTTTCAGCTCTAGCGGGAGGAGCATATGCAGCGCTCGCGTAAGAAGCGGCTCCGCCGCTTCCGAAATACGGTCTACCCGCCGCTGGCTGGAGCGACATGTGCCGAGCCAGCGACGGTCGACTTCCATCGCTCTCTGGCGAATGACGAGGTTCGTCGGCGACGTAGGATGTGGGCGGAGGAGCGGCGGGAGCGTTGAAAAGGTAGTGTGAAGGAGCATGGGGAGGTGCAGAAGAGCGTGGAGGAAAGGAGGAAGGAGGAGGCTCGGTCGCATATCGGTGATGTTGAGGTGAAGGAGTGAGCATCGAGTGCTGCTGCTGGGGTTGTGGAGGAGGAGGAAGTTGACCGTAGCTTCGATTAGAAGATATGCCGACCGAGGAAGCGTGTTGAGGGGGGGATGGAGGGCTTGGAGGCGGTGCGGCGTCGTAAGATGGCACGTCGTCCGCCGCCGAGTCGAAGAGGGAGTCGGTGGGCGAGCTCCGGTGAGACAAAGCTTTTGAGTCCAATGGATAGTACTCTTGTGTGTGGACAACGTTTGGAGAATTGGGCGAGATGGGCGGCGGCGGAGTGATCCTCCCATCGCCGAGCGCCAGCTGAGAGACCTCTTTGGCGAGCTGGGCCGAGTCTACCGCTTGCTGTCGAGCATGCTCCTCCTCGCTGCGCTGCTCCCCCGCTCTCGCCATCCTCGCCTTCTCCTCGAAACTGTCTTGCTCCAACTCCTCCTCGGCCTCCCTTTCCTGCGCATCCGCTACCCTCGCCAGCTCTCCTCGCCCCTTCTCACCAACTATCGGCTCTTCCTCCTGTACTCGACTCTTACTCAACCCCTCCCGAGCATCTACCTCGCGGTTCTGGACATAGCCTGGCGGTGAAGTCGGCGAAGTGACCCCGTCGCTCTCCTCGCCAACCGTGTCGAGCCCCAGCGCTCGAGCGTATCGCTGCTTTTCCTCGTCCATCACGACCAAGCGAGCTTTTCCTTTCCCTCCGGCGTCCGGGGGAGGAATGTCGGGCAGCGGAGGTCGTTTGGGCGAGACGCGGATCGGAGGGATGGGGAGCGGTCGTCGGTTTGGGATGGGCGACTCGTAGTCGAGTGGTTGAGGAGGAGGTGGTAGCGAGGTGTAACCTGTCTCCATGCGAGCTACCTGCTCGCCGCGATTCGAGCTGGACGTTGAGGCCGACCTGGCAAGCGTGACGGCGGAGCTGTCGTGGGCGAAGGAAGAGCTGGCAGTCGAGTACTCGCTGAGGGCGGGCGAGTGGAGTGGTGGCAGCGAGCGTCGCCGGTCCTCTCTGCTTTCCATGAGCAGCTGTTGCTGTTGCTGGTGACTTCGCGGACAAACGAGCGGCGAGAGACGAAAAGTGGCAGCTCCGAGGAGTCGCTCCTTTCGAGCACGCCTCCTATCTATCGCGCTACAGAGTTGCAGAGGCGTCATTATATGCGAAACTGTATCAACTCTGCTCTTGTAGCGAGAAGGCGGGACCCTCTGATGCCTGGTCGGACAGAGCCTTTGCCGAAGCTGACCACCGAGATCTCGAAAAGGAAAGTAATACAGCGTACTACAGCAAGTCTCGGATGCTCTCACGAGTTATAGTGTCTTGTACAGCGGACAGGGTGAAGTTCATCGTCGTGGTGTCTGTGGCGCAAATGAAATGGGTCTGCAAAGCGAGCGCCGAGGGTGAGCTGAGTTTCGCCGAGGCAGAGGCGCAGTACTCACGTATAGACTGCTGCCTCGATAGACCTGCTTAAACTGCTGCTTCATAAATCCGCTGGTTTCCTCGTAGCTGAGCTCGTCTCCCTTGAAATTCGGCAAGGCCGTCTGGGAAAGCAAAGTGTCGGCGAGTCAGCCGAGCGAAGAAGGTGAGGCGAGCAAGTCAGAGGACAAGGTCAACTTACTCGGAAAGACGCCTTTGGTAGCTTCTCCTTGAAGAGGTCGATCTTGTTGAGGAAGAGCACGAGCGTCGACTTGGCGAACCAGCGGGAGTTGACGACCGAGTCGAAAACGAGCAGGGCTTCCGACAGTCGGCTCTGGGTTTCTGTGAACTCCAAAAGAAGCTCAATCAACGTGCTTCAGACGCTCCAACGCGAAGGCGAAGCGCACCATCTTCGTATAATACCTGATCGTACTCGGAGATGGCGACGAGGAAGAGCAAGACGTTGACGTCCTCGAAGCAGTGGACCCTGCGAGGCTCTGGTGAGCTTCGACATGCGCAGAAAGAGGGAGGTATCTTGCTCACCACTTTTTGCGCTCGCTACGCTGTCCTCCGACGTCCTAGCGGGATGTGAGGAAGAGCTGTTCAGCGCCGAGCTGAAAGCCGAGCGGGATAAGGGCTCACAAAGATGCGATACCGTTGTTTTCCGACCATGAAGGAGGTCTCGACAATCTGAAGCAATGAATAGAGGCAATGAGTCTCCGGCAAAAGGTCGAGGAAAGCCCTGGAACGACTCACGCCAGTCGTCCGAATGCGAGAACGAATGATGTCTTGGTCCGTAGGCTTGTAGTCTTCTCTTAGGGTTCGTGCGACCTCGGAAAAGAAGTAAGGAGCGCTATCATTGAGCTGCCAGCGCGCCTTGCAGTCTGTCAAACGCCCCGAGAGGAAGACGGTCAGCTCGGCGATTGTCTTGAGCGCCGCTCGACACTTACCAAAGACGGCCAGAACAGCTGGATCATCACGCAGCTGGAGAAACGCATCCAGAAGCTCGTCACTGATGACCCGCTCGTCGGGATCCATGTCCTCGACGAGCACCTTTGCTCCCTCATGCTGCTCGGCGATCGAGAGCGAGAGGAAGGGGATGGACTCCAGCACCAGCTGCATCGATTGGATGGTGTTGGAGAAGCTGTACGTAATTTGAGAGCGGTCAGCAGACCGCGGCAGTAGATCAGAGAGCGGAAGAGTCCTGCATGATCTCGGCGTAGGCTCCGCGCTCGGCATCGCCAAAACCACCGCGGTGCATGATGGTCTGCAAGGGGGCGACAAGGCGAGGGTCAGTGATAGTGTATACATTGGCTCTCGTAGCTGTCAACGACTCACCAGCTGCTTCAAGACGGTCGACTTGCCACTTTCCCCTGTCCCGAGAATGAGAAGCTTGACCTCTCGCCTGCAGGAAGAGCGGGGGGAGCGTGAGTCAGCCGATGCCATCCCCTGCACTGGATTAAGTACAACTCACGCCATCTCCAGCCTATCCTTCTCGATCTGGGCATCAATCGAGCGATTCCTGCACCGAAATCAAGTTAGACGGGAGCTAGAACGCAGATGCTCGAGCCCCACTCGCCTATCACTAGCCCCGTCGTTGGTCTTCGAAGATGCGCACCCCATGGTAGTCGATCAGAGGGCTGCGAGGTCGAGAGAAACGAGCAAGAAGGACGCGAAGAGAGCCAACGAGGGCTGCTGTATCGTCGTGGTCGTCCTGCGGGAGATTGTGAGAGGCAAAAGTGCAAGATGCACATCTCAGCGCCGGATAGTAGCGCACGGTGATCCTCGAGCTGCCGTTGAAGCATTTGGAGGTGCCAGCTTTCGGTGGGGGAGGGAGCTGAGCGCGAGCGGGGGCGTCGGTTTCGTGGGTTCTGCTCGGCTGATCACGACGCAAGAGACTTCAACATGAGAGATTGTGTAGGCGGTTGATAGAGCTGCGAGCACAGAGAAGGGAGGAAAGAAGGAAATAGGTTCTCGGTGCTCGGCGCTTGCTCCAGCCTGTCGACAGGCGGCAGATTGCTCTCCGGTCGCGATCAGACCGGCTCGAATATCTCGGCCAAGGAGATGACCTCCCGCCAACGAAATGCGCGGCCCCAGCTCTCTTAGGCGCTCGCCTCTCGGAACGCCTATCCTCGCCGGCCTCGCCGACGAAGGCAGCCGAATCACTCGACGATACTGCACTAGATTGACGACACAGAACAAAGCGATGAAAGAAGGATGCACAAACAACAGAAACGTCCTCAGAAGCGCCCGAAACTCGACCTGCCCTTCTTTCTACCTCCGCCTTCCGCCTCGCGCTTGCGACGTTGGATCTCAGCCTCGGGGAGGTACTCGATGAAGTCCTCAATCTCGTTGATGAAGAGAGGGGAATAGCGCGTCTCGTGCATGAGGCCTGTCATCGTCAAAGTGCTAGTTAGTGATCCGAAGGAGGAGAAGCCTGAGGCGACGGGACTCACTGCCCAAGCAACCGACGTGAGTCTCCTCCTTGTACAGCTTCAAGCTGACTTCGTCCATGCCTACTCCGTGGAGCAACACGCTCATCAAGACGCTCTGGGTGTAGTTGACAGCGTCGTCCTTGCCGCCGGCGATGAGCATCCATTTCGGCGGGAGGCGAGACGGGTCGAGCAGTTGCTTGGAGCCGAAGAGGAGGTGGGAGGGGCTGTGAGGAGGACAAGGGTCAGCTATAAAGACGCGGACGGGGAGGGAAGGACTCGCCAGCTTTGCAGAATGGCTTGACTCGAAGGACCGCAAGCTCGGCGGAGGGCGGAGACTGTTACGAGAGCGAAGAGAGGGTAAGTCAGCAAGCCGACACCATGGCGGCGAAAGTCGAAACACTTACTCTCGTCGATTCCCTTCTCGTGTTCAACTCGGAGCTGTTTGACGACATCGAAGACTCCAGCGATGAGGATAATTCCGGCGATGCGAGGGAGACGAGCTCGCGCTCCCCAGATCTGGCACTGACGGATCCCATGCGAGACGTCCAAGCGAGGTTCGAGCTCGTGGCCTTGAGGTTCGACGCTGTTTGCGAGAAGAAGACTGTTAGCAAGAGCCAGCGAAGGCGAGACGAGAGGCTCACGGTGTCGTTCGAGCGTAATGATCGTCGCGACTGAGGACGACAGCGTCTTGGATGACGGTGAGAGCCGAGATATGCGCTCCAGATCCGTAGCCCTGCTCATGATGGAATGTCAGTGAACGATACGAAGCGCAGGAGCGAACGCCGAACTGACGAGGATGTGAATCTCGGCAGGGTCGCCGTGGTAATTCTTGATGTGCACTCCGGTCCATTCCAGCGCGAGGCGAAGATCCTCGACCTGCAGAGCAAGGCTGTTAGCGAGTCGTTTCACGGCGAGAGAGTCCTCACTCACCATCCCCGAAGTCTTGACCTCGGGCCACTGGCGGAGGTCGGGAACGACGACGACATAGCCGAGACGACGAAACCTCAGCGCGAGTTGAGCTCCAGCTTTCCTGCTCCACCACGTCCAATTGCCTCCTCCAACGAAGAGGATGACGGGCGCGAGAGCTCCATCGGGGGCGGCAGCATCTCGGACGGGGAAGTAGACGTCGAGCCTTCGTCCACCCTCGGCGTACAGGATGTTCTTCTTGACGATGAGGTGACTGTCCTTGCCACCGAGAATGAGGACTCGGCGGAATTGGAGATCGAAGAAGAGGGAGACGGCGCTGGAGGCGATGAGGTCGCGAAGGACGGCGAGGGTCGTGAGAGTCACCTTGTAGACACGGTAAGGCGAGTAGGGGAGGAAAGGGAGGTAGCCCGACAGCGTGTAATCGGTAGGAGGATTCTGTTGCGCCAGCGCGAGGTACAGAAGCCAGCTCGACGAGTAGACTGGGAGCGGCGCGTCAGTTAAAGCTCTGTAGGGGCTTGGGAAGCTCCGTGCTCACAGAGGAAAGCGGTAGCAGACAGCAGCGTCGGCAGCGCGAAGAATCCGACCACGGGAATCTGTAGGAGAATCGCCGTTGGCTCGCTTGCGCGTGTCGCTGCGAACTGAGCTGCAGAAGCGCTCACCAGGGCTCCCACGGCGAGAACAGGGTAGGCGAGCAGTACGGTACACCAGGCCGGTAGCAAGACGAGTAGCATGAGCCTCGAGCGAGCCTTGACTGGCTGCTGACGCTTCAGCGGCTGAGGGGCGATTGGGCGGCCCTCGTACTCAAAGTTCATCGAAGGCTCCATGGACTGGCCCGAGGTGTTCAGCACCCCTTTGGTCGCCATATCTGTAGTCGTCCGCCGGCGCTAGCTGTTAGTGACAAGCGGGGGGAAGGAGGGAGAGAGAAGCGAGACGAGAGAGCGCCCAAGCATGTGAGAGGCTCCGAATGTTGGTGGTGTGCTACAGAGGCTCAGAAGTGCCCTCCAAACACAAAGTCTGCTCTGAGATATCGCCGAGCAGCTCGTCGTACAAGTCGAGCAGTGAACCTCCTTTTTCGGCGTTCGTTGCGCTCTTGGTGTACAGGTGCAGTGCGGCTGGATTTCGCTCGAGTCAGCTCGCACATCGTCGAGTAGCGTGCCCAACGGTGTTCTGTAGCTCTGCAAACGCTCCGCCCGACCCCACTTCCCCTTTATCCTCCTCAGCCCCGCTGATCCTCCTTGCGCTCCTGCCACAACAAGCTCTTGCCACTCGGATACAGTCAGGGCCGTTCAGATACAGCACAGAAATGGCTTCCACGGCTGTACCATCACGGCCACCGTCTCCCCGGCGTCTGAACTTCGATAGAGCCGGCGCAGGACCTCCGCTAGTCCGTTGCGGCGAGCTTGCAGTTCACTCGACGGCTAGCTGACTGAGTGCATACGCGCAGATGCACCCTCAACCTATGCGCGTTCCAGGAGCTGTAGCTTATCGACCCAGGCTCACCCCTCCGCCGCAAGCGCAACCCACGAGCAGAGGTGGAGCGGCTGGGGCAACGGTGAGTCGGGCTTCTTCAGCTTCTCACTCACAAGAGTCGCTCAAGCTCTCTCTGTACATTACAGACCGCACTCCGACGTCCCTCTCTCAGCCTCTCAGCCGCCCCGTCGAGTCCTGCCCCTGCTCCTCGCCGAAGGCTTGAACCTTCTCCACCGCGCGGAGTCTTCGGTCAAGTCCCTTCAACTCCGCCAGTTGCCAGGAGAAGTAGTCTACAGTCTCGCCCAGTCTCTCCGACCCCTCAGAGACCGCCAGCAGCGCCTCCTTCGCCCAGCGGGCTTCGTCGAGCATCGTCCGATCCTCTACGACCTCGAGCACCACCAAGCCCACGACCTCCCACTTTCGCTCGGCCAGTCAGCGCCGTCGGAGAAAATATTCCCTTGCGTCGACCTGCAAGCCCATCTCCACGCCCTCCCGCCCCTCCTCCCGCTCGACCGCCCTCCATGGGCCTCCTCCCTCGGCGCAGCTCTTCCCCCGGTCCACGCCCTTCCACCATTCGAGGTCCTTCTCCCTCCCGCTCCCTCGAGCTTCCAAGACCCACCTACGCTCGAGGACAACCTCCCTTCCGCTCCACAGCCTACGACGCTCGAGGGCGAGTCAAGTTCACTCACACCTCGGTGGTCGGGACGGGCCTCACGCGCGTCGAGTCGGGCAAATATCCTCTCACTGTTATGAACGAGGCTATACAGCTGTGTAGAACGCTTCAGGAGGTGGTCAAGAGCCATATTGTGATGCAGCAGGCGATGGCGAGCGTTACGCCGACGGGAGATTTGGAGCCGGTAACCAATTCGATGAACAGGCATGTGCAGCTGTTCCTTCCTTTGCTGTGTGGGACTCTCAACTATCTGGCCTTCTCCAAAGACGCTGTTCAGGTGAGTCTGTGCTGCATCACCCCGATTTCTCCCCGCCAAAGCTATTGCCGAGCTCGTGAGTTGACCTTCGTCCGGCTCCTCGCTCTTCGCAGGCTGGCTACGACGTCGCCAAGGTCATCTATCGAATTGATACCACCAATCGCGACAAGCTCATGTCGCTTGCACGACGACAACGCACTTTCAGCGAGCTCGCAAGCCGAGTCAAACTCGCATCGACCGCTATCAAGGGCCTCCTGGTGCCGATTGATCACTACTTCAAGCGTGAGCGGTACTTCCATCGTCTTGACCAGGAAAGCAGAGGGCTTAAAGGAACTCTTGGCCTGTGCTGACCTGACTTTCGGCGCTTGCCTCCCCCCAGGCTACGTCGACCGGGCGGAATACGACATGGGTCAGCTCTGAGCTCTTCTATGTTCGAGACGGAAAGCTAAGTGATCCCAACCCCTTTACAGAGTGTCGAGCGGCGATGCCGGGTAAGGTTCTTTTTCGCTCGTCTCTTCGGCTTCGGGTCAGGTTTTCGGCGACGTCGTCGACCACGAGGCGTCGGCTCGAGCCTTCAAGTGAAGACTACATGCTTCTCAGCTCGTACCGACTTACATCTGCCCAACAGAGGGCATGCTCGACCTCTACCAGTGGCTCAACTCCTGCGGCGTCTACTCGACTCTACTCGTCCAAGCCTGGAAAGACGAGTTGAGCGAGGAGTACAGCTTCGCGCTGAAGAAAGAGATGGACAACAGCCTCGGGGCAGAGAGAGAGAAGCTGCGATTGAGGCTGAGGGTGGACGCTTGGAAGGTGAGTGCGCTGCTCGGTGATCGGTAGTTTCGCAATCGAAACTTGACACCTTCACTTGTGCTGATCTTTCTTCTTATCCTTGTAGACCGCTATAGTAGATGTCGACCAGCTGTCGTGGGGAGTCGCCCACGTCACCAACATGCTCCTCCGCTACGTTCGAGGGTGAGTCGTTTCTCGGCTTTCTCGTTTTCCGGCGTCTGTCGCTGCTCAGCTCTCTGGGCTCTCGCTAATGATCATCAATCATCTGCGCAGTCTCGGAGGCATCACGCCCATCGAATACGAGCGTTACTGGTCCCTCCTTCGCGACGTCCTGCCGCCAATCGACAACCTCCCCGCCCCCGAGCCGTCTCTCCTTCCCCCTCCGGTAGCTCGAAGGCGACCGTCGCCCGACACGTCCTATCCGAGGGGGATACTGAGGCGACCGAGCCCGCCTGGGACTTATGACCAGCCGAGAGGGAGGAAACCTTGGGGTCGCTCAGCTTCGGCCGAGGAGGCGAGATTTGGGTAGAGGCGAGGTGGGGCTGTAAAAGTGAGGCGAGTGTAGATTGTTAGAATGTGTCTTCTTGGAAAGATTCTGTAGCTCGATACAGACTTCGTCGCCCCCACATTATTCGAGCTCCCTCGGAGGCCCCTGCCTCTCTCCTTTCTGCGTCTCTCTCTGCTTCGTCTCTCGCCTCGCGTTTCTCCCTAGGTGTAGGCTCATACACACTCAGAAGGATGAATACGTTCCTTCAGGTAAGTGTGCAGCTTGTACAGCTCGCCCCGGCGGCTCGCTCGAGCTTCGCTGAGTCCTCACCGCTCCACAGAAAGCGTCCGGCTACCACCAAGTCGGCGAGCAGACAGTTCAGACGGCTGGACTGAAAGACAAAGATCTCGAGATGAATGAGGTGGGGGTCGGACTCGACTTGGGCTCCGACGCTTTCTACGACGAGGTGAGTCTCCGCTGCTCGTGCTTCGCTCGTCAGACGTCTGCAGCGCTGACTCGTTACGTCGGGCAGGTCTCCTCCATTCGCGACGCTATCCGCCTCTTTGAGACCTCCATCCAAGATTTGACGACCAAGCAGGCCTTCTCGCTCTCCAACCCCTCGCCTGAGCTCACCAACCAGGTTGACGGGCTCACCCTTTCGCTCACTTCGACCACCTCCTCGCTCACTCAGCGCATCGCCGCTCTCTCACCTCAAGTCGGAAAGGACGAAGCTCGTCGTGGTCATTGGGAGACGTTGAAGGGGAGTCTCGGGAGGGCGGTGAGCAAGCTGCAGATGGCCGAGAAGGGTCATCGCGAGAGGATTAGGGAGAGGGTCGCGAGGCAGTACAAGATCGTCAAGCCGGAGGCCACGGAGGATGAGGTACAGCAGGTGTTGGAAGCGGGGAACGGAGGGCAAATCTTTGCGCAAGCGGTGAGTTTCGGCGATGGGAAGCTGCTCGGCGCGAGGACTCTCGCTGACTATTTCGCTTTGCAGGTCGCTTCCTCTCGCTCTGAAGGCGCTCTTGCCGCTCTCTCAGAAGCCAAAGATCGCCGTTCCGAGATCCTCAAGTTGGAAGCCAACCTCGTCGAGCTTGCCGCTCTTTTCCAGCAAGTCCAAGGCCTCGTGGCGGCGCAGGACCAGCAGTTCATCACCATTGAGGAATCTGCTTACAAGACGGAGGAGGATATGCTTGCTGGAGTGAAGCAGTTGGGCACGGCCAAGATTTCGGCGGCGGCGGCGAGGCATAAGAGGAAGCTTTGCGCTGCCTTCGCTGGTGTCATCCTTCTTGTCATGTGCGTTCTCGAGCTCTTTCTTTGGCGCACTCATAAGATGCTCACCTTGACCCCTCAACAGCGTGATCGTCGTCGTCGTCGAGATCAAGTCCAGCTCCAACGGCCCCTCCTCCTCGACCGACACCGCAGAGGCAGCAACTACTCCGGCAGCCGCTACCGTCGCCGATGCAGATACTGCCGCGCTCACTGCTGCTGCTGGTCGTTTGAGGTGGTGAACGTTGAGAAGGGCGAGCCGGCGCGGGAAGGCGTAGGCAGGAGACCGCCGAGCGACAGTCTGAGCTCGAATCGAGGATCTTATTCGTGACTGTATAGCGACTTGTAACATCCGATCGTAGCTTTTTGGACCCGGCATGCGAGAGAAATCAAAGGCGACCAGCGTGAAGGGCGCCGAGTGGGCGCCAACGCCGAGTCGAGTTTCCACCGGAACGCTGCTTCCTTCCAATATCTACACTACCATCTACGCCCCTTGTCTACACCAATACCTACACCCCTCGTCAAACCATCAACTATCAAGACACTGACACTTTTCCTTGACCTGTACATCGTCAGGACACTCGTCGGCGATTCGAGGATCGGTGCAGCCGAAGATGATAGGCCACGACCGCTCAACATGGTGACCGAGGGCTGGGTTGGCCTGCCCACCCGAGCCATTGGCACCCCAGAGCTGTGGAAGTGGGAAGCGAGGGAGAGACGGGGAGTGACGAGGAGGGGAGGGGAGGAAAAAAGGGAAGCGAGGCAGGAAGAAGAAGAGTAGCGAGAAACGAGCGTTTAGCGCGCATTCGGAGAAGGCTTCGGAGTAATCAAACGAACCTGATGAATCCAATGGCCATCAGGCGCTTCCATCAGCTCGTCGAGCGCGGCGTAACGTCTGCGAGGGAGAAGCGAGGTCAGCGAGAGCCGAGAAAAGGCGAGGAAACCGTGCAGCTTACTCGTAAGCATTTGCCATGATCCTCCTTCTATTAACGACGAATGCAGCCGACCAGGCAGACTGTCAAAGGTAGAGAACAGAACGAGTCAGTCATCGGCGCTCGGTTCGGTCGCCAGCTTCAAACTCACCAACTGGCCTCCGGGCGGGCACAAGGTTCCGCGAAACATCGCATAGATATCCTTGACAAAAGGATAGTTGCCCGTTCCCCTCCCATCCTCGCCGCAATCTGTCCTCAGCACGGGGCCGAGAGCAGCGAAGCCCGTGTCGGCGGCGATGAGCTTCATACGAGGACCAGAGACGTGCGACCAGGCGAAATGAGGCTGTACAAAGAAGGTGTGGTCGGCGAGGATGCGGGAGCGAGGTGGGGAGGTGGGTGGTGGGGAGAGGCCGGATGAGGCGAGGAGGGTCGAGTTGTAGTGGAGGAGGATGTGCTGTCGGCGAAGAGGGGATCAGCCGCATAGCGACGAAAGAATGAAAAAAGACCCACTCGTAGATATGTCGCTCCTTCCCGCCCGTAATTCGGCAAAGGAATCACTTCGTCTCGACCGGCGAGCCATAGCGCTTTTCGAATCTCCTCCTCGCTCTTCGGCCCCTTGTTGTACACCAGTACGCGTGTACTCTTCTCCCTTTCCAGAACGAACTGGCCCTTCCGGATCTCGGCCAAGTAGCCCGCAAACTTGTCCAAGTCTTCATCGTAATAGGCGAAGACGAGGTCGACCGTCTGTGAGCTGGATGGCAGCGAACAGAGGGAAGGGCGAAAGGATGGAGAGAGGTAGCTGCATGCGTCGGATAGTGAAGGGGTGGTCGAGTACGATGATTGAAGGAGGAGTGTGAGAAGAGGAAGAAAGGGTAAGAGGAGGAGGGTGAGGGAGGGCGAGGGCGAGGTCGTATATTTCCCGCCGCCGTTGGACATTCGACGAGCGCCGATGAAGGTGGGTGAAGTGGCAGGCGATGGCGTCCTTGACTCGAGCTCAGTCTCGAGATCGTAGCCCGCCGCTTCCCCTCCACCGACGTGCGCCAAACCGAGGCGCCGTCGCAGCCGTCTTGACCGGTCTCTGAGCGCCGTGGATACCTCAGGCTCCATACAGGCGACCGCAACAGAGCCGCCGACGAGGACCAGCGCCATCTGCTGCCAGTTGCCGACGAGAGCGACGCCATCGCGGCCGAGGGTGGACAGCCCGAGGAGGAGAGCGTTGCGAGGTATGATGTGGGAGGCGACGGGTTGAAGGGAAGAGAAGGTGTAAAGGGAAAATAGAAGAGTGATTTGACTGAAGATGGTTGCAACGAGGTAGGCGAGGAGAAAGAGGGAGTCGAGCGAGGTCGGCTGGACGGTCAACGAGGTGGGATGGGCTGCACCAACGATGGCGATTGGGAGGGAGGAGACGGAAGAAAACTGTAGACAAAAAGTGTGAGCGAGCAATTCACGCTCGACAACGCCTCCACTCACCACCGACGACATCAGCAAGAAATCACCAGCCTTGTCACTGCTGAGGCCTTGCTTAAGGAAAGACCACCGCAGCATATCGACAATTACTCGTAAGATAGCAATGGCGAGGCCGATGACCGGTGTAGGGGTGCCGACCAGTCCAAACAGAACGAGGAAAGCCACGCTCGTGCAGGCGAGCGCTTCGGAACTCGTTCGGATGTGACTGATGCCGAGAGATGGAGCGAGGGCGGCGATAGAGAGAGTGGGAAGGGCGAGGATCTGTCGAAGATGGCCAAAGGTTAGTCTGCGCTGGCAGCGAAGCCGGCCGGCCTACGCGCTCACCTCGACAGCCTGCCACACTCGAGGGGCGAGCCAACGCGCTTCCCAGAGACCCAGCAGTGACGACAACATACTCAGGAGGCCCACCAACATGCAACTCCGCCTCTCTCCACTCTCCGCTTTCCCGAGTCCGATTCGACCTCCGCCGAACAGTCCTCTCGGCCGAAGCCATGCCAAGGCTACGGCAATGAGACTCGGCAGGGCGGACTGCAGCGGTACTAGTAGTAGTACTGTTCTCCGGTGCTGAGATGCTGCCGCCGGTGTCGTGTAGGCGGACAGAGTTGAAGCGAGGACGAGGGCGAGGAGGGAGGCGAGCTTGGCGCCAGAGGAGGAGGAGGGAGGGGAATTGAGGAAGGCGCGAGAGGTGGGAGAATCAGATCCAGCTTTGCTGTCGAGTAGTGCGTCCATCGAGCTGCGATACAGGTCGTCATCCTCGTACGATGCCTCAGAGGCCCTCCGAGCCTGAGAAGGCATAGTGCTGTAAGCTTCCCGAGGGCGCTCGATGGATTCCTGGTAAATGAGTTGAACCGCCGCCGTCCGAAGTATCTGTACCGAAGCAAGGCAGTCAGCTCAGTCGCGCTCGCTGTCCTTCAAACCGCCCTCTCTCGCGCCGGGCCGGCGATGAAGCCACTGCAAGATCGACGGAAGGAAGAGGACTCTTGATGCAGCTGTACAGCAGTCGGAAGCTCACCTGAAAGCTCTACCTGCTTCCGACCGAACTGCTCACCTGACGCGCTGTTGCAGGCGCCGCAATCGGTGGGGAGAAAGGCGCGGAGAGCTGTAAGAGGCTACAGCGGGCAGCCTGACGTCCCGATGTAAGTCGATCGTTCGACTGGAGCTGCTGAAAACTCGTTCGAACTGAGGCGAGGAATTGGCAAGGAGATTAACCTGCCTTTCGCGCGCTCGCTTCCTGCCCTCTGCCAAGTCTCTCGCTAACCTCGTCACCGCCGAAAACCGTCGACTTTGATCCGAATCCTGGTGCTAGAGGACGGACGAACTGCTCTCTACTACCAAACGACCTACAGACCCATCCTTCAGAGCCTCGGAGCCTTTCCTCGTTCGCTGGACTTTACTTCTCTCGCTTCGAGCTGTCTCTTGACGGCAACTAGGTGAGCTTGAATTGTAGGCTCTAAATCACCGCTACCAGCTCTCACACATCTGCCCTGCAGCTTTTCGCCGAGGTCAAAGCCTGCGTCATGTAAGTTTGCTGAGCACACGACCTTGCCGAGCCTTGATGCGAGCCGGGGCAGGCTGTTCGGAGACGTAGAATGCATCGCTAACTCATCTTGAATCTTACAGGCCGTCCCCCAAACACTCAGACGAGCCACCACCCCTCATTCCCACCGACGAGCCCGTCGCCTCGACATCGACTCTGCCGACCTCCACTCAAACCGACTCCAGCTCCAGCCCTCTCCCTCCTCCACGAGACTACCCTACATCCTCCGCCGACCCCTCCGCCTCTACAGCCTCGGCCTCCCCGACTGCGCCGACCGAAGCAAGTCTCGACGCCGACATCGCTCGCTCGACGCTGAAGCTGCTGCTCGAGACGGGTCAGCAATCGGCGATATTCCTCCTGTGGGCACTCGGCGTTTTTATCGTCGCCAAGCTCATCAAGTGGACCTCCACCTACCCTTTTCGAGCCCTCACCTGGACCATCACCTGGATCCTCTTCCTCCTCGAACGAGCCATCTACTACATTGCATGGCTCAGCAGTTGGCTCGCCATCGTTGCCGGAGTCCTTCTCGTCCTCTTCAATATCCTCATCGCCCTCTCCTACGCCGTCATCGCCAACGAAGCCGCCCTTCGCAGACTGCTGGAACCTCGGTCGGTGCGGATAGGCGTCATCGAGGGAGGTGTCCACCTCCCAATACTCCTCGCTTGGCTTTGGCTACCTCGATGGGTGTCATGGCCACTCCTCGCCTTCGCCGCTTTCCGTCTCGGCGCCAAAGCTCTCGGTCGAGATTGGATCGCCGTGCTGGGCGGGCTTCTCGGGGGCAAGAAGAGGGTCAAGGTGGAGGCGTTGGATGGTGCACCGTCACTGTCGGCAGAGCAGGCTAGGAACGCTTTTGAGCAGAAGATCGCGGCGATGAAGGCGGAGCAGGAGCGGGCGAAGGAGGATAGAGAGGCGGATCGCTGGGCGACATTGGCGAGGGAGGAGATGCTCAAGGAGTCGCTTTCAAGGCGGGCAAAGAAGGCTACAGAGCATGGCACAGAGGAGGAGGTTGGACTGGAAGAAGGTGCCGAGGTGGAGGAGGAATGAGCCTGCCGAGGCGGGTCCGAGATATCAGTGAAGGGCAGGCCAGGGTGGAGGAACATGCAGTAGAGTAACGGTTAACGTCTACAGATCTGTTGTGATATTGATTGTCGCTCGTCAGCCGAGCTGAACGTGCACCCAAGGCCGGCGCGCTGCGAGCGCCGAGCGAAGTCGGCGGACCAGTTTCTCAGACCAGAGAGTGGTCAGGGTGCCCTGTCAAGGCTATTCCCCTGCCCAAAGGCCGTCTCTGAAGCACTGCAGCAAAACGACTCGCGTCTCAACCTGCCCCGAAGGGGCTCGCTCGCTCTTTTCTCTTCCTCCTTCGTGTTCCGCTCGTTCTGCTTCACCTCGTGCACTTCGGAAGCTGCCACCTTTTCCGAGCCGTCCAAAGAAGCAGTCTGTTTCCCCTTGCCAACTACTCACCAGCAAAATTGCGCGCAGCTTGAGAACACGTTTCTGGGGACGGAAGAGCTCGGCCGCGCGCGAGTCTACTAGCTAGTAGGGAACAGCAGAAGGTCTCTCTCTTCTCACTACTTCACTCGCCCAACTGGTCATCGCCGTCATGCCTGCTGTTTCGTTTGCCGTGGCCGCTTCGCTCGCTGCTTCGACTCTGAGCGCCAGCTCGGCTTTCTCCCCGGTTCACTACGCTCCTGGTAGGCTCCAGAGATCTGTAGAAAGCTCTGCGTCTGTCTCGAACAACCACTGACGGCCCTCTTCCGTCTCAGCGGCCACAAAGTTCAGCAACTTGACCTGGGTCATCAACGGCACTGGTACAGATGGTCAGATCTACTCGTCGTCGACAACTCCCAAAGAAGACTATGGCGTGTACAACTGTGAGTCGTCCGCCCTCTTTCTGCTTGCTTTCAGAGCTTCAAGCTGACCTTCGGCGCTCATTGTACCCTTGACAGGGTGCAACATGCCTCGTGAGCTGGTCTCGGGTCTTATCGGAATTCCCGAGAGCGGATCGCTGTTTGTAGGCGGATGCTCAGCACCTCTTTCTCCATCACAGACGTCCGAAAGACCGAGTACGTGACTCCCTCGTCGGACTACCAGCTCGAGTACGTCGAGGTCATCCACCGTCACCACAAACGCACTCCTTGTAAGCCTCTGCTTCGATCTTCCCAGCTTCGTGCTGTCGCGACTCCGCAAGCCTCGAAAGCGAAGCTCGGCGATGGCTCACTCACCTGCCTGTCCCGTCCTCTTCAACCCTTGTCCACCTTCTCCTGCCTTTACAGACGCCAGCAACACTTTCTTCAAGGACGACATCAAGTGGGACTGCTCAGACTCGCTCGTTGCTCACTACGCCGCCGGCAAGGATGTAGCTCAGATTACTTGGGATGGCTTCACCGACGAGGCGAACCCCATGTCAAAGACGGTCGGCCCTGGCTTCGTGGGCTCAAATTGCCAATTCCCTCAAATCACTGATCAGGGACTTGAGGACTCGCACCAGCATGGCCTGGTGAGTGGAAGCTTGCAGCGCCGAGAGCGCCGAATTAATCTTTCCCTCGCGCAGGATCTCGCCGCCGTGTACCGCAACAAGCTCGGCTTCCTTCCCAAGAAGTTGGACTCTAACAAGGTCTCCTTCCGCGTCACCAACAACGTTATTACCTCTCAAGTGCTTGGATCGCTCGTCACCGGCCTCTTCCCTTCCACCGGGAAGACGGGCTACGAGGCGCTCATCCAGTCCGACTCTTACGACTCGCTCGAGCCCACCTACTCCTGCCCTGCTGCCGATAACTTTCGCTCCGCCTACGAGGGTACCAACGCCAACTGGACAGAGCATTTGACTGCTGCTGCCTCGCTTTACGACAAGCTCGACGCGGTTTCCGGCATCGAGAAGGATGATAATGCTAGCTGGCACACCTCATTCGATCAGTGAGAATCTTTCTGCTCCCTCCGCTTCTAGGCAGATTGCTGACCGCTCGACTCGTTGCCGTTGATAGCTATTTCGACAACCTCTCCGCGAAGCTCTGCCACGGAAAATCGCTCCCTTGCTCCACCAACTCGACGTCGACTTGCATCACGCAGGATGAGGTGAGCTATTTGGATCTTCAGAGCGCTGTAGAGTAGCTTCCCCCATCGCTAACGCCCTCTCGCTTCACCCGTTCACTTCCTTCTCCGTGCGCCTCGCTCTCCTCGTCCTCCTCGATCTTCGCGCCGTCCTCTCGCTCTCTACGATCCTCCCGCCCGTCTCTTCAATTCCACCGCTCTCCACCCCTTCTTTCAAAAGGCCGACGAGGTCTTTCGTCTCGGTCAGCTCGAATACCGCTATCGCTGGCGCGCGGCCGAGGACTCGACGGCCTATTCGACCCTCAAGTACGCGGCATGGATGATGGAGCTCCAATCTCACCTCAAGGCCAAGATTGCCGGTACCAGCACAAAACTCTGTACGTCGTTTCCTTCTCACTCTCGTCTCCTACCCGAGCTAATTTCTCCCCTTCGCTCCTCTAGACTCTCACAATGTCGCTCACGACGGCTCCATCTCGCCTCTCCTCGGGTTCCTCCAAGTCTCGGAGATGGTCTGGCCCGGCATGGGCTCCGAAATCGTCTTTGAGCTCTACAACAAGAAGAAGGCGAGCGCCGAGTGGTTCCTCCGAGTCCTGTGGGGCGGTCAGCCGCTCAAGACTTCGACCCCGTTGGGTACTCTGGATATGATTAAGATTGAGGACTTCTTTGCTGTGAGCTTGATATTCTCCTCGCTGTCGAGTCTAGTCTCATCTCGAGTCTGCCGAGCTTCGAGCTACTGCACAGCGCCGAGCTCGAGATCCAGCGCTGAGAGCTCAAGCTGACTTCAACTCTCACGTCATCTGCAGTATCTCGACCAGCAACTTCCCTCCGACTTGCGCACTGCCTGTTCGGCATAGAGCTTACGGCAAGATCGGCTCGGCGATGAGGCGCGCCGAGATGCGAGGGATGCAGACTCACAAACCGAATGGACAGAAAGCTTGGTCTCGGAATCGTTAAAAGCTGGTAGATCCATCGAGTGTAGTAGGATGTTACAGGTTATCACTTTCGAGTCGAAGCCCACGTTCAGCTAGCCAATCGCGCTCGAGTTTCGGCGGTGAGGTTCGGCCTTGACAGAGAGACGATTTCGAGGGCGTGTAGGATGGTACACAGACGCGTAGTCGCTATCGGAGATTATACTTTACGATTCAGAGCCCCTGCGAACATCTGCACCGCGTCAGAGGGGCAGAGTCAGCGATCCTCACCGCTCTGGCCTCAGCGATCGCGACTCGAAACCCGCCGCTGCTCCTGCTTCTCTGCCTCCTCCGTCATTCTCTCATCTCGACGTTTCTGTATCGTATCGCGTTCGGCTTCGTAGGATCGGCTCTCATCTCTCCCTTCTCCTACCCATCCCGCCCAGCCACCGAGCTACATCTTGCACGATGGCAAGCACGCCTTCCTCGGCCAACTCGTCGCTCTCCCACCTCAGCATCGTCGATCTGAAGGCTCAGCTCGCACCAATCGCCTACAGCAAAGGCAGGAAAGCGCTCTTCACCAACTGGGCCAGCACGTTTGCTGCCCAAACGACTGCTATCTTCCGGCCGCGTCATGTCGGCGAGGTTCGTTTGGTCGTCGAGCTCGCCAGGCGTGAAGGCAAGGAGTTGCGCGCCAGCGGAAGTGGACACAGCCCGAGCGATCTCGTATGCACCGACGGCTACATTATCAACCTCGACGCGATGGACCAGCTGCTGGATGTGAGCTCTTTCGCCGATTCATGACAAACCGCGCTCGATTTCGGCCGAGGTGAAGATCGGAGTCACGACAAGCTACAGCAGAGCAGAGGTGGTTGGGGAGCATCTGTACGATGCTTGGGAAGCCCTCTCTGCTGCCTAATCGACTACAGACGACGCAACAAACCGCTTTCAGCACACTGCGGAATCCGGGTTACTGACTTTGCTTAATGCCTCGCAGGTCGATACCGATAAGTGCACCTACCATGGACAAGCAGGCATGAAGCTCTCTGCTTTGCACCCTCAACTCCGTCAATACGGCCTCGCCGTCCCCTCGCTGGGATCCATCTCCGACCAAACCCTCGCCGGCTGCCTCAGTACCGCCACTCACGGCTCGGGAGTCACCTTCGGCAATCTTTCCTCCTGCGTCGAGTTTCTCGACATCGTTCTCCCCCTACCCGACGCCCCCGTCGTGCGCGTGAGCCGGACACAAGACCCCGACCTCTTCCTCTCGGCGACTTGTGGACTGGGAGTCGTGGGAGTCATCGTTGGTGTATCATCGAGGTGTGAAAAGGTGTTCAACCTGGAGGAGGAGTGCTGGAGCATCGGGTTCGAGGAATTTGTCGAGCGGTGGCAGGAGATTGCCGAGAGCGCCGAGCACGTTCGGTGTTGGTGGTTCCCTCAGGTCGGGCAGGTCAAGGTCTCAAGGCTCAATAGGACTCAGAAGGTATGTCTGTTGTTTTCCGTTTGCCAGGAGCTCCAGCTGACCCTCTTTCGCTCATCTTAGCCCATCTCGGCGCCCCCATCCTGGCTCTCGACCTACTTCACCGAGACCATCCTCGCCAAACGCCTCCACGCCGTCGTCCTCACCGTCGCTCGAATCTTTCCTAATATCCTACCCTATCACGCACACCTAATGTGGGCTCTCGTCCACCGACCCGCTCCCTTCTCCCTCGCGTCCCTCCTTTCGCCCGTTTGGCCTCAGCTCAAGCAGCTTGAAGCACCGCCAGCCAGGAAGCAGCTCCCGCCTACCGCTCGTCCACCACTCGACCTTCTCTCCCCTCCTCTCACCCCTGCCATCTCGCCCCAATCCTCCGTCACCGACCTCCGAACTCTTTCCACCGAGCCCCTTCCCATGCTCACCAAGCCCACCTACCGTGTCGACACCTCTACCAACATCTTCAACTATGATTGCGGCTTGTGAGGACCATTCCTCTGACGTCTCGGCTCATTCCGCTGCTGACCCGCTCTCGCTTCGCAGCCCTCAATACACGTACGAAGGAGCTGTTCCTTACGAGAAGACGGGCGACTGCCTCATTGCCATGGAGGAGTGGCTCACCAAGGAGCTGCACGACCCCAAGGGACTACGATCCCACTTCCCCATCGAGATCCGCTGGACGGAGAAGGACGACATCTGGCTTTCGCCGACCTATGGCCAGCGAGCATCCTACATCGGCGCCATTCAGTATCGGTCAGCTTTCTCTTACACTCGAAATCCCTTGAACGTCACTGACGCCTCGCTCCGACAGCCCCTTCAACCTCTCCGTCCCCTACAAAGCTCTCTTCGGCCGATTCGAATCCCTACTCCTCGCCCACGACGGCCGTCCCCACTGGGCCAAATCGCACAATTGCAGTCGCACCATGCTCGCCGAGATGTATCCACGGTTCAACGACTTCCTCGACGTTCGCAAGAGGGTGGATCCTCAGGGAGTGTTGCTCAACGCTTACACGCGGAGGCATTTGCTCGGCGAGGTTGGCGAGAAGGTCGATATGAGGAGGTTTAAGGCTTTGCAGAGGTAGTCTTTTGTATGATGGGACGTTATTTTCGGAATTAAATTTAAGGGCGGGCTTGTAGGATAGCAGATATTCGAGTTTCGGAAGCTCGGCGATGAGAGATTGGCTTGCGAAGGAGGAAAACACGAGTCGAGGGACTTCTGCGGCTCGCGCAGGTCGCTTCCAGCTCTATGTAGAGATGCCTTCCACTAGAGTAGCTGGATCTGGGCCCGGCCGCTTGCGAGCTCAAACCATTCTCCCTCGCAACTCGCCCGAATCGCTCCTTGTTCTCCTCCCTCTCGCTCGCTTCTCGTCTCATCTCCACCATGAACAGCTCGCCATGGGTAGAACAGTTCTCTACGCAGTACAACGCGCCGTTCTGGGGCAACAAGGTCACTGGCGAGACGACCTGGATCAACCCGCACACTCCATGTGAGTGCTCTGAGCGCGCTGTAGAGCTAGAAGCAGCTGTAGGACTCGGCTGACCTTCGCATCCTCCCTCACAGCTCCCGCTCCCTCTGGCCACGCCTCGACCTACTACCAGCCCGGCCAACCTGCACCGCCTCACCATCAGCAGCCACCGCCTCAGCACTACGAGCAGGGCAGCAAGGTGCAGCACGCTAGTCCGTATCCACCACACGCTCCTTCTGCTGTACCGCCCCAGGTGAGCTCTTGCTCGTCGTTCTCTCCGCCTCCGAAGCTCACCCCGCGTCGTTGGCTCTCGCAGGAGCACCACCACAAGCCAAAGAAGGACAAACACGCCGAAGACAAGCACAAGAAGGACAAGAAGGACAAGAAGGACAAGCACAAGAAGGAGAAGCGCCACAAGAAGAGCTCTGGGTCCGACAAGAGCGACAGTGACGACTCGTCCAGCGATTCGGACTCGGACTGAGGCTGTAACAGAGCTCCAGAGCACCTGTGCGACTACTGCAACTCGTTCGCATCACACTACAGTCCCTTTCATGATCTCGTCGTCGTCTCGCGCGCCCGGCTTTCGATCCTGCACCGCCGCCTTCGCCGAGCTGGCCCCCCTGTCGCCATTCACCTACAAGTTTCGCCCCGCTCGCGACAGGGATTCGGTTCCACCTTCAGTAACTCCAGCTACACCGCTATCTTCGTCCTCGCCAACGTCATTCAGTAGCGCTTCCGAGACTCCGAGACTCCGAGCAAGAAGTGCGAAGGGCGAGTCCGACTCCAGGCGCCCTCTCCCCTCTTGACCTCCTTCTTATCACTCCGACACCAATCTTTGCTCGTTCACCCCTTCAACACCCCTTTCATCCCTCTCGCACAATGGCCAACCTCAACTCGAAGCCCGAACTCCCCTCGCCATGGGTCGAGCAGTGGAGCGAGGAGCATCAGTCGCCCTACTACATCAATACGAGCTCAGGAGAATCCACTTGGAGTGCACCCCAGATCGCACCCCCTGCATACGAGAGTGAGTTCTCCACTCTTTCGCACGGGAGCCGAGCTGACCCTTCGCTTTCTCACAGAATCCGAGCCGGCTGGTCCACCGCCCTTCGGAGCCACAAACGCCTCTCCTCACCGCCACAGCAATATTCAACAGCTCCCCTCGCCCTCCTCCTCCCGCTCCAGCAGCCACTCGCCCACTCTCGGCGCAGAACGTCCCTCCTACACTTCCACTTCCTCCTCCACCTTTAGCAACACCATCAGCCGTCTGACCAACCACACTCCGAACCAGAAGTGGCACTCTTCGCAGTCGCCTCCGCCTCCCACCTCGCAAGGCGGTCTCAGCGGACGACTCGGCGGATTGCTCAATCGTGCTTCGACGGGGAGCGGGTCGTCGCAGGACAAGCACGACACTCGTCGCCAGGGGTCGGCGGGAGTAGGTCTAGAGCATGCCTCGTACGATCGATCGGAGAAGGCTGGTATCACGGGGGGTTGGCAGGAGGAGTGCAAGGACTTTCACACTCGCTACGGGAGCACTTCGGCCGAGACTGGCGCCCAGCCGTCTTACTCTTCCAGCAGCGACCGCTCATTCTCCTCCCCGTATCCCCCTCCCGCTTCCGCCCCTCCTCGCGAACCTTCCAACCCCTCCTCAACCTCACAAACCACTCTCAACGGACTCGGCGATCTCCTCCAAAGCACTCGGATCGGCGGTCGCTTGCAGCAGCGCGGTGAGAGGTTGATGGCTGTCCCGTCAGGGATCGAGGGGCGTGCAATGGGAGGGGAGAGGTCGGAGAAGGGGCAGAGGAAATGGGAGAAGATGGAGAGGAAGGAGGAGCGGAGGGAGAGGAGGGAGGAGAGGAAGGATAGGAAGGCGGAGAGGAGGGCTATCAGGCGGGGATTGCTGTAGCCGTCAGAGAGCATCGAAAGGTGAACGACCTCCTGATTGATAGTCACAGGCTACTCACCTGCCACAGAATGGGCGAGACCAGCATGCGAAGCTCGCGATTCAGTGAGCCTAGAGCCAACAGCGTGTCGAAGCTCGGAGCACCTCGACGAGCTTCACCCCAACGCGCCATCTGCTCATCGTCGACCATCTGTACGACCATGTCCTTGGTCTCCGTCGGCAAGTCGTTCCATCCAGCCATCCTGAGCTTTGAGCGAGCGACGAGAGCGAGCGGGCGTCGGAGGGGGAGCGTGTAGGCGAGTAGAGCTAAAGCACACTGCTTCGTAGTCGAGTACCGACGGCGAGAGCTTCCGAGAGCGAGCAAAGTCCTGCACGACGAACAAGAAGAGGGTTAGCGCGCTGGAGCTTGATGAGCTGCTGAAGGGGTGTCGACGTGGAGCAAGTTGTGGGGAGGTAAAAGGCCGATGAGATGTATAGCAAGGTCTGTAGCTCACCTAGCAGCTGTACAAGTCTCACAGCAAGCAGCAGCAAGCGAGCGAGCGAAACGAGAACGATGAAGTCGAAGGGAGAGCCCGACCGGCCAAGTCGAGCGCTTGCCCAAGCTTCCCCTTTCCTTCCCTCTCGCTCGCAGCTCGTCTGACACCTGCGAGGGTCTCGTCTCTGAGCAATATATATCGCTGGACGCCTCTCAAGACCCTCAGAAAAGTCCCCAGCACCCTCGTTTATCCCGTCGCCGAGCGCCGAGGACGATGGAAAGCCGCGAGAGCTCGGGCCGTTCTGGCCAAACCTCTCTTCACACTCAGAAACTGAGGCAAATGTACGGTATCAAACGGAACTACAAAGCCGGAAGGGGGGTATCGGCGAACCTCACGCGGCCAAGCTCGACGGAAGCAGAAACAAATCTTCCTTAGTCGTCGCCTCCCTCGACGAGCTTCATCATCAACTCGGCTGGGGGTGTTTCAGGAGATCAGAAAAGCCCTCACTTCGGAGCGCCGAGAGAAAGCATGCGCACCGTTTTCGTTCGATTTCGCCGCGAGCTCGGCGTTGAGCTGCTTGACTTGAGCGATCAGACGATTGATCACGAATTTCTGCTGTCCCTCGGAGACGTTCGACATGGTGGAAGGTGTGGGCGAGCGACGGTGGTGGTCGTTCTGCGCGCCGGCTGCAGGCAAGTCCGATCGTTAGCGAAAGCGCTGAGTAACGATTGCCGAACAAGGGCTAACCCTTCAGCCTCTGAGCCTCGGACTCGGCCGCCTTCCTCGCCTCGAGCAATCCCTTCCTCTCCTCCTCCCACTTCTTCGACCTCTCATTCAACTTGGCGAGCTCCTTCTCGAGCTTCTCGGCGTTCCTCGAGCTCTTCTCGACCTCGCTCTTCATCGCATCGCGCTCCTCGGTAACCCTCGTCAAGTCGGCCTGGAGGACTTGCTGTTGATGCGACACCGATCGAGAAGGTGGAGAGGGCGGCGACCTAATCAGCATTCTGCTCAAAAACTCGAGCAGAAGCGAGAGGAGGGTGCAGAGAAGACTACTGACAGTCTTGCGAGACGGCTGCTCGCGGTTTTCGACCAAATCCTCGGCCTTCTTTCTCCACGTCGCACATTCGGTGATCTTGGCTTCGAGGTCGCGCTTGGTCGCGTTGAGCTTGGTATCGACCTTGGCGGAGCGAGCCTTCTCGGCGGCAAGCTGTGAAGGGGTAAGTAGGGGGTCAGTGAGGGGATGGGGCGTGAAGAGGACGCCATCGAGAGCTCGGAGAAAGAGATGAGTCGGCAAAACAGGAAGGCGAAGACCAGAGGAAGGGTGAACGAGCAGAGAGAAAGTTTCGAAGAGGACAAAGAGCTTACCTCTTCCTTGGTGACGACGGGCTCGCCCGAAGCGAGAACACCGTCGGTGACGGGGAGCTCGGCTGAGCTGAAGTGAGCGTGAATCTCCTCCTGGTTGATCTGGCGAAGGTGCTGGGAGAGGGCCTCCGAACCGGTGCGCTCGATGGCGATGGCGTGAAGCGCGCCTTTCCAGAGACGCTCGAGGTGACGATGAGACTCCATCTGCATAGCTCGATGTGGGCAGAGTAGGTGAAGGTGCAGATGAATGACACGGGGGAGAATAGGCCGAGAGGCGAGAGAGAGAAGGTCAGCTCAGGGGCAGACGGACGGGCGCTCGATCCTCCTCAAGACGCACCAAAGACTCGTACTTGGCCACTACAGTCTTGTCGTCTGCTTTGCTACCGAGTTGAAGCGCATCGAGACCATCCGTCGCCGAAGAGAACTTGTCGAAAGTCAAGGGACCGCCCGTCGTCGCCTGCTGCTGCTGCTGCTGTTGCCTGAGCCCATCAATCTCCCTTTGCTTTTGCTCCAGCACCCTCGCATGCTCCTCCTTGAGCTGGTCGACGAGCTTGGAGCTGAGATCATGAGCCGTCGAGGCGGACGAAGTGGGAGCTGGCGAGTATGAAGGCGAGCGAGCGATGCCGGGCGGAGCTGAGGCGAAGGGAGAAGGAGCTTGAGGTGCATTAACGCTTGCAAGAAACTCGGTCCAACCTCCTCGCTGAGCATTCGGCGGCGGCAAAGGCGACGAAACGGGCGGGAGGGAGGAAGCGGAGGCGTAGGCGGGCTGCTGCTGCTGCTGCTGCTGCTGCTGTGCGGGAGCAGGAGTGCCCGCCCCTGCTTGCTGAGCTGCTTGCCTTTCCTTGAAGAGCCTCGCGCGCTCGAGAGCCGTCGACATGTCGACTCGAGAATGAGGGAGGAGGAAGAGAGGCAATTGCAAAGCGAGGCGAGAGGTGTCTCTCTTGTGCAAGTGTGGAAGCTCGAGATTAAGCCGTAGAGGTCTAAATCGCTTTTTTATGACTCTCTGAAAACAGTGGCAGCTTCAATAACTCTCTTCGGGCGCCTGGGGAGAGTGAGGCGATCGCCGAGATCGAAACAGCCAGTTCAAAGGCGTGTAGAAGCCTGCAGCCGGCTCTTCGATCTGTGAAACCTGTCCTCCCACCTCCTCCCACCTTGAAAGATAAATGGGCTTAACCCCAGCAGAAGTGCTACCGGTTCGGATGGATGAGCCTTGACGCTCGGCGCTCGGCGCTCGCAGCTCGTCGCCGAGCAGCGACTGAGCCGAAGGAGGCAAGCCAAGCCTGTCCTGATACGCCTGCTCTGCTCGAAGATGCTGTTTATCTCGCTATGGAGCCTATCAACGCCTTTCCACTCTCTTCTGAGCCGTAAAGACGGCGCTCTCGCCGAGCCTGCCAGTGCCAATAGGAGGCACCGACCCGTCTCGACCGAGCGGCTGGCAGCTGAGACCTTAGTTGTTTGTGGTGGCTTACACAAGAAAGCACTAGTCCTACTGACAGAAGCGCGAACCTCGCTCCGCTTGCGCTGCTTGCCTTCTACCACAACTTGCTCGCTACCTCGCATCGACCTGCAGCAGTCCAAGTGTTCCGGAAAGCCCACCTGCTCGTGCCCCTACATCCTAGAACTCCGCCCACCTCTCCTACAGCTTCAATCGACGCGTCATGGCCGCCGACCAGTCGCAGCTCCCGCTGGATCAGCGCAAGCTTTCAGACTTGACCGACTACGAGGTAAGCTCCCCGCAAGCTGTAAGACACGAGCAGCGCTCATTCATTCGCCCACAGGTCGCCTCCCTCACGCAAGAGCTCAAGACGGAGGAAGCGTCGAAGCGCCCCCTCGTCGGCGAGCTAGAGCCACTCGAGCGATTGAGCGATGAATACAAGAGTGAAGTCTTCCTTTCGAAGATCGCTTCCTTGAATCGGGATGGATGGACGGGTCTGCGCAGGTTGCGAGGCGACGGCGACTGCTTCTATCGTGAGTTCGTTTCGTGTGCGCCGAGGGTGGTGGTGGATGCTCATAGTTTGCCCCAAATAGGTGCCTTTGCGTTCTCCTACCTCGAACGCCTGCTGCCTCTCCCTCCCACGGCCGCTCAGCTCGCTCTCGCCAAGATTGAATCGCTCCTGCCACTCCTCGACCAGGCAGGCTTCATGAAGGACATGTGGGTCTTCTGGAACTTTTCAACTCCTGTATCTGTCACTCACGCTTGCTCTGCCACAGCTACGACGACTTCTACGAGCCCCTTCGCGACCTCCTCCTCGCTCTCGGCCCAGATTCCAAACTCCCTCGGCCGACCGCTACCTCCCTGCACGCCTCCTTCAACGATGCCGAGACCTCCAAGTGAGCTCCCCATCTCAAGCTTTCATCCCAGGCTGACCTCGCGTCCCCCGAACAGCGCCATCATCGTCTTCCTCCGTCTCCTCACCTCGGCTTTCCTCCGCGCCAACGCCGACGACTATACTCCCTTCCTCTTCGGCCTCGAGGATGATCCTCGCTTCTTTGAGGGAGGAGCACCTACCATGGACCAATTCTGTGGCTTTCACGTCGAGGTGAGCTTCCCCTGCCCGTCCCGCGTCGCTGGGCGAAGTAGAGCTGATCCGCCTCACCGCCCCTTTTTCGCCTTCTCCGCCCATCTCACAGGCCGTCAACAAGGAAGCAGATCACATCCAAATTACGGCTCTCACGCGTGCTCTTTCGGTCTACACCAGGATCGCCTACCTCGACCAGTCGGGCGCGCCTCCTGGCGGGTTCAGCGCAGGAGCAGCCGAGAACGGAGATGTCAAGGTGGACTTTGTCGAGTTCGAGGTTGAGAGCGAGGAGAAGCTGAACGGAGCGTTGCTGTACAGTGAGTTGCGCTGAATGGTTGAAGAAGCGAGGAGCGCCGGCTGACCGTCGTCTCGTCTCGCAGGGCCGGGCCACTACGACGTGCTGTACAGGTAGAGGCTTAATGCTGCAAGACTAAGCTTGCTGTTCGCGCTACTCGCGCTGTTCGCGCTACTCGCGTTTCTTCGTACTGCGAAACAGCCTCTATATATCTCGAGAAGCTCTACGACCCATCTCCCCCCTCACCTCCCCACTCCGCTCAAGTGCACCGCCTGCACAGCACCCGTCACGCTCAACGCAATCAACGGCGTGACAGCGTACGAAAGCGTGAGCGTTTGAGCGATCTGTCCCTCTGCGTCGGGGGGCAGGTGGGCCATGTTGGCGATGGCGGAGAGGGTGAGAGCTGGTGGGCCGACGTTGGAGATGGAGAGGACGAAATCAAGGACGGGGTCGGGGGTCTGTTGATGGAGATAGGAGAGAGCGAGATCAGCGCCGAATCCTGTTGGGAGGGCAGGCGAGCTTGGACGTACGATGAGAGTGGGGAATGCTCGACGGAGGCCGTAAACGGTGGCGATGCTGATCGCAGGTGCGATGAAGAAGCGGTAGGTGAAGAGCCAGAGGAGGATGCGGAAGGGGGCTTTGGCGTTCGAGGATCCGGTCTTGCTGTAGAGGTGGGCGCCCAGGACGAGCATTTGAAGGGCGGTGTAGAGTGCGCCGACGCTTTTGATGGATTGGGCGATGCTGCGAGTGAAAGGGGAGTGTCAGCTTGGTCCCCGAAAGTCAAAGCGAGCGCGAGGGAGAGGGAGACACACGGGCTCAGCCATCCGTCTGCATCAAACAGCTCATACTGAGTCCACGGAATAACACCGAAGATGATTCCTGCTAGCCCTCCTACTAGTGGCGGGTTGAGACAGGTCCTCACCCAGTGCCAAGCAGCCTTGACACCGGCGACCGCCTTCTCGCCGAGCCCAGCCGGCTTTGCTGGCTCGAGTTCCTCGTCATCTGTTGTCTCGGGTAGTCGGATCGCTCCTTCATCTTGCGGCGTTCCAGGGTCGTCGGCATGGGGATGAAGGAAGACAATGTCCTTGTGGCTGCGAGAGGAAAAGAAAGCGATCAGTCATCGGCTTTCTCCTCCGTCCGCCCCAAGAGAAGCGGAACTTACGTCGACATGAGGAAAGGACCTAATGCGAAGCGTGTAAGATTGCCAATGAGAGCATTCAGCAAGACATAGACGGTCATTCGTTTGACGACCGAAGTGAGGTCGTCGTCCGGCATCACGAGGCTGTCGAGGCTGCCGGTTTGGCTGAGGGCGGTGACTAGAAGGAGAGGGAGGCTCGTGACGTTGTTGAACACGAAGGCCGGGACGCTGAGAAGTGAAGATATCAGCTCGGCGCCTCGAAGCGGAAGAGTTCGGCGCCAGAAGCGAGCAGCATTGCACCGAGGCCAACATGAGATGAGCCTACAAGTGCTGTGGAGTGCCCAACCGATGCGAGACGAGTCCTACAGCGAGCGAGATGACCTGGAAGAACAGCGAAAGGGGAAGAATGGGCCAATCTGCGCCGAGAAGGTCGGTCAGCGGTTGGTCTCGCTCGGTCGAAGGGGACGACTTACAGGTCATGAGGTTGCTCGGCGTCGCGAGTGGTCCTATCTCGCTGAACAGCAGCGCAGGAAGTAGGAAGGTCGTCCCGATTGATGAGATGTTCTGTCGGCAGCGAGAGATGTGAGCTTCGGGAACCGGCAAGAGATAGGCAAGGTGGTACATACCTGTTCGCCTTCTTTCCGAATCCATCTCCACCTCCTGAGCATGTACCCGTACAGCTGCAAGGGGCAGGAAGTGAGCGATTGTGACCTGCCCACTGCTCTCTCCGCACTCGATCGCGATACCACCAGCAAAAGCTCACCAGCACGAGTATGACAGCGATTGACGCTTTGCCGCTGCTCAGAACTGTCTCTAGCAGCTGCTTTGAGTGAGAGCCCATCGAGACGGCGAGCTGCACCGGGTCGGAGAGAGAGGAAATAGACGCGGCTTTGCCGAGCGCTGTAGGGGATTGGAGGACGTTGCAATGCCGTGCAGCAGTCTTTGAAAGTCCTCTGAATGGCTTCCTGCTGAGGCAAAGCTGAAGAGAACGAAACGAGCGAGGTAGCGAGAACCAACCCTCTCAGGCGCCGTGTGAGGTCACTTATGGGCGCCGATGCATGCTTCAGATTGCACAAGATGTATGTACACAGCTGTTTGGGGTAATTTGGCTTCTCCTACTGCTCTTCAGCACCCTGGAGTCGCCGTGTTGAGCCGTTCGAGGATGATCCTCCACTAAGTTCGTTTCGGCAGCAGCGCAGCGTAGACAAAGAGTCCCATGAGGGCGAGTTCGGAAGCGAGAATGAGGGTGATGTGGTCTTCGAGCATTGGTGGGGAGGTTCTGCGCGGGAACAGGTCAGCCTGAGTCCTTCGAAGCGGGTTCGGCGAAGCTGCCAGTGCTCACCGAGAGGGCGGAACTCTGCTGTCGTGCTGGGTGTTGCTGGGTTCGGTCGGAATCCGAGCGGGTAGGATAGCGGTGTAAAAGGCTCACTTGCAGGCAGATATCGACGCAGAAGAGAGGAGCGAGACTCGTCCTCGCCAGGAGTTCGGCGAAGGGTTGAGAACCGCTGAGTAGGCAGGGGAGTGGCAGTGAAGTCTTCTAGAGCGCCTCTGTAGTCTACTCTGACGTCTAATTCTTCCCGCGAGTCTCTCTTTGGATGTCTACTGTGCCTTCTCATTTCTATCACCATCGCCGAACTCCTTCCTTAAACAGTCGCCGTCTTACGAGGGCGTCCAAACATGCCAAAGCGGCTGGTATAGTCTTCGTCGTGACCTATGAGACAAACTGAGCGTCCGCTTTACTCGTCGAGGAGGGCCGAATAGCTCACCTTGCCTGCCCGACTTGAAGATGATTGGCCAACTCCGAGTCTTGCGTTGAGCTGCAGGCTCGGGGGTGTGGCGGCTGAAGGGGAAGTAGGCTGAGGAGGGAGACTAAAACATCAGTACCGGCGGCTGCAAAGGGAGAGAGACAGCAAAGAGCCAACTCACAGCGCTGCGAAGGGTCGACCCCTTCTCGCTCGGCGCGAGAGATGCGCTCCCTTTCCGACCTTGACGGGCTTTTGCGACGCCATGCTGTACGACAGAGGATGTGAGTAGCCTCATACCGCCAGAAGGGAGGAACACCAAGCTCACTTTGCAGAAACCTGCTCCTCAAGCCCGTCGGGCTCTGCGCTGGGCCCAAGTCAGGCGGCAAGTCCTGTAGCTCATTCCTCGATGAGGGAGCAAGCGATCCGGGAATCGGACTCAGGAGAAGGGCTGAGCACGTCAAGTCAGCTACCGAGTTCTATTTCGAAAAGCAGAAAGACTCACGCTGCCGTCTCCCCCTCTCGTTCCCCGCCGCGACCGAATGTGCCGCCAAGTGAGGAAGGTAGCCACGGCGGTGGTGCGAGATGTCGCTGTGAGTGTACTGAGAGCTCGGACGAAGAGGTTCCCGTATGTCGGAGACCTCGGCACTGGGGAGGGGAGGCAGCTCTTTGTCCACCGAGGATCCCGCCGAGCTCGTAGAAGCGGAGCGCTGCTTTGGAGAGCGGAGTCCGAGCTGTAGAGGACCGTGCTCGGGCATTCGAGCTAGGTGCTCGTGGTAGCGGAGGTAAGATCGATGTAGGTTCTCCTCCCTCTGCAACAGGGACAGAAGGAGATCAGCTTGAAGTTCGGCGATGAGCACAGATGATCGCGAGACCTTACCTCCCGCTGCGACTGGCGATTCAGCTCTTCTCGAGCTGCCTCTGAGCCTCTTCGCGTCCGCTCGTACCCCTCAAGCTCTCTCTCCTTCAATCTGAGTTCCTCCTCCCGCGCATCGACAGCGTCTCGGCGCCGACGGTGAACCTCAGAGAGCGCAGCGGAGTGCTCATTGACGAGGGAGTCGAGCTTATTGAACGAAATTGGAGCAGGGGATGGCTTGTTCAGAGGCTTGCGGCGAATCCTGGCCGTGCCGTCCTGTGGAGTGTCTGCGAGGAAGGAAACGGCGCGTGGTCAGAAAAGCGTGGCAGGTTGTAGAAGCATTCGATGTACAGGTAGGCCGTGGCTCCCCTGACACCATGGAGCAAATCAGCGAGGCAGCAAACGAGATCGAGGAAAGCAAAAGGCGATGGTGGGCTGAACAGCGCCGAACTCAGGAGTCGTCCTTCTCCGTGGATAATGGGGCGGCAAAGACGAAAACAGATGGGGGACAGTCTCGAATCGTCATCGAGAAGCTGTTCATTGGCGGGAGCTGCTCACGCAATAACACAGACCTCTGAGAAAGTGCCAGCCGACGAAGCGGTGCTCGGCGATGGTTTGGGCGAGGATTGAGAAGTGCTAAGAGCTCGACAGTAGCTGGAGCTTGAGTTTTGATGCTCAAGCAGCGGTTCGTAACACTCAAGATCAGCATACACTCATTCTCGTGTTCATCCAGACGGCGCACAAGCCCTCTCTCGCTCCTCTCCTCCTCAAAATTCTGTCTGACTCACGACTTGACGATTCCCACGACTTTTAACGACCTTCTGTTGGACGACTTGACGCTTGCTACGACTCTGTACCTCATCACGCTCTCGCCCTTCTTCCCTTCACCAAACAACACCTCGCGTCCGCTCACCCTAGCTCAGACGCTTCAAGACACCGCAAACAGCGAGGACAGCGGTGGCCACGAGGCAAAGGTGAGCTGTAGTACAGTGTTGTAGCCCTGCTGCCCTGCTGCTCGATCAGCTAGCCTTCGGAGAGCGCCTGGAGCTGTCCAGGCCGTTCAGCTAGCGGGGCACGAGCTGGTGCAGAGTGATTCGGGACGGACGGGGGCAAACTGCTGCCAGAGCTCGAATGGGTGCTGTCCTGCACCTCCGAGCAGCTCTTACACCTTCATCGCTCGACTCCCTCCAATCCCGAGCCCATCGCGGGGAGCGCAGGCCTCGCGTCTCCTCCGAACGAGTGACGCGCTCGCTTGCAGGAGGGTCGGTCTTGAACAGCTTGATGCCGAGGGAGAAACTGCAGCTCAGGAGAGCCCTACAGAAATGATGCTGACTGTCCCCTCTCGCTTCGCAGAGCCGAAATTCTCAAAAGCAGCTCGTCCGCTCGCCGATCTCCAGCAACCTCATCGTTCTCCCTCTCCCTCCATCCGAAACCCTGCGCCACCAATTCTCCATAACCATCATTGATGGCTCAACCCTTCCCATCCAACTCTCCGCCAACCTCGGCGCTTCGGAGACCCCTCCCCCTGGCTCGCGCCTCGACCGATCTCCCGCCCAAACCCAAGGCGAATCGCGTCAGCTTCCCGAAGACGCCTGATGTTGACGAGGAGGACGGACCACTCCGCCAACGGGAAAGCTCGACGGTCTCCCCTCGGCACCTCCTCATGCGCTCTCGCCGAATCTCCTCCCCTGCCAACCTCGTCCAAACCAACACTCACTCGATCGCGGAGAGCGGGGGGTCATACTTTGGTGCCGCTGGAAATCGCATGAGCGTCGCTAGCGTGGCGAGCATGTCGAGCTTCGACAGCCTGCCCGAGGAGGATGAGGAAGCAACGACCCCGAACGGCGGAATGGCCGAGGCCTCTGCTGGGCGACCGCCTTTCCTTCGTCGGAGCGTCTCGCCGAGTCGACCTGGTCCGCTCCCTCGCCCTGTCAGCTTCGCCCCGCAAGGCTCAGCCCGTCCAGCCAACCCCAAGCGCAACTCCCTCCCCACTCCTCCCGCCTTCGACGGCAGCTACCGACCCTTCTCGCTCGGACCGATGCCAACAACGACTAGGTCCAACAGTCGGAGCAGTAGTAGGTCCAGAGCCAGCCCACTCGGCAAGGAGGCAACGGAGGATCAGGTCGTCGAGAAGGGGAGAAGGGGAAAGGCAGCCGAGAGGGAGCAGGAGAGGGGCAAGAGGGAGGAGAAGAGGTGGAATGTTGCAGAGGAGCTGAGGGAGACTGAGCGAGCCTACGTGACTGTACTGGAGGAGATCAATCAAGTGAGACTCGGGATCTCGTGGATTTACAACGCCGAGCTGACGTCTCGCTCCTCACGTAGCACTACTACCAGCCACTGCTGGACGCTCTTCCTTTAAATGACCCGCTTCACCGCCGTGCTTCCACTCGCACTTCCGTTCCGTCGGCGCCGACCTCGCCCATCCTCCGCCCAACCATCTCGCCGCGCACCTCGATCTACACGCCTCAGCCTCTCACCGAGCTCAATCGCTCTCGCACCTCGACGGTTGAATCCATGCAGTCGACCTCCTCCGCCACCACAACCACCAGCACCGCCACATCAACCTCCATCACCTCGGCGTCAACCTCGGCGGGCTCCCTCCCCATCCTCGCGCGCAAAGAAGTCGGAGAGATCTTCTCCAACTTTACCGACGTGCTCAACATCTCGCACGAGATGCTCGCCGCCCTCGATGACGCCATCCCCGACCGTCCTTCGCAACCCGTGCCCCTCAGCACTCGGCCCAGTCTCGCCCACCTCCCATCTCTCAGCCCTCCTACCTCGCTCTCCGGCTCGCCCGAGCCCGACCTTTGCAGCAGTGCAGGTACGGAGGACAGCGAGGGCATTCACACTCCGCTCGAGGGAGACCTACCACAAGACGACGACTTGAAGCGCCGAAGGACTCTGTCGTTGACAAAGAAGGAGCGCCGACCGCCTGCTCCTCCACTCGGCGTCGGCAGAGCCATCCTCCCCATCCTTCCCTTCCTCAAGCAGTACTCGTTCTTCGTCTCCAACTTTTCCGCCTCGCTCGCTCGACTGTCGGGACTGGAAGCGCCCCTCTCGGCTCCCGTCGTCTCCGGGTTGAACGGATCGAACCCAAGCTCGGTGGAGGATCGTGCGAGATGGCAAGCCTTCTGCGAGGAGCGAAGGAGTGTGGGGGCAGGGAGGAATTTGGGGCTCGGAGGGATGCTGCTCAACATCGTCCAGCGAGTGCCGAGATACCGCCTCCTCCTCGCCGACCTCATCAAGTTCACCGAGAAGGATCATCCCGACCTCAAGGATTTGACGAAGGCATGGCAGACGGTCGATTCTGGTGAGCACTCTCGACGTTCCGCTTCCGAGGCCGACGAGCTGATCTCCTTCTCTCGCAGTGGCTACTCACCTCGACTCCCAAATCCACGCCTACACCTCCGATCTCCAGATCCTCGACCTCCAACGCTCCTTCACCAACCTCGACGCTCCCTTCCTCGCCCCCGGCCGTCGTCTCCTCAAATCGGGCAACCTTCGCAAGCTCGACCGTCGAGGCAAGGAGCAAGTCCGCACCTTTTTCCTCTTCAACGATGTTCTCATTCACGCGAGTGGAGGGGAATCGGGAGGATGGTTGGGTATCTCGGGAGGTGCGGTGAGGGAGGATCAGGTGGCGCCGAAGGGACATGCTGGCTCGGGAGCGGGAAGTGGATCGACGGGACAGGCGCAGTACAGGCTGCACAGGCGCTTCCTACTCGAGGACATTACCGTCGTAGGCGAGGAGTCGACCGAGAAGGGGAGGGAGCACGGCTTTCAGATCTTGAGTTCGGAGAAGTCCTTCGCTGTACACGCTGGTGAGTCGTCCGCTGCAGTCGACGCTTTCGATGACTGACCCACGCATGTTATAGACAACCTCGACGACAAGACCTCTTGGATCGATGCCGTCCGTGACGCCAAAGCCGACCTCCTTCGCGACCGCCGTACCCTCCAGCGCGACGACGACACCTCCTCCTCCTTCTCTCGCGACGTCTTCCACCAGCGGTCCAACACTACTCGTCGCGAGCGCAGGATCTCCCTTCCCGTCACCTCTTCTTCCCCTCACCGCCACTTGCTCGCGCCCCATGCTTCGCTCCCGGCGCCTCAACTCGGAGTCATCCCCGCCACGCCAGTCGATGAGCTGACGAGGTTCATCACCGACAGCCCCGCTTCGATGGCAGCGCTGGATCGCTCGTCGCAGCCGACCTCGCCGCTCGAGCTCGAAGCGGAGAAGGGCTTCTTCGCTGCGAGGGAGGAGACCGAGTCGCCGACCAAGGCTCAGGAGTACCGAGTCATCGACCACTACTCGGCGCCGGTGTGGGTACCTGACTCCAAGGCGGAGAGGTGCATGAAGTGCAACGACGCCTTCTCGCTGTGGAAGCGGAGGCATCATTGCCGGCTCTGCGGTTCGGTCGTCTGCTTTGGCTGCTCGGACAACGTGAGTGCTCCTTCCTATTTCCCTCGCTATCGTCGACTCGACTCTGACTCATCCCCTCACACAGTTCTTCATCATCCCTCCTTCTACGACCGAGCCCAACCGCCCCGACCTCCTCGCTCGCGCCTGCGATCCCTGCTACTCGACCGTCTTCCCTCCCGACACTCCTGCAGCCGAGACCCCCTCTCCCACGACCACCAAAAACTCCATCTTCCGCGCTCCCTTCCCCTCCGCCAACATCCTTTCGTCTCCCTCCTCACCGCCGAGCAATCTCGCCTTCCGCCAGATCCCCGGGGAGGAGGGGATCCCGACTTTCTCGCTCTCGCCGGAGGAGCCGACTGGGGAGGAAAAGAGGGTGAAGGAGAGGGTAGTGGGTTCGGGTTCGCCGAGGAAGGAGAGGGAGACGGCGAGGGGCAAGCTGGAGGCTGTGCTCAAGCGTTGATGACGGACGACGGATGAACGACGACACACCACTTCACGATTACGATACCACTGCACGATGGACATACATCTTCTCATCACTCCACTCACCTTTATAACGATCTTCCCACCTCATTTCCCTTGACTGTAGCCTCTGCTGCCCCTTGATCTACTTTACTACACCCTAACAAATGACTTACTTACGACCATCGGTCTCTAGCACATATTGGAACGAACACCTGTGCATACGAACCCGTCTGAGGGTACAAGGCAACGCCGAAGCGAGGGCGAAGCGAGCGCCGCTGCAGTGCAAAACTAAAGATGACACCAAAAGACACCGGGAAACGCCTATACCCTTTCGCCTAGCATCTCCTCGCCTTTCCTCACAACCCAACAAAGAGGGGCCTCTCGACTTTGCGCTCCAAAATCTCTCGCGCGTCCGGCTCACTTTCTCCCCATCTTCACCTCGACTCGCTTCTCGCCGCTCGTAGGACACCAGCTCTCACCGCTCCGCACTCTATCGACCAGCAGCTGCTTCGGCCGCCTACAGCAGCTTTTTGCCAGCCCGCTTCAGACCAGCCGCATCTTCAAACGCACCCAGCGCACCGTCTTCAGCGCCTCGTATCGATATGGCAGACCTCTCGAGGAAGCGCAACGCATCAGAAGCAGGACTCGAAGCTGGTGCAGCGCCCGCCCCAGCCGCTACCGTCGGCGAGTGGCAGCCCGCCGCAGGAGAATCGCCCGCCGAGAGGGAGAAGCGTATCAAGAGGGAGAAGCGTGCAGCTCGTCTAGGCCAGGGAGCCGTCACCTTCGATACCAATCCAGCACCCCCTTCCGGCTCTTCCTACGTCCCTCCGCCGCCCGCCTCTTCCTACCCTTCCTCCTACTCGACTCCCGCTGCCGCCGAATACGATGGCAGCTCCGCGCCGGCCGAACCTGGAGTCGGAATGGCGATTCACCCTTCGCGTATGGGAGCGGCGCCGGCGTTGGCGCAGGAAGGCAAGAAGAAGAAGCCTCAGGCGCAGACTCCGGCTCGGCTTCGCTACCTCAAGGCCAAGAAGGATCGCGCAAAGGGCAGGAAGGCGGGAATGCCCAACGCGCCCAAGGAGGGCAAGCTGAGCAAGAAGGCCAAGGCCAAGTTGGCCGAGATTGAGCGGAGGAAGGCGGCTGGTGAGCCTCTTTCGGAGTCGGAGTCAAGCAGCGAGGACGAGGACGACAAGGAGAAGGCGGAGCAGAAGCGGCAGGAGATCCTCAAAAAGAAGGAGGAGCGCAAGATCAAGCGTGATGCCAAGAAGGCTGAAATCCGGAGGCTCAAGGCCGAGGGAGGAGAGGTCCCAGCTCCTACCCCTCGTGTCATCCCCAAGCCCGCCGCCCGCCGTCTGGTCCCCGTCGTCGTCGCTGCCGCCCCTATAGCTACTCCTATCGAAGTCGACGCCGAGACCACCACCTCCGCCGAGCCCAACGCCGCCGCGATCGAGGCTGCTGAGGAGGAGGCCGCTCGTCTCGCTCGCAAGGAAGCCAAGCGCTTGAAGCGCGAGCAGCGTCGTCTGGCCGCTCCTGCCGAGGAGGAACCGACTTTGATCCCCACCGACAACGTCGACCGACCTCCTCATCTCCCCTCCCGCTCTCCCACCCCCGTCGTCGACATCGAGCCCATCACCAAGGAGGAGCCGGCTCCCCTTCTCCGTTTGCCGGGAGCTATGAGGCCCGCCGCCCCCAGCAAGAAGACGTTGAGCGATTTGAATGTGCACGAGAGCGTGAGGAACAAGAGGGTGGTGGATCCGGAGATGAAGGTCAAAATTGAAGGCGAGGAGCTGGGAGTGAGCGAGAAGGGAAGGAAGAGGCTGGCCGAGATGGGCATCACCGAGGCTTTCGCTGGTGAGAATCGCGCGTACCTGATAACTCAGCCATCGCTGACCTCTCTCTTGCTCAGTGCAAACCGCCGTCCTGCCCCTCCTTCTCCCTCCCGGCTCGCCGACATATCTCTACTCGGCCTTCGCTCCTCCTCAAGACATCTGTGTGTCGGCTCCTACTGGAAGCGGAAAGACGCTCTCATATGTCGTCCCCATCGTCGAGGTGCGTCTGCTCTCCTAGCCCTCACCTCCGCGCTCACTGACCTGCCGCTCTCGCAGACCCTCGCTCCTCGTGTGGTGACCCGCCTTCGCGCTCTCGTCCTTCTTCCTACTCGCGATCTCGTCGCTCAAGTCCGCGAGACGTTCGAGCAATTCGGAAAGGGCACTGGATTGAAGGTGGGCTTCTCAAGCTTCCTCGTCAGGGCTTCTACTGATCCGCGTCTCGTCACAGGTCGGCACCGCTACGGGCCAGCACTCTTTCGCGCATGAGCAGGTCTCACTGGTTGGAGAGAACGTTGATGAGCGAGTAGCCGAATCTCTAGCCGTCTTCGACATCGCTGACTCGTCTTCTCGCAGGAGTATCGAAGGCGGCTCGAGCCAGGTCGACATCCTCATCGCCACTCCCGGACGTCTGATGGATCACATTCGCGCCACCCCTGGGTTCTCGCTTCAGCACCTTCGCTACTTGGTAAGCCATGCCCTCTAACACGACTCCTCCCCTCCAGTGCTGACCTCCCCCCTTCCTCGCAGGTCGTCGACGAGGCAGATCGTCTCCTCACCCAATCCTTCCACGACTGGCTGCCAAGCATCCTTGCCGCTCTCAAGCCTTCGTCCGCTACCGAGGTTCTTGCTGAGTGCAACGTTGGTGTCGCTGATGCTCTCGCGCCCGAGTGGTGGGATGCCAAGATCGGTCGCGTCGCCTCGGATCTCGACGTTCGCTCGCAACCTTCGGTACGCCGCTTTCTCTCTCTCTTCTCGGCCGACGACACGCGCTGACCGCCATCGCTTACAGTGCCAGAAGCTGCTCTTCTCGGCGACCCTCTCCCGTGACCCCGCCAAGATTGACGCTTTGCACCTCCACCGCCCCGTCTACATCTCGGTCGAGGATGCTCTGGACCCTCATGCCGAGGACGAGGGCGTCGACAGCGAGCTCAAGTTCACTTTCCCCGCTCAGCTCAAGGTGCGCTTCGCCTCAGTCCTCCCGCCGCTTTCGCTCGCTGACCACCTTCGCGCATCTCAGGAGCACATGATCTTCTCTCCCTCGACTCACAAGCCTCTTTACCTCTTCCACCTTCTTCACACCCTCTCGCTTTCCTCCGCACTGTGCTTCACCAAGTCCGTCGAAGCGGCCACTCGACTCGCCAAGCTCGTCGAGTTCTTCGAGCAGGCTCGCGCCGCTGCCGCCAAGGATGGAGAGGAGGTCAAGAGGGTCGTCGTCAAGGCGTACTCTTCCGAGCTGCCTTCGGGTGAGAGGACGAGGATCCTCGCTAGCTTCAAGAAGGGCGAGATTCAGATGTGAGCTTCTCTCGCCGTTGTCGCTGGGCAAGCTGAACTCACCTTTCTCTTTTACTACAGGCTCATCTGTTCCGATCTCATCTCGCGCGGTATCGACCTTCCTCACGTCTCGCACGTCATCTCCTACGACATTCCCGCCGACATGCGCAAGTACGTTCACCGAGTCGGTCGAACCGCTCGTGCTGGAAAGGCGGGAGATGCTTGGAGTCTGGTTGAGGATCAGGAGGTACGTCTGCTGTACTCTGCCGTCGTAGCGAGATGCTGATCTTGTCTCCACTCTCGACAGGCTGCTCCGTTCAAGGCGATCATGACCTCGGCGCAGCACATCCAGAAGATTGCGAGGGTTCGTGTCAAGGATTCGCTCGTTGAGCCTTTCATGCCAGCCTACCAGGTACGTGGCCGCCTTGCAAGTCGTCTTGCCGCCTTCGCTGACCCTTCCCTCCCGTAGACCGCACTTGAGAAGCTTCGCGCTCACTTTGCGACCGGGCAAGCCAAGAATGATGCTACCGCCTAAGCCCCCCTCTGGCAATACAACCGCATTCTATCATCTATACCAACTGATGCCCCAGACTCGCAAGATGCAGCCGTTTCCCGTCTGCTCGACTTCAAACTTGGCTCCGGTGAGCTTCCTCGCGACGTCGATGGCGAGTTGGGCCCGTTTGGTGAGCGCGCCAAACCGAAGAGTGGAAGGGGTACGCGAGAGCCGTTTTGGGCTGGGGTGGAAACCTTTGGAGGTCGAACGTGAGGGGCGAGTGCCGGCGAGAGCGAGGTAGGGAATGAGTTGATCCTGCACCGAGAGTCTCTTCAGCTGGGGTGGTCAGCTGGAAGGGAGAACTGACTCGCCTGCATCCAACTATCGACACATCCACCCCCCTCCAACTCCCTCAACAGCGCCTCCGCCGCTCCTCTCCCCGCCTCCTCAGCCGTTCTCTTCCCTCGCTCGCCACTCGAGCTACCTGCCAACCTGCAACCCGTGCTGGTCTCAGCCCAGATGGTGATGTACAGTTCTCCCTTGTCTCCCTCGGTCGCAGCCTCGCGAATAGTGTTGAGCTCCAGCGGGACTTCGGCGGTTTGATAGTGGCGAGTGAGGGTTCCGGCGATGGCGTCTCGCGCCCTAGTGAGGGCGTGAGTGGGCATCTTGCCGGTGATGACGATTCTGGCGTGAACAGTGAGGATCTCGCCTTGCTCCAGCAGTGTAACTGGGCTCAGGACTTGTCCCTCGACCAGGGGAAAGACCTTCAGTGACAGCTGTGCTCGACCGAGAGGAGCTGAGCCCCGCCGTTTGGGTGTGATGGAAGGCGAAGGAACTCCGAGATGTCTTTGAAGAAAAGCGAAGAAGACGTTGATGGCGTGGTCGAGTGGAGGAGCGCCAGAGAGGTCCGTCGAGCCGGCGAGGAAGTGAAGATGTGAGAGGCGGTCGGCAAAGAGGAGAGTGGGGAGAACGGTATGCAGGAGGATGGGAAGACTGGTTGTAGGAGTCGGAGAGGCGTTCCATGCCGTTATGCGGCGAGTCGACTCGATGCTCTCGCTGCTGTCCTCGTCGCTCGGCGGTTCGACCCATCCCCCTCCTTCCTCCCATCTGACTTCTTCGTCACCTAGCCTCGCGTCCGCATTTCCTCCTCCTGTCACTCGATCCAGCAACCTGACTAGCGCCGAGTCTGCTGGCTGCAGACCTGGCTTGTTTCGGCCTCGACGAAATTCGGCGATTCGGACTGGACGGTCGAGCACCGAGGCAAAGATGAGGGCATTGCGAAGTATAAGAGAGGAGCCTGGAAGTGCCGCGGCTATCAAAGTAGTTGGATGGGCCATGGTGATGGCAAGAGAGAGGTGTTGGCGGTGGTTCTAAAGACTGAGGACCACGGAGGCTTCGGCGATGGTCATTGACCAGTCACCAGTCGCTAGGCTTGATAGAAAGTTTATCAGCTCGAATCGGTCCAGGTCATTTGCGTGCAGATCTCAGCGAGCAGAGAAATCAACTGCACCTGAACACAGGCGAGAAGCTGACCTCGCTCTCGCGCCGAGCGACTCAAAAGTGATCCGGCCAGATCGCGCGGACGAGACGGACGCTTCATCTCTTGCTACTTCTCTCTCCGTCTCCCTCGTCTCTCTCGCCAACGTCAAAACACCGTTCTGCACCTCAGCAGCGCCTCCTTCACCGTCGCAATACAGTACGCTTTCCCCTCGTCAAGCGGTGGGCAAGCTGGGCAAGGGCGCTGCGAGCTCGCCAGGACGGCTCGTCTCGTCGCCTCTGCTTAAACTGCAGCAACCTTCCACGAGGCTGCGCCGCTTTGACAGTACAGCTGGTATGCGACAGCGGCTGCTCGAGCTTTTGTTTACGTTGTGTCGAGATACAGCGCCCCGGGTTTTGCTGCTTAGCGCATCGTCGATTGGGGTCGAAGGGGGACTCCGCCTCCACCATCTCCCTCACGGGGCAGCTTGAGCGTCAGATGAGATGCAAATAGAGCGGTCGGAGACCCGCCGGCCGACAACACATCGTTAAGAGTCGCCATCGCTTTGCTTTCTGCCTCCTCGAACAACTTCGCTCTTCGCACACTCGGCTCGGCTCGCTCTTCGACGGCACTCGACCGCTTTCGGCCTCGCTCTACTGCTCCTGCTTTCGGGAGGACCCTCCTCGCCTTCTCAACAACAATGCAGGCGCCGACTGACATCAGACAAGATTTGGGAAAGGCCGAGCAGACGGGAGACGGCCCTGTATCAGTCGCCTTCACTCCCAACGACCCGGACAACCCTGTTGCATGGCCTACCGCCAAGAGGTGGGGAGGTGAGTCTCTTCGAGCTTGGGAAAGACGATTGGCGCCGGACATTCGGCTCAGCTAACGAATCGCTTTTCGTTTCACCAGCGCTCTTGTGTGCTCTCACGGTCACCTATACATCTGCCTGTAAGCTGGTGGGCTACCCTGTCCTCTGTGTCGATGCTGACGGATCTTCTTGCAGTCAACGCTACGGTGAGCTTCGTCGCCGTCCCCTCCTTCCGTTCTACAACTCCTTCCCCATGTCCTTCACCCTCTTCCACCGCGCATCTCAGCTATCTCATTTCTCTCTCCAAGTGACATTGTCATTGATCTGCTGACCTGCTGGCTCGCAGGCTAACGGCACCGTGTCGTCGGGCTTTCGCGCCGAGCACCCCGACGTCTCTGCCCTCGTAATGCAGACCGGCAGCTTCACCTACATGGTCATGCTCGCTCTAGGACCTCTCATGATGGCGCCCATATCCGAATCATTTGGACGTCGACCAATGCTCTACAGCTTGACCCTTCTCATCACGATCCTTTTCCTTCCCCAAGCTCTCGCTCGCAATGTCTCATCTATCACCATCACGAGGCTCTTTCAGGGCTGGTGTGCTTGTATTGAAGGGCCTGTACGTTGTTTCCTGATCTTGCATTGACGGCCAGCCCTTGCTGATCTTCCGTCGGTCGAGCAGGTCGCCGCTGGAGTCGTTGCCGACCTGACCACAAAGGCCAATCGCGGGCTCATGATGTCGACTTTTGTTCTTACCGTCTTCACGGCAAACTCAACGGGCCCCCTTGTTGGCAATTGGGTGGCTTCGACGATAGGCTGGCGCTACGTGTACTGGATCCAGATGGCCTCGAACGGCGTCTGTTGGCTGATCTGCCTCTTTCTGTTCCCCGAAACGTATGTACAGCTACTGATCATGTGGAGAAGGCTGGCTGGACAGCTCAGGCAGCTGCTCGAACGGTGAGGACGAGAGGTGAGCTGACTTATTTTTGCTTCTTTTCCTTTGCAGCCGGGGTGAAGTCATTCTCGGCAAGCGAGCAAAGGCTCTTGAGGCTAGCACTGGTCGCCCTCACTACGTGACCGGGCTTGATACCTCGGAGTCTTGGGCGACGGCTCTTCGCATCTCGTGCACAAGGCCTCTTTCCTACCTCTTTCAGGAGCCTATCGTCCTTGCTCTCAGTCTTTGGGTTGTGCGTACCGTTGTTTTTTGCCCTTCAGAATCCCTTCAGCATCAAGCTGATGAGATTGGATGCTTGTAGGGCTTTGCTTGGGGCGTGAGCTCTTTCGCCTCACTTGCGCCGAGCCGAAACTCACTCCTTTCTCTGCCAGGTTGTGTTCCTCTTCACTGGCACCGTTGTTCTTGTTTTCCGAGAAGAGTACGGCATGACCCAGGGCCAAGCTGGAACTGCCTTGATCGCAGGCTTCGCCGGTGCGGTTGTGAGTGGGGTTGTTTCGCTCGAGCTAGAAGGCAACAGCTGATCACCTGCTCTGCAGATTGCATGGTGTTTGAACGCTACTGTACAGGAGGGCTTCTACCGTCGAGCCTTGGTGCGAGGAGCCGGGAAGGCGCAGCCCGAGGTGAGCTTCACTCGGCGCGAGGTTTCGGCCACTCGATTCTGACGATTCCTACATTGTCACAGGTTCGCCTTTACTCGTCAGCAGCAGGGGGAGTTATCTTTGCTGTTTCCTTATTTTGCTTGTGAGTCATGCTCTTCCTCGGGCGCCAGCACTTCCCCCGAACTGCCGAGCTGACTTCCAACGCGGTTCAGCGGCTGGACGGCTCGTTCATGGATCCACTGGATAGTTCCATGCCTCTTTTTGGCACTCGGAACCGGTGGACAGTTTGCCATCTACCTCGCTACGTACAACTACCTCGCGGATTCTTATGAAATCTTCTCGTCCTCGGCCCAAGCTTCTCAGTCGCTTCTGCGTAACCTTCTTGGCGCCACGCTACCATTCGCTGGCACGACCATGGTGAGATGGCTTTCATGTCCTCTCGTTCTGAGCGGAGGTAGCTGACCTCCTTCCCTCTTCTCCAGTATCACAACCTTAGTCCTCCCGTCGCTTCTTCCGTTCTCGGCGCCATTGCAGCCTTCTTTGCCATCGTCCCCTTCGTCGTCATCCGCTACGGCGCGGCTCTGCGAGCTCGGTCGTCGGTCGCCAAGGCTATAGAGTTGGCGGAGGGTACAACTCTGCGGGACGAACTGAGCCTGAAATGGTGCATGTGTGAGGAAGGATTTCGAGCGGTGAGGAGGTAGAGAGCAGGATTGACGTGGTCGAGCGCCGAATGAGATATAGAGCAGCCGAGCACGTTTTAGAGCACTAAACAAAATTCAAATGCACTATTGTAGCAGGAAGCCATCGGTGACAGGAGCACGCGCCGACAAGAGCGCCGAAATGAGTGAGCGCCGAAAAGACGAGCGAGCGCTGAGAACTCCAATGTCACACTCTGAGGTGTGTGCAAAGTCTTCGTTGCACCTTCGAGAGTGTCTCACTTCACTCAAGGCCTTCCTGTAGTCATAGCAAGCCACGTTTGCGAGTCCGCGCCCAAGTTCAGCGTGCTCAGCCCTCGACCAGCTGTTGTGAGGCAAGGTCAGTATGTTGTTTTGTTAGAGTTAGATGTTATCCAGTCAGCTCACATCCGCTCTTCTCCACTCCACAAGCCTGCACAAAGCGCCAGTTGAGCGCGAAAGTAGCTGGCCCGCGGGAGGGCGAGTTGTCGAGCATGCTGCAGGAGGCAGGAGGCAGGAGGTCAGGAAGGGGAGTCAAAGAGGACGTAAAGGTAACTTCACAGCTCACCCATCGCTGTAGATGAGAGACTCGGGATCGTAGCCTCCTTGCGAGGAGAGCCGAGCTTTTGAATCCGAAGAGCGCGACACAGTGAGAGTGTAAGGCGATGAGAAGCGGTTCTGCAGGCAGAGGGTCAGGTCATAGGTTAGTAATAAGATACTTAATGATAAACTCACCTGCCATGCCTCCGCGGTGCGAGCGAAAGAGTTCTCGGCGCCGTTCGTTCCTGCTCTTGAGGCGCCGAGATGAGAATGGTAGGCAAGCTCAGCTGTGAGGGTGAAGGGTGAACGTCGTTCATTGGAGAAACAGATCACTACTCACCTCGAGTGGATAGCTGGTGCGCACGGAGAGTCAATTCCTGCGAAGCCCTCGGCTAGTCAGCGCCGAGCCCAAGTCGAGTCGGAGCGAGAAGCTCACGATATCAAGTGTAGGGTGCAGAGGGGAGAAAGCACGGGCTCCGTCGACGAAACCATCAGCAACAAGATCGCAAGCAGCATGATAGCGAGATACAGCAATCTCGAGGACTGTGGGCGAGGTGTGCTCGTCCCAGCCGAGCAGGAGCGGTTCTTCGAGCCAGGCGGACTCCAGTAAGGGCTGCGAGGTAGCGAAATCAGCTGAAGCCCTCAGAAATCAGAGAAAAACTTACATGCAAGTCCAAGGCTAGATCCTCGCCACGTCGATACGACTCGACCATTCGGCTCAGCTCGCGGATCTTGGCGCGGCCGCTCCACGACCCCTTGCCGACGACGGGCTCCCTAGGTAAAGAGGGAGTTAGCCCTTATATCTTAGCGACAAGGAGCGCGACACCACAACCCACTTGGCGAACTGCTTCTCGACGAAAGCGAGGAAGCCCTTCTTTGTCCAGCCGAACAGATCGCCCATGCCTCTCGCGTCGGGGTTCTTGAGGGGGTACTTGACGAAAAGATTTCGGCCAAAGAACCAGTCATGCGCTTCAGGGATCTTGACGATGCCTCTGTGACGAGTAGAGGGAGATCAGCTTCGGAGCTCGGTCGGAAAGAAAAAGGGGTAGTCTCACCGAGGGAACCGAGTCTTGTCTTCTCGCCACCGGACGAGGTCGCGGCAGAGACGGTAGATACCAAGCGTTTCGTGAGTGGTCACTTTGACGTGCTGCTGACCGCCCGAGGGGAACGCAAAGGCAGGTTCGGCGAAGCCATGTCCGCCGTCGATCCAGGCTGTTGTCGAGAGAGGAGGTCAGCAAGGGAAAAAGAGTCATATTACAACGTCCACTCACACACTGATACGGGTGCAGAGGTATGAGGAGTGTCCACCAGCACCGTAGAAGATTGACGAACAAGGTCGAGGGGGTCAATTGCAGGAGCGCTCGCCTTCACCGAGGCGGTCGAGTACGACGGATCTCGGAACGCCGGGTGGTTGATGAAACTCTTGATCTGCAATACGACGTCAGGGTCAGCAACGCCTCAAGCAGCCTGTGAAGACACCTCGGCGCTCACCATGCTGGGCGAAATCGGGTGCACGTCGTCCGGTAGCAAGCCATGGAGAGCTGTATCTCGGCTAGAGAGACTAAAATTAGCTACAAAATGGCGAGAGACGCCACAAGACTCACTCGGGGTGCAGCAGATGCGCATAGCAGCAGAGGAAGTTCTCGGCCGAGGGCTGCTCCTTCATCCCATCGACGTACTTCTCGAAAGCTTTCACCGCCATGCTCACATAGACTCTCCATCTCTCCTCCTGCAACAGCTCGCCCCAAGACCTGCTGCCCAGCGAGATATGGTCGACCTCGTTGCTCGTCTCGACTCGCTTGCGAAGGGCGCGAAAGGCGTGTAGCAGCGCTAGGTGCTCTGATAGCTCCTCCGTTTCAAGGAATCGAACCTGTTGACCGTTGACAAGGTACCGACGAGGAAGTGCAGCCGGTGAGCCCGTCGGCGGGTCGAGCGTAGGTCGGAGACGAGCTTGTGGTGCTTGTCCAGCGTCTGCAGAGCAGACACCGGAAGCTGAAGGGTGCTGTCGGTATGGTGGAGGTGCGCTGTAGTCTTCCATTTTGAACGAAGAATGATAAAGCAGGAAGAAGAGCCGCGACGGAGGTGCGTGCGAAGGCGACAAGCCGCGGACTGTTATCGTACAGCAAGGTGAGCTCTTGTCAGAGCACATACAGGTCCTAGCTACTGGTGCCGGTATGTCCAGACACCTGTAGACTGCCTTGCAGGTCCGCTCGGCTCCTTACCCCTTTTCCAGCTCGGCGCAGCCTGTGAAGCATTCTGCAGCTCTCTTTTGGCCTTCCGAGAGCGAGGGAGGCACCTGTCAGCAGTAAAGGCGCTGTCGCTGCTGGCGCACGCCTTTCGACATACTGTAGCAAAGGCATCTTGCTGCCTTTGTGCTTCGCGAACGCCGCTCGGCTTCTCCGAACGCTGCTCGAAGGCGAAGAAGCTTAGCTGCAGCGCACTTCACTGGAGCATTTTCACCTAGTCCAAGGATTGCTACTCTACTGCAGCTTGTCGGCGATGACGAGATTTGGGGCAGGCCGACCAGCTTCCAGACGGTCGACGCTGCGGACAGCGACCACACTCCCTTTCTCCCTTCGTCCTTTCGCTTCGAGTTGGCTGCAGCACATCAAGCAGCTCTCTCCAATCGACTATAGCAGCACTCGGTTCAGCCCTACAGTACAAGCTACAGCAAGACGCCAAGGGTTCTGAGCATACCGCCTCTTCTTCGCGCATCTCACTGCGACGTGAGTGTTTCAAGTCGGCTTTGACGGGCTGGAAGAGGGCGGTAGAAGGACAGGACTATCCTGTAGCATCTATGACACGCTTTGCTACTTCAGTACAGCGTGTTCTGACCCAAGCGCGCGCTCTCAACCGCCCAAACCCTCGTCATCTCGTGCCCCCGCACTGAACACCTGTTGCCCTCCTTCTTCTGCAGCTTTTCCACTTCTGCCACGTCTGCATCACCAACTTTTACGACCCCCAACGATCAGCGCAGGTGCACCAAGCTACACGTAAGCAGCAGCACCCTTCGTTCCAGTCCGTTGCGGCGAAGGAGAGGGATCCTTGCGCAGGCGACGAGCTTCGAGGCGCACAACAGCTCCCAGGGAGAATCTCAGGGATCTACTACACGTTACAAAACCTCCGAGCTGCTGGCAGAGGCTCATGGCGGCCATCGCCGAAGAGTTCCAAACGAGGGTTCCGCAGAGAGTTTGAGACTGCAGCGTGCTGATCGCTTGCTTCCCGCTTCCACAGATCTTCACCCGACAGCATAGCAGCGCGCTTTCGATCCACTCAGCGCCTGTCTCCCACTCTCGCATCTCCCCCTTTCGACCGTTCTCCGTCTTCGTGCTCGACACCCCGTCGTTTCGAGGACCTCCCTCCCCCTTTCGTCCGCCGTCGACATGAGCGCCGCTCAAGCTGCCGTTAGCTCCATCTCGGCTGTTTACAATGCAAAGCTCAACAAGGTTGCGTGAGTTGGAGTGCTCCTTTGCTCGACCCCCTTCCGCCGAACTTTCCCCCCTTCGCACACGACCTCAGCTAACGCCCTCGATTCCGCGTCTTTTTCTCTGCTCGCTTGAACAGCCCTGGAGCCGTGGGTATTCAGTTGGGATTGATGGCTGTCGTGGGAATCGTTGCCGTCACCGCCTTCTCCCTCCTTCGACCCAACAACTCGGTCATCTATCAGCCGAAGGTCAAGTACTCTGAGGACGACCGAAGGCCTCCAAAGCTTGACAAGGGATTTCTCTCATGGTGAGTCAAAGATGCTGATTCTACGAGTGCGCTACACTGACCTCTCTCCCTCGCCTCCAGGGTACCGCCGGTCCTCAAGACGAAGGAGTCGGCGCTCATGTCGACCATCGGCTTGGACGCTGTGTGCTTTCTTCGTTTCCTTCGGATGTGCAGGAATATGTACGTCGATATCGCTGTTTCTCCTATTTTATGCGCCCGTTGATCCCGTTTCCTTCGCTACAGCTTCCTCGTCACGGCCGCCCTCACTTGCGCCGTTCTCATCCCCATCAACGTCATCTACAACCTCCGCAACGTCTCGGCATCAAACCGAAACTACCTTCTTATCCTTACCATGGCCAAGGTCCGCGGCAACTACCTTTGGTAAGTGCTGTCGCTTCGCTTCGACGCTTGAGCCGAGCGCTGACTCGATCTTCCACAGGGCTCACGTCGTGATGACTTACCTCCTTACCGTGGTCCTCTTCTACTTCCTGTAAGTCGCCCGCCACATCGTTCTATGTAGTAATTAACTCCTCGTACCGCAGCTGGACCAACTACTCGCAAATGGTCAAGCTTCGCTGGCAGTGGTTCCGCAGCGACGAGTATCAGAACACGCTCCACGCCCGTTCTCTCATCGTGAGATTCTCTGTTGCTCAGCTGTGCTCTTTTCGCTAATTCTGCTTCGCCTACAGATCACTCAAGTGAACAAGCGCTCGCAAACCGACGCCGAACTCCAATCCCTCCTCCAATCCCTCCAAATTCCCTACCCTACCACCGCCGTTCACATCGGTCGACGCGTCGGAACCCTTCCCGAGCTTATCAACCGCCACAACGATGCCGTTCGCGCTCTTGAGGGAGTCCTCACGACCTACTTCAAGAACCCCGACAACTTGCCTACCAAGCGGCCCTCGATGCGCATCGGTGGATGGATGGGAATGGGAGGCAAGAAGGTGGATGCCATCGACTACTTGACGCAGAAGATCCAACGCTTCGAGGAGCGTATCGAGGTGAGCAAATTGCGCTCGGCGGTCGCTTTTACCCTCGCTGACTTTCGCTCTCTTTTCACAGGCCACTCGCCTTCAGATCAACGACCGCAAAGCCGAGAACTACGGTTTCGCCTCGTTCGAGTCGGTCCCCTACGCCCACATCGTCGCCAAGCGCCTTGCCGGCAAGGCCAAGAAGGGAGCTCACTTTGAGCTCGCGCCTCAACCTACCGACATCATCTGGGACAACATCACCATGACGGACGGGTCGAGGACGAAGAACAAGTTTTTCGGCGGCATCTTGCTCGTCGTTTTCTGCTTCTTCTACTGCATCCCGCTCGTCGTGGTGTCGCTTCTTGCCAACTTGGCGGCGCTGTACGTTCTGGTCTAGTCTCTACGACCTCGCGCTCTTACTGATCTTCTCACCTCGACAGTGGAGCCTGGGTCAAGTTCATCTCCGATTGGTCCGACAACTACCCCGTCCTCTTCTCGGCCTTCGTCGGAGTGGTGCCTCCTCTCCTCTCGCTTCTTCTCCAGTTGCTGCTCCCACTCGTCATCCGGTTCGTCTCTCCTCATCCGCCTTTCATCAACGTCAGAAGCTGACTCCCCCTTCGCTCGCAGATGGATCGCCAGTCTTCAAGGATGCGCCACTCACTCGCAAGCCGACCGCATCGTCACGGCACGTTACTCGGCCTTCCTCTTCATCACTCAGTTCTTCATCTTCTCCGTCCTCGGAGTCGCTGTGCAGATCGGTAAGCTTCTTTTCCCTCGGCTCGGCGTTCTTTCTTGCGCTCCGAAGCTGACCTTTCATCTCTCGCCAACGACAGCCATGAAGCTCTACGTCGAGATCGATGGCAAGGCCGATGCTTCCGAGATCTGGGATTATGTCAAGACCATTCCCGACCAATTGTGAGCCTTTTCGCCTTCTCGCCGACCCCTACCCGAGCTAACCCTTCCTCGCGCCTGCAGCCAATCGACCTACATCATCCAGTCGTCGTACTGGCTCACCATCTTCCCCCTTCGCGGTGCCTCGGCGCTTTTCGACCTCGCTCAAGTCATCTCGCTTTTCCTCGTCTGGTTTAGGACGAAGCTCTTCGGCCGAACCCCTCGAGAGATTCGCGAGGTAAGCCTTTTCATCGCTCGCTCTCTCACATATCGCTGACCTTCCTTCCCATATCACAGTGGACCAAACCTCCCGAGTTCGACTTCCCCGTCTACTACTCCAACCACCTTCTCATCGCCGCCGTCGCTCTCGTCTACGCTCCCCTGGCTCCTCTCGTGCCCCTCTTCGCCGCCGCCGCTTTCGCCATCTCCATGTGGGTGTACAAGTATCAGGCGAGTTTCCTCTCCTTCTCTTTCTCGCCGAGCACCGAACGCTGACCCTCTGGTACCGATCTTGCAGCTCATGTACGTCTGCGTTTCTCGAGTCGAAACCGGCGGACGTCTCTGGAATGTCGTCATCAACCGTATTCTCTGGGGCATGGTGAGTGAGATTGCTACCGCTTCGGAAGCTAGCGACTGACTCTCTCTCGTCGCAGCTCATGATGCACGCCTTGATGGCCGTTTCGATCGGACTTCAGACGAACTGGTTTTACGCCATCGCGCTGTAGGTTGCGCAAGCTCTCCTTCTCGACGAGCCGATGGCTGACCGGCTCGACCTCACAGCGCACCTCCCGCCGTCGCCGTAATCGTCTTCAAGATCCTCCTGACGAGGAGCTTCGACAACCGCTTCCGGTGGTTCATCCCTTCGCCCGACGAGATGGCCGAGAGTCACATCCACCACGCCGATGCTCGCAAGGGAAGGCTCCAGCGCCGTTTCGGTCACCCCTCCCTCAACGACCCCCTTTTCACCCCAATGCTCCACAAGAATATTCAGCACCTACTTCCGACGATGTGAGCTCCTTTCGCGCCCTCCCAAGTTCCCTCTCTGACCGCCTTTCACACAGCTACAACGGCCGTATCGGACAGGGCACAGGACAGTTCGAGGGCAAGGCCGTCGACCAGAACAAGATTGGCGGTCTCACGTTCAACATGCTCGAGACGCACGACCTGGCTTTCGACCGCAACGCCTACCTGCGCCAGAGGGACGAGGACGCCATGACCGTCTCCTCGGCCAACGCTCTCGGAGGAACCAAGGCCGCCGAGGGAGGCGACGACTACTTCAATCAGCGCCGCGCCGAGTACCTCAAGAACGGCGCCGCTGGAGGTCGCGACTCGCCATTCGGAGGTCGTGATTCCCCCTACGAGGGAGGTCGCGACTCGCCTTTCGGTACTCCACTGCACACGCCCGACGATTTACCCTTCGAACTCAGTCGCATGCCCGCCCACTCCACCAACTCTCCCTCGTCGTCCACCGAGCAGCTCATCCAGTACCCACCTTCCTACTCGTCGCCTCAGCAACTGCACCAGCAGCGCCGCGGCCACGTTCCTCAGCACTCGGTCGGCAGTCAAGTCTCGCTCGAGCAGTTCTACGGCCAGCAGCGCGAGATGCAGGCTCAGCACGCCGCTTTCCACAACTACGCTCCGCCTCCGCCTCAAGGAGCTTCGCACGTCGAACGGATGGGGACTCCTCCTCAGGATGGTCGTCGGTCGGCTTCGCCTGGTCCTGGGCAGGCCTACGCCCCCGTGCGGTCGAGGATGAGTCAGGACTGGTCAGCGGGACCGCCTTTGGCAGCGGCAGGAGCGAGGAGGCCTCAGGAGGAGCAGCAGTCATACCCTTCCTTCCCTCGTGTGCAGTCGTCGGATCGGATGGATGGTGGCGGAAGGCAGTTGTAGAACTCACATCCCTTTAGATAGACGGACAATTTTTTTCTAGCACGTCAGTGACGAGCTCGCAGACACTCTTCCCTGTTCTTTTTCAACGTTTAATGTAGCTGTTTTGCCTTCACCGCCGTACACGAGACCGCGAGCATCCACGATCTTTTGTCGCCGCTTTATACAACCGTTCCAGGTCCTCGCTTGATTAACATGACCCTCTTGTGACCAGAGCTGGACCGAAGTCGGCCTCGGCGGTCCTCATTGCGGTCGCCGACCTCGTGAATGACGGCTCCTACTCTCACCACAAGCACACAGCTCGAGCAAAATGGTGAGGTAAACCGCTCAAGTGGACTCGATGTACACTGATACGCTGACACACCTTCTTGCGCCCTCTCTCGATCTCCGCTCCACTCTCCCTCCTTCGCTCTCGCCTGTCGCTCGACGTCGCAGACGACCAAGCGCAGAAATGGAGGACGTAACAAAAAAGGACGCGGTTACGTTACCTTTGTCCGATGCGTAAGCTGCTTGCCTGACTTTCGTCTTGGCCGAGCCGCCGATCCAGCTCGTTCGACACGGCGGCACGCTCTCCGCCGATCGACTTCCTGCGAGCTCATCATTCTCCATCTACCAGGTCAACTGTGGAGCGTGTGTAGCCAAGGACAAGGCCATACGGCGGTACTCCGTCCGCAACATGGTCGAAGCCACCGCGCTTCGTGATCTGAGCGAGGCGTCGGTCTACTCCGAGTTTGTCGTGCCCAAGACGTACCAAAAGAACCTCTACTGCATCTCTTGCGCCATCCACCTTCGCATCGTCAGGCCTCGAGCCAAGGAGACACGCCGGAACCGAGATCCTCCCCCTCGCCGAGTTCGAGCAGGAGGAAACGGGAAAATGGTAGCAGTCGGGGACAAGGCGAGGAGTGCGGTCGCAGCTGCGTTGAGGTAGAATGTGATTATATGTGGGAACGAGACAGATTGAAGGATCCTTCGCCGCTGGATCGGCGCTAGAAGCGAAGTGGAATGATCGCGGAGCAGCTTCCGGCGAAGCAGAGCAGTGTGGATGACAAGAACGTGTGGGTTGGTGTTCCAGACCAAGGAAGTGAGAGACTCGCTGATCGCCTGAACTCTTCACAGCCGAGTCGATGATGAAGCTCGTCGAGGGTGGCGACGACTAGGAAAGATTGGTTTATGCTTCCGTCGAGCTTGGCCGCGTGAGGTTCGCCGATACCCCCCTTCCGGCTTTGTAGTTCCCTTTGATACCGTACATTTGTCTCAGGCTTTTAAGTGTGAAGAGAGGTTTGGCCAGAACGGCCCGAGCTCTCGCGGCTTTCCCTCGTCCTCGGCGCTCGGCGACAGAACAAAAGAGGGTGCTGGGGACTCTTCTGAGGGTATTGTGAGGCGTCCAGAGATATGTCTTGCTCAGAGACCTTCGCAGATGTCAGACGAGCAGCGAGCGGTGGGTAGGGAAGAGGGGAGCTAGGACAAGCGCTCGACTTGGCCGTTCGCCTCTCTCCCTCCGACTTCATCGTTTTCGTTTCGCTCGCTCGCTCGCTGGTGCTTGCTGTGAGGCTCGTGCAGCTGCTAGGTGAGCTATACCCCTCGCTGGACGTCTCCAACACCTCTCTACTCCCCTGCAACTCGCCGCACCGGGCCACGTCCACCCCCTTCAGCAGCTCATCAAGCTCCAGCGCGCTGACCCTCTTGCTGTTCGTTGTGCAGGGAGTCGCTCGCTCTCGGAAGCTCTCGCCGTCGGTACTCGACGACGAAGCAGGAAGCTTTAGCTCTACTCGCCGACACCATCCCCCTCCGACGCCCGCTCGCCTCCTCGCTCTCGTCGCTCGTTCGAAGCTCAGGATGGCCAAGTGGAACAATCTATCGACCGAGCTCAAGACGCTGCTGGTGCACATGGTTGATGAGGATCAGAACGTGCGAGCTAGACGGTCCTACTGTACCCACGAGCACTTTCAAGGGCTCCTCGCCTCTGCTCCGCTGGAAGCGCTGCTGCAACGCCATGGCTCCACTCTACGCAAGCTCCTACCACCTCTCTGCTGGAAGCAACGCACCTTTCCGACCTTCCTCCTCCCTCAACTTGTCCATTTCAAGCTCTGGCTACACCAAGCCTCAGCCGCGCTCCCTCTCGCCTTCTCTGCGCCTTCCTTGCGAATTCTGGAGGTTCGCATGATCAGTCCTCGCGGGAACATCAAAGACATGGTCAACTCGGTCGCCTACAAAGTCAAGCATCATTACACGACCCTGCAGAGGGTCGAGGTCACCGCTTTCGTGCGCAATCGATTGCTCTCGGGGCAGGAAGACGAGGTGGCGCTTGAGGGGCTGAAGACTACGTGCGCCGAGAGAGGAATAGGCTGTACCATTGCGCTGCGTAACCCGTAGACCCTTGTAAATCTCCCTGCTTTGTCTTCTCATTGGTTCCCGGCCGACCGAAACGAGAGCGCCGAGCACCCTGCCCACTGGCAAGGTCGTCGGGTGCAGGGTGAGCGGAGCGTGCCGTGTGAGCGATCTAATACTTCAGATCGTTCGCTCAAAGCGCTCTCGAAGGGCACGGATGAGTGTAAATCAGCTTGCAGCGCACGAACGACGCATTGATACGTCGTCAGCGCCGAGAGTCCTCTACTCGAGTTTCTTGCTACGATAAAGGAGGATGTAGGCGCAGTGGTCCTCTCCTGCAGAGTGAGAAAGGTCAGCCATCGAGTACGAAGAAGCGAGAGAAGGAAGCGCACCTCCACCCTCCAACATCGAGATCTTCTCCCTCGGCACCGTCGAGACCTTGTCGTCATCGAACTTGAACCACTCCTGCTTGTCGGGGTCCTCGATCTCGCCGTTGGCGTTGCTTGCGCACCATCCAACGTAGTGACGTAGAGGAGGAGAAAAGAGTCGAAGGTCAGCCGAGAGCTCGACGTGAGGGAGAGACGAAAGAACTCATCTCCATCGGCGCTAGCACCCTTGTGCGTGACGATGCCCGCCAACTCGTACAATCCCGTTACGTTGGCGCCGACGTCATTCTTCAATCCCGCATCCAACAGACCCTGCAGCACCTCAATCTCCTCCTTCCTCTTCGACGGCTCATCAACCAGCTCTCCCTCCTTCGGTCCCGTGGGCTCATCCACCAACATCGCCTCAGGAGGGTCGTCCTCGGGGTTCGCCTGCACCGGAGGAGCAGGAGCTACCTCGGCGGCCTTCTCCTCCTTGACAATCTTGGCCCGACGACGAATCTTGGCTCGCTCGCGACGGTCCTTGTCGATATCCTTGAACTTTTCGTTGACAGGTTGGATCCGCTTCTTGAGGTCGTCGGTGAGGAGGTCGAGTACGTCGAGGTCGAAGGGGAACTTGACCTTGCGCATGATCTTGGTCTTCTTGTTGATGTCTCGGCGCCAGTAGAATCGAACGAGATTGACGGTGAGGTAGCTGTAGAAGAGGAGAGCCAGTCAGCTCGGAAGCAGGTACCTCGTGCGAACACTCAAGCTCACGAAGGAAGACGAGAGATGCGCGAAGTCTCGTGGTAGACGGCCTCACGACCGAGCGAGGCGCTCGTCTTCTCGAGATCGTTGCTGAGGCCCTGCGAGCGAAGCGGAGGTCAGTGGGAAATGATACCGGGAGGAGCTGTGCGACGCACCTCGGTGATACCGGCCATCATGTAGTTGGTCTGTGCGGTGATGTTGCACTTGAGCTCGAGGAAGGGCTCGGTGCTCGTCGACGCTCCCTCGTCGGGCGCCTCGTCGCTCTTGACGCTGCGAAAGACGAGAGGTCAACTTTGTGTAACTTGACCAATCGAGAGCCACACTCACGTCTTCTCAAACTGTCCCGTCATGTACTGTTCGACGAAGCCTCCTTGATCCGCCCTCAAGTTGTTCTTGACGGCCTGCACAATGCTGCCCCAAGCCTCCTGAGCATCCTGCTGCGAAAATTGTCCAGTGCTCGGGCTACGCTCGGCGAATTGAGGTGCAAACTGGCGGAGCATCTGCAGGAAGACGATGGGAGGGAAGTCCTCTGACGTCTTGGACATGTTGGAGTAGAGGTCGCGAAGGGAGGCAGTCAGACCAGCGTCGTTCTGTCCGGTAGGTCGGTTGTCCTTGAAGCTGTAAGAGAGCTGAGCGTAAGTTTAGTACAGGCGGAGGACGGAGATGAGACGCACCCGTTGAGCGCCTCCTGCAGCTCGGGGATGGCGCGCAGGACCTGCACAGTCGAGTTCATGTAGCAGGTGTTGCCTGTCGAACTACAACTGTTAGCTCAGCGCTCGCTTGAGGGAAGAATTGGCCACGAACCGAGGTTCTGGAGACCGACGGGATACGCCACCTGTACACGCAAGCTGAGGGTCAGCGGAGCTTTCAAAGCAGCAGCAGCACGCGAGACGTACAGCTTGAGCGAGCTCGGTATCGGTCATGTCCTCCATGAAGACGATAGGTGCTGGCGGAGGCGGGAGGGCTCCAGCGGCGCCGATGACCTGTTGGATGACGGTGAGGCCTCGTTCTGTAGGTCTTGAAAGAGCATGCAGCAGCGCACCATAATTGTTTGTCCCTGAAAGTCATTCAAGTGGGTCAACTACAGCTCAACGAGCCCCGAGATGAGCGAGAGACTCACGGCCTTGAATCCCAGCTTCTTCATGTCAGCATCGTCCTGTGGGGTGTTCAAGGGTCAGCTACGAGCGCTTGGCAGCTCCCGCTCGTACTCACCTTGAGCATACCGCCCTTGACGACCACCTTGACCTTTGCTGGCTCGACGCCTGTGAGTTGATGGATCTGCTGCTTGAAGGCGAGCCCAGGAGCATCGAGGTCGACCGTGACGGGGTACGCCTTTCCTGCATGCTTGCAGACAACGTCGATCGTGCTCATCGTGTGCTGTAGAGAAGAGACGAAGAGATGTGGAAGAGGCCAAACCGCGAAGAGCTCGACGCGCCTGAAGCGTCGTCAGCGGAGGATTCGAAAGTGTTCGATGGTAGCCTGCTTGGGCGCAGAGCAAAGGTGTAGCTCGTCAAGCTTGGTAGACTCCATAATCCCACTCCCTGCGCTATACCGAACGATGCAGTGGATTTCCGAGCTCCTTCCTGCCGTTCAAAGTCCAGCGCCGAGCACCAGGACAGCTTTCTCGGTCGGCTCAGGATAGTTCTCCCTCAACCTTGTCAATGAAGACGCCAGCTCTGAGCCAAGGCTTATCTCTTTTACATCTCTGCAGCCTCGCGACGCTTGCCTCCTTAGCCATTCAAGGCGCGCTCGGCGAAGTCCACTGGCAGCTCGGTCGCATCTGCTCAGCGAACAGTCGGGTTTGAGCGAGCTCCTTAACGGTCAGATCCCCGTAGGCCTGCGCTCAAGTGCTGAACACTTGAAAGTTCCACCTCGTCTCTTCTCACGCCGAGCAAGGGCGATTCTCGGCGCAAGGAAGATGGCTCGGATTTTGAGACTTGTTCTGCCGCCAGTTTCATCGTAACTACTGATCGCCACTTGAGCGCAAGGCCAGAAGCTCCTATCGACGGCAAGCCATGGCTGCTCTGAACGTTTAACTCGCCTTTCGCGGGGTGAGGTGGAGAGGGCAAAGGAGAAGTTGGAGAGCGCCAATTGCTGCCGTTGCGCTCGTTGAGACTATTCTGCTCGTCTACAGTCACCTACATGACCCTCCCAGCACGTATGGGCGCCTCTGGACACCTCTGACCGCTAGATCTGAGTCAAATCGGAGAAAAGCGTTCGCAGGTCGAGTTGCGCCGAGGTCAGGCTGGGGTAGGGCGTGCAGGAGCAGGCGAGTCTGTGTAGATACAGCGAGGCGTCGGGCAGAGATTTGGTAGCCCTCGGAGCTCGTTTGACTGGGTTTGACTCGGACTCGAACGTGACCTACAGAGCCAATTCGAAGCTTCGCCTTTTCTCCCTCTTGCCTTCACTTCGTCTCGCTCTTTCATCACCCCCAACAGCACCCACGAATCGATCAGATCGATCCACTGCACCACACTACTACACCACAGCTTCCTCGCGCTTCTCTCCCCGTTTCAATGAGCTTCTCCGTCGCAAGCGAGCGTTCCGTCTACGAGCAGGATGGAGATGATCTGAGGATTGAGGCTGTGAGTTATGACTCTTCTATCTGCTTCCTTCTGCATCAGAGTAGGAGCTGCTGCTGAGCTCGAAGAGGCAGCATTTTGGCGAGAAGCGCGAGGGATGAGATCACTCTGATCTTGGGCCAGATGGGAGCTGGTGAAGAGCGTGGGGGAGGGCTTAGAGCAGCAGCGAGTTCTGTGTAGCTTGACAGAGCTACGGGTGGCCGGTTGAGGCTTCAAAGGCTTCGCCGAGCTCCGGACGGAAAGGGCATCGTCAAACGACAACAAAGATGCTCGTTGTCGTGCTAAGAAGGGGCCGTAGAGCAGCAGATCAGCTGTCGTAGGCTTCAGAGAGGCTGCCTACTGACCTACATTCTCCCCACAGCTCGAGCCCCTCGCCTCCCCCGCCCTTCTCCGCTCCGAGCTTCCCCTTTCCTGGACTTCCAAAAACACCATCTCTGCCGCCCGTATCGCTGTCGCCGAGGTCCTGTCGGGCGCTTCGGACAAGATTGTTGTCATCGTTGGACCTTGCTCAATCCACAACCCCGCCGAGGCCAAGGAGTATGCTGCGCTGCTAAAGGAGGAGGCCAAGAGCCTGCCTAACCTCGTTGTCATCATGAGGGCGTACTTCGAGAAGGTGAGCTTTTGCAGAGATGTTTCTGCCACTTGAGACCTTCTCGCTGACCTCTTCGACCACAGCCCAGGACCACTGTCGGATGGAAGGGACTCATCAACGACCCCGAGATTGACGGCTCCTTCTCCATCAACAAGGGATTGAGGATCGCTCGCTCCCTTCTCGCCGACATCACCGACTCTGGCATGCCCGTCGGATGCGAGCTTCTCGACACCATCTCCCCTCAATTCCTCTCCGACTGCGTTTCTTGGGGAGCCATCGGCGCTCGCACCACTGGTGAGCTTGCTTCTCCGCCTCGAAGGAAAGCCCCGCTCATTCACCTTCTCCTCTCCCTACAGAGTCCCAGCTCCACCGCGAGCTCGCTTCCGGAACCTCCTTCCCCATCGGTGAGCCCCTCTCCCGAGCTCGGGCTCAGACCAGCCGCTCACGTCTTTCTCTCGCTCGCAGGCTTCAAGAACGGAACCGACGGATCCCTCTCTGTTGCCGTCGACGCTATGCGCTCCGCTAGTCACCCTCACGCTTTCCTCGGAGTCACCGAGTCTGGACTCGCCGCCATCGTCCGGACAAAGGGTGAGCTGCACTCTCTCTCATCTCTTGACTTCTTCGCTGACCATCACGCTTGACAGGTAACCGTGATCTTCACGTCATCCTTCGCGGTGGAACGAAGGGCACCAACTTCGACTCGGCCAGCGTCAAGGCCGCCGCCGCCTCTGTCGGCAAGATCTCGACCGCGGAGATCCCCTTCCTTCCCGCCGCCATGGTCGATGCTTCGCACGCCAACTCGTCAAAAGACCACAACAACCAGCCCAAGGTACGTCGCCGCATCTCTTGCGCCTTTGAATCTCGACGATCGACTCGAGCTGACCTTCTTCCTTCTCGCAGGTCATCGCCAACGTTTGCGAGCAGCTTGCCGCCGGTGAGCGCGGTATCATGGGTGTCATGGTCGAGTCAAACCTGGAGGCTGGCAACCAGAAGACCCCCAACGGCAAGGTCGGACTCAAGCGCGGCGTCTCCATCACCGACGCCTGCGTCGACTGGGAGACCACCAAGCCCATGCTCAGGAGTCTCAACGATGCGAGTAGTGCTCCCTTATCGCGTTTGGCGTATAGAGCCGTCAAAACGATGCTGACCGACTTCTCGTTCGCAGGCTGTCGCCGCCAGGAGGGCGCTTCCCAAGGCTTAGGTCTATCCTTCACGCCAGTACGAAAAGTCTCGACGGCCCTGTAGATGCAATCACCGTTCAAAGACAGCATCTGGTCTGCCGCACTTGACTCGAACTCGGCTCTCTGCTTCTCGGTGCTCTCTCGAAGCCTCGGCAAATGGCCAGAAACGCTGCTTTGCATAGACTATCATCGCCTGCGATGCCAACTCCTTTGATCCAGTCTAGTCCGCCTTCTTGAACACGTTGACGCCCTTCTTGAAGTACCGCTTCGTCGTTCGCGCCGCCCTTCGGTGAAGACCCTCCTCCCCTTCCTCTTCCCCCTCCGACTCGCCCTCGCTGCTTGAAGGTGCCCAGGAGCTCATGGTGCCGGTGTGTACGGGTTGGGGAGGACGCGTATCCCTCTCGGGAGGAAGGTCGAGATTCTCGCCCCCTGCGAAACGGAGCGCCGAAGAGGGTCAGTCGGTGTTGAGGAGCGCTGCGAAAGAGCACGGTACTCGCCGGTAACAACCTGCCCACCCAGCATCCTGTTCTTGAAGTCATTGATGTGCTGACGAGCCGCGCTACGCCTCGATTCGATGCTGGACGAGTCTTGACGAGCAGGCGGCGTCGCGTCAAACTCGGCCCCCTCTTGAACAGAACGGGGAGGCTCGTTAGCGTACAAGGGACGGCCGCTGTGGCTGCTCGACGGCGCGCTAGAGATGGGAGGAGGGGCATAACGACGAGACTGGCGGGAAAGTGTCGGCGAGTGGCGGGAAAGTGTCGGCGAGTGGCGAGAAGACGTAGGCGAGTGGTGAGGGGGGGTTGGCGGTCCGCCTCGGCGCGCTTCGAAGTCTCGAATGAGCTGCTCCCTCGTAGGCAGGGGTGGAAGAAGTGGGGTCATCCTTCTCTCCTTCCTCTCTTCCTCGCTTTCCTCTGAAAGTTGAGACGAGTTAAGTTAGCGGCCGTGTTGAGTCGCATTCTCAACGCCGAACTTACCTTCCTGTCGCCCGACAGGGAAGTGGGCAGGACGGTCTGCGTGCTGTTGCGCCGCCGAAGGGATGCCTGATGCCAAAAAGATCAGCACCCTTCTCTCCCGTTCAAGAGACGTGCTCACCGCGCCCCGCTCCGAAGCCAAAGTCGAGATGACCGAGCTTGGCCTGGTTCTCGGGCGAAATGTCGCGGTGGTGACGAGGAGGCTTGTCAGCCATATTGGGCTGCTGGAGTACGAAGGAGATCTGTGAAGTCAAGCTGCACTCCCGTTGCCCGACTTTGTTTCCACCAGCGATACCCATCCGCGGTTCCCCCTTTTCTCGTCGTCTGTTCTCCTCTCTCTCCACAGCTATCGTACCGTCCGTTCTGAAAGACAGCACAAAGACTGAGCCGATTCTGGGGGGGACAGAGCCTCTGCGCGCCGGTATGTATCAGACGCTCACCGAAAAGGCAAAACAGCGAGCGCCGAGCGCTCGAAATCATCGCCGAGAAGACGTCTTAACGCTCCGTTACTCCGATACAGCTCGGTCTCAGTCCCAATCTGTAGAAGCTGTACATAGGGCAATCGAATCGTTTGTCGTTTCAGCCCACTGCAGCGCCCAGGCAATAGGAAGGCCGCTGTCTCGGCCGTCGGATCGGACTTGGTGTACGAGCGGATGTAGGCTTGCATGGTCTTGCGGACGGCTCGAGAGCAAAATGCGACACTACTGTAGAGCTCAAAGTTTTCATGATCTACATCCGGAAAACACAGCCCCATGCCTTGAGCTCACGTTTCGACCATGCTGCACTTTCGAATCGTCTCAGAGTGAGCACCGTCCATGATGGCAAGCTCCACCGACAGCCTCCACTTTTACAACCGGAAATATCTCATCCTTCCTCCATCGCGGCACCTTTCCCACTCGACAGGAGCCATAGGCCGTGATGTCGATCGGCTCGGGGACAAAGTCGACGCCGAGCAGGTCGAGGAGCATGGAAGAGACGAGGAGTGGTGGATGAGGGGCTGGCAGTCGTTGCTTGACAAGCACCGAGTTGCTATAGACGTGGAGAAAAGGAAGAGAGTCTCAGTCCCCGCTTGTTGGCGAGAAAGAATCGGACTCACCCATCGGCGAAGACGACGAGCTCGAAATCGGCGCCGAGCAGCAGAGCAAGCACTCGAAGGCCAACATCCGTCTCCTTTCTTGTTGCTACCACTCGCTCCAGCTCCGCCGGATCCAGGGTGCTCGACATCGAACGAAAGCTGGGTTGAGGTTCATGCCCGTGAGTCCTGAGAGAGTGAAGGAGAGAGATGATCGATGAGCGACGAGCGATGATGCAACTGCAAGGCAGGAGGCTCCACTTACTTCTCGTATAGCCAATGTGCCGTCTCGTACACCAAATCCACCAAACTCATCATAGCCGCCTCCCCAAGCGCCGTCTCGTCCTTCTCCTGCCTCGCCGTCTCCATCGCCGAATGAAGAGCCCAGGGAAGGAAAACGAGATCTTCCACCCCGTCGGGCGCAAGTGTTTCCGTCCATGATCTCCCAGTGTTGGTCGACGATGCCGTCGCCGTCGAGTGCAGACTCGCCGCGCGCTGTCCTCCAGCGCCAGTCCCGCCTTCCAATCGCGCTTCTCGAGGGATGGTGGCGGGATCACAGACACCCTGTGCGAGAGCGATGTGGGGTGGGCTACTGAAGTGTTCTGAGAGGGTTGCTTCGAGGTTGTCGGAAGGGGAGAGGCAGCAGGCGAATGCCGCTCTGACCTGGGGCTGCTCGGCGATGAGAGTGTAGAGACGGCGCTGGACGCCAGCAATATGGCTGAGGATGACTTTGTACGAGCGGAGATTCCCCCGGGTACAGAGCACCTCGGCTGGCATCTGCAAAAATCGGAAAATGGGTCCGTCACCATTCGAGAAAAGGGGCGGAGAAGGAGGGCTCACCTTTGAGCAGGTCGAGAGAAGAGCAGAAGCTAGCCTGTGCTGTAGCTCGAGTTGAGGTGTTGTACTGGAGAAGCTGTCCAAGAAAAGAGAAGGAGCGGGGAGGCAAACAAAGCAAGAGATCGAGCACCGTCCTCGTCTCTCCGACCGCTCAAAGCTCGGACCTCGTTTCGCTCGCAGCTCACTCGGTCAAACATCTTGGAAAAGCTCAAAGTGGTGCAGAAAATTAAACGAGTACATCACAACATGGCTTCCAATCCTCCAACTCCCCTACTGTTCGTCGTCGGAGCTGAGCTGCCGAACGGGAACTTGTCGGTTCCCGATCTTCTGCTCCGAGACAGTGACTGTGAGGGAGAACGAGTTAGCTGAGAGGCGAGTAATATAAAGCAGAGACGAACTCACCCGGCGCGAGAAAGTAAGGGACAGCACGCCCCGTCCGAATCATACCCGCCTTGATGTTGACGGCCTTATCCTTGAGACTAACGACGGTACGGTTCTTCAGGATCCTACTGCTCGTTCCTTCGGGTCCATACAGGTTGAGAATCTTCCTCCAACTGCAACCCAGCTCGCTCATCGCCTTCATGAGAGCCTGCTCCTCCGTGTTGGTCCAAGCGACTCGGCCCGTGTGCTTTCGGCCTTGATTGTACTTGTTGTGGGCGACGCGAGGGTTGCCGAAAGATTGAATGGAGACGTCCGAGTCGGTAGGAGAGTCGGAGGGCGTGAGGGAAGGAAGGCGGTTGCGAGGCTTCTTCGACGAATGCTTGTCCACCTTCGAGCGCTTCTTGCGAGGACGCTCCTCCTCCTCGTCCTGGGTTCGGGCCATTTCCCTCCTCGCCTTGGCCTTCTGCGTCTCCCTCTTGCCCGACTTGCCCGACGAGGTCGAGATGTTGAGGTCGTCCTCGGCTCGGTCGAACTTCTTGCCCTTCCTCGATCTCGCGACAGGCTGGAACACCTCCTCGTCGTACTCTTCCTGCGGGTCCTTCCTCCTCCTCTTGCGGTTGGCCTTGACGAGCTCCTCGTCCTCGCTCGCATCGTCAATCTGGAAAGCGGGCCCCTCGCTCTCCGGCTGCTGGCGCTTCTTCGAGGTCGACTTGACGGAAGCGGAGGGGCGAGATCGAGAGGGTCCAGTGATTGGTGGTGATGAGGAGCGGGAGGGAGAACGTCGGGCGGCGGAGGTGGAAGGTCGGCCGTTGCTGGCGGAAGGAAGAGGGGCGCCAAAGAAGTTCATCGCCTGCGCGACCAACGAGTCGTCGAGCTCTTCGTCGTCGTCGGTATCGACCTCAAGAGCAGGCGAAGGCGATCTCGGTCGCTTAGCCTTGCCCTTGCCCTTGGTCTTCTGCGACAGCCTCGGCGGAACGACAATGCCGTCGTCCTCCTCCTCTTCCTCCAACTGCAACGCAAAGCCGTCCTCTGCAGCCGGTCGCTCGTCATAGTCCAACTCGGGCGCGAGCTGATGGTCCTCCTCGCCCTCCCCTCCTCCGCCAAAATCGTACTCGTCGCGCATCTCGAAAGTCTCCGTCTCAAACTTGCCAAAGCCGAGATGCTCGTCCTCGACCTCGACTGATCCATCTTCTTCCTCAATACGCTGGTCGGAGAGAACCGACTGGCTCCTTCCTCGCCCGCTTGATGATCCAGCACCTCGGCCGACTTGAACGGGCATCTCGAGCGGCGAAGGCTGACGAGCGCCGCTTTTGCGACCGACGATGACGGGTGCTGGCGAAAGCGAACGCTGCTCGGCGCTGACGGATCGAGTTGCGCGACGGGTGCGAACGGGGATCTCGACGCCAAGGAATTTGGACTTGGATTTGAGAGCGCTGGCGGAGGGTTTGGTGGGGTAGGCGGGGACAGGAGAGGTGGCGGGCTGGGGGCGAGAGGGAGCTGCTTTTCCTTTGCCCTTGTTTTTGGCTTTGGGCGTCGGGGCGGGAGAGTCGCCTTGCGAGTCGAAGAGGATGCGCTCGGCGTCGGGTTGGCGATCGAAGATGGAAGGGCCGCTGTCGGGAGAGGTGTGAGTGGCCGAGCTACTGGGAGACTAGAAGACTGCTTCGACTCACGTGCGAGCGACGACGGGAACTTTGGCGAGGGTGTAGTCCCCGGATCGGAAGGCGAGACGAGTCGGAGGAGCGGCGTCGAGGTCGGCCTGCGCTAAGACCGAGGCAGCCTCAATGACATCGCCCGCATCTTCCTCAACAGAGTTGTCTTCTTCATCTTCGTCGGCGTCGGAAAGCTCATCCATGACGGCACGGAACTCGGCAGCGGCATTCGGTCTCGCAGGTTGCGTTTGGGCTTGGATTCTGTTGAGCGGTCGGGCGTGGAAGACAAGAGGGGAAGAGTTAGTGAAGAGTTAGACGTCGTCTCGGAGAACCGTTGAGGAAGAGAAAAGCGGAACGCACGAGGCGTCTTGTTCTTCCTCATCCTCCGAATCGTCGTAGAGGTCCTTGAACTCGGAGGCGCGGTTGACGAGCTGGGTGCTGCGAGGGTAGAGAGAGAAGCGAGACAGAATACAGAGATGGTCAGTAGCGGAGCGAGGACAGCCGGTATGGAGGCTACGGCTCACTTGACGGTGGCAGGCAGCTCCGAGTCCTCCTCGTCCTCCTCGTCAAGCTCGTCGAGCTCGTCGGCCGGGTCCGCAGGACGCATGCTGTTCAAAGCGCCCGGTCAGAAAGCGCGAGGAGGGAAAAGAGCGAGATGACGGAGTCAGCGACGTATCGTAGACGAGAAGCACCGACTCACGTTGCATCGCCCTCCTCGACATCTTCTTCCTCATCCTGCGACTGCGACTGAGTGTCGTCCTCTTCTTGTAGGGCGCGGAAAGCCTCGATTTGAGCTCGTCGCTGTGTCGAAAGTCTGAGCAAAGAGAAAGGGTCAGTCATCGTCTCCGGAGCAAGCGAAGACGAGCACGACTCACTCGGTGTTCTGCGTCTCCGGCTGTGTGTGCTTGCTCGAGCGTGTCAGAGGAGATGATCCGGACTGGCTGGCAGCGAGAGCTGCTTGGACGGCGCGAGGAGAGAGCGCGCCGAGTGCTAGAGCAACCGCTTCCTCCTCGGCGGAGTCGTTGACCGTGGTGTCGGCGTCTCCAGAGATCTGATGTGCGGTGAAGACACCAATGAACTCGGTCCGAAAGCGGTGGAGGCTGGTACAGAGCAAGGCGGACTCACTTGATCATCTGCACCCTCGTCTTTAACCTCTTCCTGCGCGTCGTTCGGCTCGAGTTGACCGTCCGAGCCCTCTTCTCCATCATAATCGCCCTCTTGACCCTCGTCGACCTCGAGATCTCCCTCATCGTCGTACTCGAGCTCCGCCGGCGGAGGAGCAACGCGAAAGGCAGCGGGCGAGACGACCACATCCTCCTCGTCCTCGTCCGAGCTATCCTCATCTTCGGGAACCGTTTTCTGTTTGCCCTTGGCGCTCCTCGAACCCTGCTGCTGCTGCTGGACCGCGACGGCCTCCGGCTCCGACTCGCTGATCCTCGCGGCGAGGAGCTCCTGGCTAGCGCTCTGCTCGCCCTCGATCCTCCTCGCTACGTTCTCGCAGTAGTTACTCAGCTCGAGGGCTACGTCCTCAAACTTCCACTGCGTTTCGAGGACAGCGAAGTCGGCGCCGACCTTCTCGACGAGGGCGATGGCGTCGGCGTTGTACTTGTTGAAACGGATCGAGGCCTCGCGGTTCTGCAGAGGGTCGCGAGCGGCGGTGGAGTTGGCGAGGGTGAGGTAGGAGGAGAGAGGTGCAGAGAAGAAGTCGGAGATGGGAGGTGGGCCCGTGCGAGAGTGTGCCGAGGCGGAGAGGTAGGCCTGCGCCGAGGGAAGAATGAGTCAGCGAGCGAGGCGCGCGTTCGAGCGAAAGCTAGTACTCACTTGACAGTTGAGTCCCACGAGCATTCTGAGCGCGCCGTCGTGGATTTGGCTGTCGACGGGGACGATGTAGCTCAGGAAAGCGGCGACGGCCTCCCTGAGACTGTTGAGAGCGGTCCTCGGACGCGTCCCATCAGGAGTGGGCGCCGCGGAGAGGACGAGGTAGAGAAATGTGGTGAGGTTCGACAGCTTGATGAGGGAGGAAAGCGGCGAGAAGGGGTCGGCGAGCGCGTCGGGGTACGTCGAGGCGAGGGCGGCGGCGGACAGGAAGGTCGATTGGGAGAAGTAAGCTTTCTTGAGGCCTGCGACGCGTTGATCGAAGTCAGCCAACCGCGCTGTAGCCCAAGCCTAGCCTGACAAACAATCGCACTGCTCGCCTTCACTCAACTCGGCGCTGAAGGCGATAGGACTCACTGTCGAAAGCGCCGTACTGTCGCTTGTTCTCATCACTCAAACGGAGTGCTCCGTAGTTGTCCTCCTCGTCATCCTCGCCCTTGCCGACCGCACACAGGCCCTCGAGCGCGACCTCAGCTGGCCTGCGAACGAGCTGCTCCCTGTCGTCGAGAGAAAGCATCTTGGATCGCCCACGATACGAGCCATCGAGTAGACTCTTCCTGAAGGCGCGGGAACTGACTCCAACGGGCGTTTGAGGCAAGTTGGCGCTGATGCGCGGCGAGTTGCCAGAGACGACGGCGAGCGAGGCTCGAGGGGCCCTGCCAGCGCGAGGAGTTGCTGCAGTGGAAGGAGGTGGGAGTGCTGCTGGTCCCGCTGACTTTGCTCGACGCGGCCGAGCTGACATGATGAACTCGAGGTAAAGGACGAAGCGAGAGAGGCGAGAGCGTATTAAGAGCGCGTCTCTGGCCGTGTTTGGTAAGGAACTGGCCCGCTACAACTTCTTTCGGAGTACAGCTTGGGACTTTCACCCTCTCATATTGCTAGTGACCGTCTTCGCTGCAGCTTACCGGCCTCGAAGCGCCGTTTCTGGTCGTCGCCTTCGCGGCGCTCTCCTTCGCTCGAAGTTGACATTCGAATGAGCTACATCGCGCTCAGAGAGGAGAAGGAGCGTGTAGTTGATAAAGCGCTATGTTGCTACAGATGCGCCGTTTCCTCTCGAACTCCGGCGATTCCCCACGACAATCAACGCCGAGATGAAGCCCCTCGAGGAGAGACCCTCTGCCCCAGCTTGGGCTGAGATTGTCTCTTCTCTTCCTGTTTTCCTCCTCCCACGTCGCGCCATGTCGCATGGAAATGGTCCTCATCACCGCCCAACCCGTGAGTTGTGGCTTTCAAGGCGCCTCGAACGAGCTCACCCCTTCTCCTCCGCTGCAGCGATTCGGGTCCACTCGATCCATCCGCCGGGAAATCCAAGGACGAAAAGCTTCGTGCATCAGCATTCGTTCCCAATCCCGCCTCCCTCTCCTCCGCCAAACTATCCGCCTCCCCTTTCTCCAGGTGAGCAGCCTCGGCGATGAGACACTGCTCGGCGGGCGCTGATTCGACCTTCTTCGCAGCTGCGAGGAGCGAGCGCTCTATTCGTAGGAGGTTTGTTTACGCTCACTTGATCACGCTGATCTCTTTATTGTGTGCAGAGACTGCTCTTTCCGAGGAGGAGTCAGCTCTTCGCAAGTCGTTCGGCGTTGGTCGACTTCCAACGCTGACCTCAATTTTGCCGCATCACAGCAAGTCCAATTTTGGAACGACATCGCGCCGAGGCGCTGGACCCTCAGTTGCGCGCCCAGGATCTCGAGCACCAGCGCACAAAGGCTCGGCGCCGAGTGAAGGAGTCGCAGGCAGATCTTGCTCGCTTACGGGAGGAGCGGAGAGACGTCCGCTCGAAGCTAAGGCGCAACAGTTGGGAGCAAGGAAGGTTACAGAAGGATATGAGGGTGAGCTTGGGTCTTTCTCTCGTGGTCAGTTTGCGAGCTGACCTCACTCTCCGCTCGGCGGTCGCAGCGGATGGGGCTCGAGCCGGCGCCGCGCGGTGAACGAAGGGCGGAAGCCAGCTCTGGTTCTGAGTTTTCTGAGCCCGCTCCTTACCTCCATACCTCCACCCCAGCGCCCTCCGCTGCCTCTCACGCTCAGCACAATCATCACTCGCCGTTGACCGCACCGAGCCTCCCCGTCTCGCCTCACTCTCACACCCACCGCCCTCCTCCACCTCACCATGCTCCTCCTGTCCCTACTCACCAGCTCCCTTATGACCCTCGCAATCCCAAAACGTGGTACAACCACGAGCGGTCTAACGAACACGACAACTTGAAAGAGGGCCGTCAGTTTGAGCTCCGAGATGGGCCAATGTGGGCTCGCCCGGGATTTCGACCCGCTGCTCCCGGCCAGTACCCTTTGCTCGAGGAGGAGGACAAGCGCAAGAAGTTTGAGAAGGCGTTGGAGGAGCAGAAGCGGCGGGAAACGGATGAGCTGGAGGGGAAGAAGAGATGGCATCGAGACCTGCACAAGAGGGCGTATCGACGAGGTGAGTCTTCCGCTCGTTTATTTCGTTGTTACTTCGAGTCTCACACATGATTCGAACCCTCCATTCAGCTACCTCTCCTTTTCGCCGCTCGCCAGAGAGCTCGCCCGAGCGGCAAGCCTCGCCCAAGTCTCGTTCGTCGCTTGCACCGTGCTCCTTCTTCCCTTGCCTTCACTGAGCTTATCTTACTCGACAGCTTTCCATGTCGTTTCTCGTGAGAACTTGAAGAAGACAGCCAAGAGGGCTAACGTCTTCAAGCGACGCGGTGAGCCTTCGCAGTTGGCTTTGTCCAAGCTGTTTCCCCGAGAGCTGACGTCTTACCTACCTCCAGTGCACGCCGACGAGATCCTGGAAGAGAGAACGTAGTCAACGCATATCCAAGACGTGAATTCGTATTTATGTAATACAGTGGAAAGTCGTGCTTTGAGGCTAAAAAGATCGGCTTCGGCGAAGACGAGCACTCTTTCCACCTCGCTGCTTGACTGGTGTATCGGTGGGCACAGACTTTTCCGCTGGACACAATGCTTCGATTGACTATCGCCGCGACGCTGTGCAGGGCACCGCTACCTCGCCCTGCCCCGCCAAAAACAGCCGAAACGAGACCGGAGTCCTCGGCGATGATTCGAAGGCGCGCAGAGCCGTCTCGAATCCTCTTCTCGTTCGTATCATCTGCTCATATCTTTTGTGCCAGTGATGTCTGATGGCGAGGATAATTTCGCGCCTGGTGAGCTACACCTGCTGCCACTCGCTCCGACCTCGACGGCTCACGCTCCTGCTTTAGGCGGCCGGCGCCAGCCTCCCAATCGACAGCCAGTTCATCAAAGACATGGATCGGAGCATTCTTTCCTTGAACATAACACCTTCCCTGTGCCAAGGACATATACAGACCCGAGTCATCGAGCCTTCTTTGAGGAAGACGGCGCGCTTCGTGCGTTTTGAGGTAGAGTTTCGTTGCGCATAGCTCTCTGATTCCTTTCTTATCCTACAGAGAGACCTCCGAGCAACTTGCTAAGGTATGAACCCGGTGAGCGCGCCGCCGATTCCTCCCCTCGGTCCTTCCTCAGCTCACGAGTGTTGCCCTGCGCCAGAGCAAGAGCCCGTAGCTCGTAGGAAGGAGTCCATTGCCTCACTGCGGAGCGAGTCTCCCGAGCCGAAGAGTCGTGCCCACGAGGATGCCATCCAAGCGGCCGTGGATGAGGACGAAATCGCCCTGCGCAAGTTTCGAAATCCTCGATACAGCTTAACTTGATTGCTAACTCTTTTCTCGACTAATAATACGCGCCCCTCGTCTACCTACAGCCGAGAAGAAGCGACTCCCTTTCCATCACCTTCATCCTCGACACCCTGCGGCCGCCGCTCGGCAAAGGGAGCAGCAGCCGTTTCGCGGCCATCCAGCTGGTCAAGGTCGACTGGTCCTGGGTTCAAGTGACCGTCAGTCTGCCTACATTGCCTCTGGGGCCCCGCTGCAGGAGATCTCGACGACGAGGCCGGAATCAGCGGGGAGACACCACCGTGACGAAGGTGAGCTCAACGTTTCTTCCCTTGACTCACCGATTACCTTTAGCGCTCAACGGTACCCAAATGTTGCCCTCCGTTCTCTCTTTAGACTCTGGCCCTACCACCGAACGCTTTCCCCCTTCCACCCAACACTTCCCTCCTCCCCCCGAGGCCAGCGCCGCCCCCTCGAGCAGGAGGTCGACCGCTTCTTCCGGTGAGAGTGCTGTAAGGCTGTTGTTCGATCCCAGTCCATTGACCGGCCTTCTCACAGTCTACGAAGCCATCAAGCGGGGCCCGAAGAGAGCTCGCAGCATGTTCAAGTTGAAGGGCGATGGTGAGCGATTCCGGCTTTCTTCTCTCGGCGGGGCTTTAGCTAATCGTGTTGTGTCTGCAGGCAAGAAGTGAAAGGCTACAGGATGAGAGAGTCTTCCGGGTAGCTGGAGGGACAATGACGAGATCGCAAGCACGCTATAAAGACTATTCCATCTCCGCCGAACTTGGCTCGTTGAGAGATGTGAGTGCGGTCTGCGAAGCTTCAGCTCTCGTTGTGCCCCAGACGCAAAAGCAGATGAAAGGGGTGATTAACTATCGTGTACGCGTTGCATCAAGAATTCAACTCAAATTCCTCGCGCCTCACTCCAGCTCACCCCACTATTCAGAACCGCGCCGTAACAGCCTACAAAACGACTACAGCCTACATCAAGGCGAGAGAACATACCAAAGAGATGAGCTGAGATTAGGAGAGGAGAATGAGAGCTTCCCGAAAACGAGGAAGAGGAAGTGAGGGCTCGGCGATGATTACTCATTGCGCTCCTTGCGCTTGCCGCTCATGAAGTTGGACAAGTCGCCAACTGGGAGCGCGAGTGGGATGCCGGTGGATCCAAAGATGAGGACGACGAGGAGGTACCATCCGCAGAGACAGGTCAGGAAGCCTGTTGCGCCAGCGGCCTTCATGAGAGCGTCGAGGTGGTTGGTCTTGGCCTTGGCGATGTCGAGGTAGAGGGCAATGAGGAGCCAGAATCTGTAAAATATGGGTCAGCTTCGGTTCAGCCCGCTCTCGGCCAGCCAAGCGTGCGAGTAAGGGCAGGGAACGTGCGCCGAGCGTGGCGGGGCCTGCGCCGAGGGAAAGGAACTTACGTGATGTCAAGAAATCCGAAGAGAACGCAGAAGACGACATTAGTCCTGAGAGCAGCGACTGCGAGGTACAAATGGTGGTCAGTGTTTGCAGGTAGGCAAAGAGAGGGCCGAACTACCGTCGAGAACGGGAAAGGGCATCAGGTGGAAGGGACACTCACTCAGGTAGATGAGGACAAGGACTCCCCACCAGACGAGGTAGAGCGCTACTCCCGCTGGGTAAGAGACTGGCGAGGCTTCGAGAGCCGCCGCGATTCCTTGCGTCGGTTGGAGCAGGAACCTGCGCCGAAGAGCTCAGCGCTCGCCTCATCGGTACACTCCAACAAGCAAGCAACTCACGCGAAGGCCAGCCAGAAGCCGCCGAAAGACTGCGGGAGCGGGGAACAAAAGCGGCGGTCAGCTCGGCGCTCAGCGCTCGCTCGCAAAGATGATGGAAGAACTCGCCATGAAAACCGTGGCTGGAAATGTGTTGCCCAAAAAGAACTCTAGCAGGCCAGAGAGGTACAGTCCAACTCCACCTGGGGATAGCGAGCCGTTAGCGAGACTCTGGGCCGAAGCGAACGCGGAACCCACCGATGAAGTAAAAGGCGCCTACGGTGGTCGCGGCAGCGTCGGTAGTCGTTCCAGCCCATCCCATGAGCTCGCAACTGCCCGGAAGGTGCAGCGAGAGACGAAGTCAGCTCGGCTCGGCGGCAACGACGGCTCACGGCCAGCCCGACAGGACAGCGAGGAGCGAGCCAGCTGGGGGCAAGACTCCGACAGGGTCAAAGACGAACATGAGGAGGAACTCACGAAAAGGGCGTCAGGCAGAGGAGGAAGGAAGCGATGCCAAGTGGGGTGGGGTTTCCAAAGCGCTTCGAGAGGTCACCTTTCGAGGTATTACCTCCAGGGTTGAGGAAGAGGCGCTGATACTGCTCATCAGTGAGCTGGACCTGTCAACAGCGCGCAAAGTTAGCCCCTCGGTCGTCGAAATGGGGCGCTGGTGAACCGTACCGAGATCTGGCGGCCGAGGGGAGCTCCTCCTTGCATGTTGACGCCTTGAACATGACCTTGTTCGAGGTCATAGTTGTTGTGCTCGACCTTGGTCGTCTGGTTGTCGAGAGAGTGATGCTCCATGGTGTAGTGTGAGGATGAGGAGAGAGAGAGAGGAAGAGTGAAGGCGGGGTTGAAGGAGGGGAAAGCTCGCTGGCTTAACGGGGTAGTGTGGAGAGTCACGCGCGAAGAGCTAAGGGGCCTGATTCAACGGCCGAGCGACCGAGCAGAGCCAGCGGAGACTGCAGGAGGGGATTCAGAGTCACCTGCGCGGCGGGGCTGCTGGAGCAAGCCTGCAGTGCAGGGCCCTGAAGTCCAAAGGGGAGAGCTCGGCACCCGCTCGTCCCAGGCTCGTAGGTTGCCGCGCATCGTAAGCGAATTGAAGCCTCCCGTGAGATCTGGGCGAGCCTTGCAAGCGATTGAAGTCGAGAGTGGTGGGGCCCATTGCGGGGAATCGCCTCGCCAGCTCGGGAGGGAACGCTGAATGCTGACATATGAATGTGTAGTCAAGTGGAGGTCGAAGTTGCCTGCAGTCGAGCGGGCGCGCCGAGCAGACTAGTAAGGACGGCGAAAGCTGGGAATCGCCCGGTTGGTCGAGTAAAGCGAGCGCCGTTGCAGACATGTACAGCACGACCGCTGCCCTTACTTGATACTCTGTAGGACTCGACTTGGTCAGCCTGCACCCCTACAGAAGCGTGGTAGACGACTTACGACGAAGCGCGGAAAGGCTGGGAGCGATCGAAGAGCTGCCCCGGCTCGCCAGCGAGAAACAAAGCGCCAGCGGGGTTGCGAAGCTAGTGGAAGAAAGCTGTTGGGGCGAGGGAAAGCCTTAAGGCGGTAACTAGCGAAGAGGGTCAGCCACGAACGAACGGCTGCGCCGAAGAGGCTGAGGCCGAAGGACTCACCATCGCTACATCCCAAGTTGCCCATCAGGGAAACAGCAAACAATCAAGCCATGTACCTCCAGCTCCCGCGGTACGAGCGACAACTTGCCGAGCAAAGAAGGGGTTAGCTTGAGGCTCGACAAGCTCCGCTCCCAGCGACGCGCTCTACTCACCTCGAGGACCAGTCAAACGAAGCCAGGAGCGGCTGATACTCCATGAAAACAGCTCGGGAAGCTTCCAGGTGGCTGTAGGACAACCCCGCTGCTCGGCGAGAGGTCCTAGTCTAGCAGAGGCGCCTGCTCGAGCCTGTCAGTCGTTTCAAGGCGCGCGCCGAGCTGAAGCCATTGTCGAGTCCGTGCAGGACAATAGGCGCAGCAAGCAGAGATCCATCGAGTCGAGGTGTAGTGAAGCAGACGAGTCGAGTACGAGGAAGGAAGCAGAGCTTCTCAGCGCCAGCGCGTTTGGCCCTCGTTCTCCTGGCGCGCGCCTTCCAACTTGAGCTCCCTCGATCTCTTGGGCGCTGGGGACGACCTACAGATTTTTCCAAGATCAACAGCAATGCTTCGCTCGTCTTCTTCGCTCAACCCTTTCGGCTCTTCCGCTCGAAGAGCGACTCCAGCGTGCGACCTACTGTCCTCTCGAGCTCGTTGGTAGAAGAGCGAGAGCGGGAGGGAGTAGGAGGGCTTGACCTTCGACCACAAGTAGAGCACTACAGCACGCCATGCGCTCGCTCCTCGCCTACCTGCTCCTCCTGCTCGTAAGCAGCTCCCAGCTCTCGCTCGCCGCCCCTCATCCGCGAGCCCCCTCCGTTCAACGACCACCGCGAACACCTTTCCGTGTGCTCGTCGCGGATGCTCCTGCGGTGAACGCGTCGCCCAACACCCCTCGTGTCAACATCCTCGTCGCCGAACCCGCTGGAGCTCCCGCCGTCACTTCGGCGAAGGAGAACGTCTTCGCCGCTCTCACCACGCCCGAAGCTGCCAGCATCGTTCAGTTCCTCCACCAGGATGCTAGCATCAACGTGACGGCGGCTGGTAACGCTGGACCGTGAGTAGCTACTCTTCTCGCTCATCTTTCGGCGAAGCTAATTGCCTCCTCCGTTTCTGCTCTCGGCCTCGCTCAGCTGGGACAACTTTATCGCCTCAATCCAGACCGTCTACCCTGACAAAGCGCTCACCCTCGCCTACCTCGACGGCGACGGATCTGTGAGTCTCCACAGAGCTCTACTCTCGTCTACCCTCGTTCGCCGCTGACCCTTCTCCTTCGCAGGTTCCCCCTCGTTTCGCCCGAGTCGGCGTCAACGGTGAGCTCGATCTCTACCATTGAGCTTGATGGCCAGATCTGACGCTTCTTCATACCACAGTCCAAGCCACCGAGGAGCCTTACGTCGAGCACTACCTCGTCGGGCCTCTCCCCATCTCCAACTCGTCGACCGCCGTCCCCTACACCTCCCTCTCCTCCAGGAACTCGAGCCGCATCCGAATGTACACGTCCGACTTTGACGCGACGTCCGCCTTTGCCATGGATCAAGCGCAACTCGTCTCGGACATTATCGACGACCTGCTCGGCGCGCCTGGAGCCAACTTTGGTGAGGAGCTGTCTCGCTCTCTGCTGATCTCGACTCGGAGACTCACTACCCCGGCGCACAGATTGGTGGGGTACCGAGCCGATGCCAGAGAGTGATGGCCGCATTACTCAGTGGCTCGAGGCTTGGGCTGTTCCCACGGGCCCCTTCGACGCTCAGACGGTGCTCCGTGAGTTCAAGAGAGCCTCGCCATTCTCTCCAATAGTTGAGCTGATCATCTTCATTCTTCTACAGCCACCGGTCTCACGCTCAAGACCGACATTACGGGGCGCGATCCGTCCAAGTGGACATTTCAAGGTTGGTATTTCAACAATGCCTTCTACCCTTCCCACGATGCTCTGCGATCGGCGTGGAACTCGAGTGGGTTTGTCGAACCGACCATGATCAACGCCACCGACAACTCGTGGTACTCGACCGACCAGTCCGGCGACAAGCTCCCCTTCGACACGACCCCTCCTCCCATGTCCATTCAGCCCAAGACTCAGCGTTTTGCCGTCAACAAGGAGCAGAACTACGTCGAGTGGGGTTAGTCGTCTTTTCCTCGTCGACTCACCGCCAACGACTGACGAGCTCTTCTTCGCAGGCCCCTTCTCCTTCTTCATCAGCTTCACTCGCGATACCGGTCTTCGCCTCTTCGACATTCGCTTTGGCACCAGTGGAGATTCCGAGAAGAAGCGCATCATCTACGAGCTGGGGCTTGACGAGGCGATTGCGCATTGTGAGTAGCTAGCTGCTGGAGCTCCCAGGCGAAGCTCGGCGCTGACCCTCACCACCTCTCGCAGATGCTGGAGTCGATCGTGCGCTGCTGCGTTTGTCGAGGCGGGCGGATTGCGAGCTGATCTCTTTTACTTCTCGACTACAGCCGTTCAATCCAATACGGCCTACCTCGATTCCATGTACGGCTTCGGCGCCATGACCCTCGGAGCTTTGCCCGACTACGACTGCCCAAGGTGAGTCCTCTCCGACTCTGTTGAGAACAAACAGACCGACTTGAATCTCTTTCAACAGCTACGCGACCTACTTGGACGCCACCTACCACGCCAACGAGGTCTCGACGACCCACACCAACGCGTGAGCTCTCCTTCTCGGCGCTCTCTCCCCGCCCCGTCTTCGTCCGTCGCCTTTTGCTGATCGTCTCGCTTGTTTCCTCACAGCATCTGTCTTTTTGAAGCCGACGCTGGCTATCTCATGCAGCGTCACAGCTCCAACAACGGAATCTCGGCGACCAAGAGTGAGTCCTTTAGGACTTTTGGACGAAGAAGGGGGACTCCGAGAGCTGATCTCTCCTCTCTCTTCAACAGACATCGTTTTCACCGTTCGCTCTGTCTCTACCGTCGGGAACTGTGAGTCTCGATCGAGCCATCGAGCCATCGAGCGTCGACGCCGACTGACCTGCTCTCCTCGTTTGAAGACGACTGCAGGTCTTTCTCCTGTTTCAGTTGGCTTCACGGGTAGCTGACCTCCTCTACAGACACGTTCGAGTACAACTTCGCCCTTGACGGGAGCATCGAGACGGTCGTGCGCGCCTCTGGCTGTAAGACTCGCCCCCCTTCGGCTCGGCGGAGCTGACCCTCCTCGCCGCGCAGACATTCAGACCGGGGCGTGGGCTACTACTGGAAGCGATAACTATGGCTACAACATCCACGGTGGGCTCTCCGGATCCATGCACGACCACGTATTGACGTTCAAGTAAGTCGCTCGATCCTGGCGCTCCTCCCTCCCCCCCTCCCTCGCTGACTGACCATCGCCGCAGAGCCGATCTCGACATTCTCGGCACGGCCAACTCGTTCCTCAAACACTCCCTCGTTCCCGTACAGACCACCTACCCCTGGTCGACCGAAACTCGCTCGACGATGCAGCTCCAGAGGGAGACGATCGCGAATGAGGATCAAGGGAAGATCGTGAGTCGCTTGCCTCGAGCTGAACGAGAAGGAAGTGAAACTCAATCGCTCTCACTCGCAGAACTGGCCTGAGAATCTCGCGGGCATGCTGGTCGTCGCCAATGTCGACAAGCCCAATGCCTTCGGCGAGGCGCCCGGATACCTCATCAAGCCGAGTCGAGGAGGCGCTGGACAGTGAGACGTTCTCTACCGGGTCCGATACCCCTCATCTACTCACCTCAACCTTCTCGCAGCTACCTCACCGTTCAGAATAGCTCCACGCTCAAGGAGTCTGGTCACTTCACCTCGCATCATCTCTACGTCGCGCAGAGGAAGGATACCGAGCCGTTCGCCTCGCACTCGGACAACGCCAACGATCCTGGCAACCCGATTGTGAGTGCTAGCCTCTCCCCAGCATGAGCTGAGCTGACTCCTTTGGCGCTCGCAGGTCAACTTCAACGACTTTTTCAACTCGGAGAGCCTGGAACAGCAGGACTTGGTGCTTTGGGTGCGCGTAGCTTTTTAATCAGCTTTTTCCGCTTTGCTGAACCTCTTCCGCCTGCCCATAGTTCAACCTGGGCAGTGAGCTCGTCTCGCCTCCACTCCCGAATCGCCGAGCTGACGTTCTCTCCGCTCTCTCCTGCTGACAGTGAGCCACGTCCCTCATCTCGGAGATCTTCCCAACACTGTCATGACCACCGCCCAATCCGGCGTCATCATCACCCCGGTGAGCTCTTTCTCCGTCACCTTTCGCGGAGGCGCCGAACTGACTCTTGACTCTCCCTCCGCCTCACAGCACAACTACCTCACCAACGACCCCTCCCGCCGCACGAGCCAAATGGTCCGCCTCACCTTCGCCGAGGACACCGGCATCGTCTCCAACGTCACCCAATTCGGCGCCGAGGCTTTGGCCGGCTCGCTCAACCTCGCCACCCTTCAGCCGAACCTCACTAGCTACGTTCCCGACACCCGCACACGCAAGTTCCCCTACAACCCTGCTGAAGCAGCTCGTATCAGGGTGTAGATGCACGATAGTGGAGAGAGGCACTAGAATGAGAAGAAAAAAGTGGGGGATGGGGAGAGCGGTCAAAGCTGAGAAAGGGCGTGCTTGCTTTCGCTTCAATCGTAGATCTTGACTGCCATACACCAAGTTCGTTTCGCTGTGTCGATGTCTGTTGAAGATCGAAAGCGAGCGAAGATGCAGCGACCGAACTTAATCCCGCTTCCTTCGCACAAATCCAGCCAGTCGCCGAAGGTTCTCCTTCTCCGAGACGAAGCTGTCGTGGATTGAAGGGGTCAGAAACAGCCTTTGCGAGCGGAAGACAAAGGATGTACTCACATCACCGCCAAGCAAAGAAATCCACAGGCTGCGCCCTCGCCGACGTGCTGAGCCATCCCTCTGAGACTCTTCCATCCACCTCTCGCCTCACTCCACCTGACCACCACTCCCGAGATCCCAAACATCACGAGCGTCTGCAGCTTGGGCGCCCACCTTCTCCAACTCAAGCTCTTCCACACTTCCTCTCCCGCTCCCTTCTCCTTGTAGAACCTCTGTATGAAGACCGAAGAGAACGCGATCCTCAAGCTCATATTGAGGCAATTGGCGTAGATAAGTCCGACCTCCCCCAACCCGGCTCGAGCGCCGAGAATGACCGCGCCGAGAAACCCAACCGAGCAAGCTGCCATCCACCAGCTTCCTCTTCTGAGCCATTCGGGCCCAGCAGCGGATTGGAAGAAGGCTTCCGTGACTCCATTGATGGCGAGGAATGGGAGGTAGGTGCAGTATGCGCGAAGGATGGTGGGAGCGGAGGAAAGGGGGGCGGACCAGCGAGCGCCGAGGAGGTGGTAGAGGATGGGGGCGGTGTAGGGTGGTGCGAGGAGGATGAAGATGAGAGAGAGGTGAGTGTGTAGGGTGAGGAGGGAGGAGAGGAGGGAAGAGGTGGAGAGGAGGTCGGCTTGGGAGGGTTGAGCGGTCGAGAGGTGGCGCGAGAAGAAGAGGCGAGAGGTTTCTTCGAGGGGTGCGAAGAGGATGCGGGCGACGAGGGATCCTGTAGATGACGGAGGGTCAGCTTGCTTCAGGCGCAGAAGGGAGGAAAGATCTGGCGTACCGTAGTTGAGCGCCACCGCGTACCCTCCTTGATCCTCCACCTTGCTCAGTCGACCGACAGCGATCTTGTCGCCCTCGGTGAGCAGCTGCTTGACAAGCGACTGCTTCGTGAGCGCCCACGAAGTCGACAAGATCTCGGGATCGTATCGCCCATCATCTCCTCCCTCCTTCGCCTTTAAGGCGACACTCGGCTGGAGAAGCTCCGCTCCCACCACCCACCAGAAGCCGAGTAGCAGCGTGGCGCCATAGGCAGCCTGTCCTACTCCGAATGCGAGCAGCGCCGCCCTCTCGCCTCCCGTGAAAACAGCGGCGAGGGTAGCCACGCTCTTGACACCCACGGCTGCTCCCTCGATTTTGACCCTCACGCCCGTCAAAGTCTCCCAATTGAGGAGCGTATGGAGGTACCACCGCTCCGCTAGGAGCTCGAAGACGGCGGACAGGGCATAGAGGGATAGTGTCGAGTGAAAGTGGGCTGGTAGAGGCGAGGGGGCGAGGAAGGCGTAGAGGCCGAAGCAGAGGATAGGGAGCGGGGCGAGGTAGGTGGGGAGGAGGAGAGTTCGGGATAGGCGAGATGATACGCCATTTGAGGTAGATGAACGGGTACGCTGGAGTGCAGATGAAGGTAAGCGACAGCTCGGAGGCCTGAGGAAGAGATAAAAGAACTCACCACTACCGCTCCTCGCATGCCCTCTCTTACTAGAAAGAGTCCGGTATCTCGCACCACCTCAAATCCCATCGTTGCAACCCCCAGAGCTTGCGGAGTGGTCGACCGAAGGAGAAGCTGGTTCAGCGAGAAGGAGAAGAGGCGGGAGACGAGCTGGAGGAGGACGAGGGAGAGGGTGGTGGAGAGTAGAGGGGATGATGAAGGTGGTACTGATGTATCCGAGGCTCTTTTGAGTGATGGGGTGGACATGCTGGGCGCTGCAGGAGCAAAGAGGTCAGCTCGGCGCGCTTTCAATAGAGATAGAGGCGACATACATAATACTCGAACGTCAGAGGACACTCCGTCTAGCCTTCAAAGCCTCTGGTCGTTTTCCAACGCCCTACAGCAGCTCCTGCACGCGTGTTGAGAGCTGAGGGGTGTCCCGAAACGTGCTGCTCAGCCACAGGAGGGCGAGAGAAGGCAATCAAGCGCCGCTAATATGTACTGGTTGCTTGTAGCGATCCTGCGCGGAGCGTGAGGGAGTATGAACGATTTGGAACGAAGCAAGTGAACAGCAAGAGGTCAACCTGCGAGACAGTGTGAGCGGACCCCTCCCTCGGCGCAAGGGGGTAGCCGATCCGCTCGAGCTCCGGAATCACTCGGACACTACTCTGCAGCGTCCGGCAGCTGAGCCAGAATCTGTAGTCCGATCTCAAAGCTGAATGTACGCAGATGCGCGTCTCTCGAGCTTCGCGCCCGGCTTTCGCTCTTGGTCTCCGTCTTCTCGCTGCTTCCTCGCCGGCCACGCGCTCGACTACAGAATATGAGCTTACCGCACATCCACCATCGCCGTCCTAAAGGCGGTGGACTCCTCACCACTGCCAGCACGGTGGACGAGCCCATCGCTTCAACTTCAAGGATCGAGCTGAATGGTCAGATCAGTCGTGCACCAGCCGAAGCAGCAGCAGGCGAGAGACCTCTATTTCGTGCTGCTAGCGTCGACTCGCTTACCATCGACGACGACGACGACATCTATGCTCGGCCGCCGCCACCTAAGAAGCAGCGGAAAGCTCCAGCGCCGACGGCCAAGGCAAAGGGAAAAGCAGCTTCCAAGGGCAAAGGGAAGCAGAAGGAGCTATTCGTGCCCTCCGTGCCGTTCCCACCGCATTTCGTCAAGCTCGAGCAGGTCTACAAGGTGAGTTCGGCGAGTGCTCCTTCCGTCAGACCTCGCTGACTGCTTTGCAGGCTCTCAACACTGTCTACACCTTTTGCTCGGCAAGAAAAGGGTTCTCGACGACTTTCGATACGCTCCAACGATCCGTGGAAGGGCTTCTGAAGCGGTGAGCTTCTCCCTTCTCCAGCTTCCCTTCCGCCGAGCTGCCCTGACTCGCCTGGCTCGCCGCGTTCTTCCCCTCGCACAGACCTCTCGACATGCACGATATTGCTCAGATGAAGTCGCTTCTCCCCGACCTCATCACCTTCGCCTACATCGACTCGGAGCTCCTTCGGATCCACTCGGCTGGCGCAGAAGCGGGCATGGCGGGGAATGATGCTGCTGCCGCGCGTGCCAAGAAGAGGCAGGAGCTGGACGAAGAGTATGAGCGGGCTGCTCGGGGAGCCAAAGAGGGCGAATTTCTGGGAGAGGGGAAGGAGGTTGAGAAGGCGAGGAAGGAGACGGTGCTGCTTTTCAAGTTCAACGATGGGGAGCTCAAGAGTAGTAACGGCGTCGGGAAGGTGATCACGAGGAAGTTTCAGTACGCTCTCGTGTCCCTCGCGCACCCCCAGCCCGGGTTCTCTCTCGGGTCAAGCTGACCTGTCGTCTGCGCACTCGCAGACGCAAGAAGAAGAAGGGCGACGACACCGCCGCCGCCTCGCCCAAGCTTCCCGACAAGGAGCCCAAGTACACCAAAGAGTCGATGACCTCCCTCATTGAGAAGCGCAACGCCAAGTTCCACGCCGCCGTCTCCGAGCTCCTCGTCGCCTGCGCCGCCCATCAACCGCCCGAGGATCCCGTCGAGCTACTCCTCGCCGCTACCGAGGAGAACTTGCCCGTCAAGCCTGATGATGATGAGGCGAAGGGGTTGAGGGAGAAGCAGGACGATCTCGAGTTTCACCAGCGCAACCCGGACATGAGGCCGAGCATTGAGGCGCTCGTGGAGGAGATTAGAGAGCAGGAAAGCTACCGGGAGCAGATCGTCGAGGGAGGGCATAGGATTTTTGATGCGCGGGAAGGTGCTTATGGTGAGTCGACGCTCTCTGCCCGCAATCGCCTGCGCCGAAGTCTGAGCGCCGAGCTGACATGTCGCTCTCCTTCCGCAGGCTCGCTGGACATCCCCCTCTCCCACGCTGTCGAAGACGCCCTTTACCACCAGAAGAGGATCTCCTCACTCTACTCCCACCAAGCCGCCGCCATCAACCACCTCCTTCCCTCCCCTTCCTCGGGCATCAAACCAGCCAAAGGCGTCATCATCTCCACCTCCACCTCCTCGGGCAAATCCCTCATCTACCAGATCCCTGTTCTGAAGGCGCTCGAGGATGATCGGCAGTCGACGGCCATCTACATCTTTCCGACGAAGGCGCTGGCGCAGGATCAGAAGAGGGCGTTGGCCGAGCTGCTGGGGTGCTGCGATGGTATGGAGGATGTCAAGGTGAGCTCATGTTTCGACTACTTCGTTTAAGCCTGTCAGCGTGTTGCGAGCTTGCCTCTTCTCGTTCTCGCGCGACCTAACCTTCGCCCTCCCCCTCTTCGCACCTCGACTCACCTTCCCCACTCTCCTTCCAGGTCGCTACGTTCGATGGAGATACGCCCAAGGATGACAGGGACTATATTCGGGAGAACTGCAACGTCGTGAGCTTGCCTTTCGCCGACCTTCGCAGCGACTCGGCGCTGACCCCCTCCTTTCCTCCCCGTCCTGTCCTTCCCCTCACTCGCGTCGCCTCCTCGACCCCTCCTTCCCTCTGCGATCTTTCCCCTTCTCTCCGCCTATCCACCCTGAAAGATCTTCACCAACCCCGACATGCTCCATCTCACCATCCTTCCGCGCGAGGAGACCTGGCGCCGCTTCTTCAGCCACCTCCGCTTCGTCGTCGTTGATGAGCTACATACCTACGCTGGGCTTTTTGGATGCCACGTCGCGTATGTGATGAGGAGGTGAGTGGAGCTTCGGCGATGAGACGAGACGAGCAACGCTGTACTCAGGGAGCGGGAAGCTGACTTGCGCTCGGTTCCTTCGACAGGCTCAGACGGATCTGTGCTGCTGTCGGCAACAACTCGGTCCAGTTCATCTCTTGCTCAGCTACGATCGCCAACCCTGCCGAGGTGAGTCGTTCGCTTGTCGGCTTAGACGAGCCAAGCGCTAAGCTCGCTCGGCAACGTTCCCCTCCCTCTCCTTCACAGCACATGTCCACGATCTTTGGTCTTTCCCTCGAGGATGTCACGGTCGTCGACGTTGACGGCTCGCCGTCGGGAAGGAAGGTGAGCTGGTCGCATTCCCTTCTTGCTCTGTCCGCTCGGTCGTTGACCCACCTGCCTTCTCGCGACAGGAGTACCTCGTCTGGAACCCACCTTACATCGACGACAAGGACATCAAGCAAGGTCGCGTCAGCACCATCAGCGAGACGTCAAGGGTGTTCCGCTTCCTGCTCGAGCGGGGCGTGAGGGCTATCGTCTTCTGCAAGGTGAGCGAGCTTTGGCCTTGATGAGCTTTCCGTACCGGACCAGTTGCTCACCTACCGTCTCTTCTACTCTTTGCCAGGTCCGACAACAGTGCGAGATCCTCATGAAGCAGATTCGAGCCGACTTGATGGTCGAGGGCCGAACCGACATGGCCTCTCGAGTCGCCGCGTATCGCTCAGGCTACAGCGCCGCTGTACGTGCTCCGTGCTCACTCGATATCTCCGCCTTTCTTTGCTAACCTTCGTCCTCGACCTCAGGACCGGCGCAAGATCGAAGCCGACATGTTCTCGGGCGAGCTGCTCGGCATCGTCGCGACCACCGCGCTCGAGCTGGGAGTCGACATCGGATCACTCGACGCCGTCATCACCGTCGGCTTCCCCTACACCCTTCCCGGCCTTCGCCAGCAAGCCGGTCGAGCAGGACGAAGAAACAAGGACTCGCTCGCCATGCTCATCTGCGACCCTTGGCCTCTCGACCAGCATTACGCTCGCAACCCTGAAGAGATCTTCACCAGCCCGTTCTCAAATCTCTCGCTCGACCTCAACAACCCCATAGTTCTCGAAGCTCACCTCCAGTGCGCGGCGCACGAGGTCCCCATTCAGCTCGACGAGGACCGACCCTTCTTCGGCTCGGACATGGATAAGATTTGCTACGAGCGCCTAACGAGGGACGACGAGGGCTTCTTCCATTGTCATCCCAAGTATCGACCGTTTCCAGCCAAGACGGTGCCGATCAGGAATACCGAGGACGAGTCGTATGTCATTGTCGACATTAGCGAGGGAAGGAATCAGGTCATCGAGGAGATTGAGGTTTCGAGGGCCATCTTTACGACGTACGAGGGAGCCATCTACATGCACATGGGCAGGACCTTCTGTGAGCTGGCTTCTCTCGCTTCTCTTGAACCCCTCGCTGACGCCTTCTCGGCGCTCGCAGTGGTCCGAGAGGTCAGCCACGAGCGCAAGCTGGCCAAGGTCGAGCGAGCAACCATCGACTGGCGAACAAGGCAGAGGGACTTCACGTGAGCTGAAGGCTCCCTCTTTTGTCGCTTGTCGCTGACCTCTCTCGCCTCGCCGAACAGCAACATCGACCCCATCGAGCCGCTCGCCATTCGCGAGATCCAAGGCTCGTCTTCTGTCGCTTCGTATGGAACGGTGCAAAGTGCGTCCTCCCTCATCTTCGTCTTCATCACGTTGAGCTTTCACTGATCTCGTTTTACTGGCAGTCACGTCGGTCGTCTTCGGCTACTTCAAAACCGACATGAGGGTACGCCGCCGCTCTCGCTGATACTTCGCCCTTCCGCTGACGCTCTCAATTCGTCACAGAACAACATTCTCGACACCGTTGACATTAACTCGCCCCCCTTCATCCGCCAATCCCACGGCCTCTGGCTCGACGTTCCGGCTTCGGCGCTCGAAATCCTCATCCTCAAGAACCTCCACCCCGCTGCTTCCATCCACGCCGCCGAGCATGCACTCATGTCGCTCACGCCCATGATCGCAATGTGCACGGAAGGCGATGTCAGGACGGAGTGCAAGCAGCCCGAGAAGGAGTTGGCGAGCACGCCGAGTTCGAGGAAGAGGCCGGCGAGGTGAGTTTTCGGCTGCTGTGACGGTGATACGACCGCTGACCCCCTCTTCGACAGGCTAATTCTCTACGATTCGGCGGGCAAGTCGGGCGGTATCTGTCACAAGGCTTTCGACCACGTCGGGATGCTTCTGCAGCAGGCCGCCGACACGATTGCCAATTGTCGCTGTCTCGAGGGCTGTCCATCATGTGCGCTCGCTTCATACTCTCGTTTCCGGACAGATGCTGACCTTTCGCTTCATCAGGCGTCGCTTCTCAGCTTTGCTCGGGCGCCAACACTAGTCAGTCCTTCGCTTCGGCCGCGCCTTGTCCCTCGCTGATCCCCTTCTCCTCCATAGTCGTCTCGAAGCTCGGCGCTCTTGTGGTCCTCGACTCCATTCTCGGCCGACCCATCGACGTCGACGCCATCCCGATGCAAGAGCCAGCAAAGGGCGTGACTCCCGGCGGAACGATTGATCTCGCGGCGGCTGGCGTACGGCCGAGGGCGACGGAGGGTGCTCGAAGCGATAGGAACATGAGGGGAGTGATGGAGGAAGAGGAGATGGAGGAAGCGGAGAGGGTAGAGAGGGAGGCAGCATTGGCGGAGCTGCTCGGCGGAGGGCCTGTCGCAGCGGGAGGAGGCGAGGGGAGGCTGGTCTTCGATTTGAACGAGACGGGAGGGTTCTTGCAGACGAGGTAGTAGTAGCAGTGATGTTGTTATCTATCTTAGCAAGCAGTTTGACCGGGAAGAGCGAGCTGCTCGCGAGCGGGTTGGCGACTCTCGAGTGAGCCGAAGCAACCGCGTTACACCTCGACTAGTCGGTTTCTGCGAAGAGAATGTTCCCACGATGCCGCACGTTGGCGAACGACAGCCTCGAATCCTCCGAGTCGATGGTCCTGTGCAGCCGAGCAGTCAGCTTGAGTCGCGGGCGCCCCCTCGCTTGCTATCCAACGCACCTCTTGCTCATCTCGCTGGCCCATGAGATCTTTTTGAGCGGTGTAGCACTCCAGATCACGCCCGTTACTAGTAAGATGAAGCCGACGAAGGCCTGAGCGATGATCTGCGAACGAGAGAAGCGCGGTGTCAGTCAGCTCGCTCTCGGTGCTCTGTATCCGCTCTTTCGACGGCTACAGAGCAGCATCAGACTTCTGCATCTTGATGCTGCCACCTGCAGTGAGCTCAGTTAACTCACATCGAGCGGCAGCGGGCTGCCTAGTGTTGACGGGATCTCGACGCCAGCAGTCTTAGCAAGTCCGCGCACTGCGTGAGGCGGCCGAGCAGAGTTAGTCGTGGTCGTGTACAGAGCGCAGAACTACCGCCTCACCTTCCCAAGCCGAGTAGGCGGCGTGCAGAAAGACGAGCGCGGCGAGGCGGATGAGGACCGCTGCTGGAGTAGGCCACGAGAGCATGGCGTGGGCGTGCGAGTAGTAGTAGAGGTGTGCAGGTGCTAGTCTGAGGCTTTGCTGAGCCTTGTGACGAGGTGTAGAGAAGTCAGGCGATTCGGCGGAGGGAGAGCCGGACTGGGCTTGCTGCCGGAGTCCTCGAATCGAGAAAGTCTCGTGTGTTGCAGCATCGTCGCAGCCAGGCCTCATTTATTTCTTCTTTGCCTCGCGCACCCTTCTCGGCTCTCCTCGTGCTGTCAGTGCTCGATTCCCGCGAGGCGAAGCATGAGGTCGGCTGCGAAGGGCGTAGGATGGTCAGCCACAGAATCTTCTCGGGCGAAAGCATGGAAGCACAGAGCTCACTGATCTCGTCATTCCTGTCGACGACTTGCTGGGAGAGTTCCTCGACTTGGGTCCTGAGGAGAGCGATCACGAAGCCCGACTTCTTCGGCGATGGCGAGGGAGTCGATTTGGTCGAGCTGGCGCAGTTGCAGGGAGGCGGAGGATGAATGGAAGGGTCATAAGGGGATGAGACCTTGTTTTGCTGCTCCTGAGCGAGTTCGAGAGCTGTGGAAGCAAGTGGTTCAGCGCCGAGCTCGTCGGCCGATCGACCAAGACGACCTCACCCTCTCTCGCATCGTCTCGCTCTTTGAGCAGCTGCTGAACGATGGTGGAGCTTTGGTGCTGAGCGGCTTCAGCCTCCTTCTTAGCTGTCTCGACAGCCGCCTTGAGCTTGGCCTGCTCCGCCTCGACAGCAAGTGTCGCCTTCTTCGATTCAGCCAGTTGCGAGAGCGCGGTCGACAGCTCCTCTTTGACCGATCCTGCCCGACGCTGTACCTCAGACTCGACACGCTGCTCCCACTTCTGGCGTGAACCGACGCTGTCCTCGAGCTGCGATACGCGCTTCCTCAATCCCTCGGCGCGAGCGGTGACTTGAGCTTCCTTCCTCGAGGCGGCGGCGAGATCGGCTTTGGCGGTAGCGAGCTCCCTCTTGAGCTTGGCTGCGCTCGCCTCGGTCTTAGCAGCGGCTTTGAGGCGGAGCTTGGTCTTCTTGGTCGCCGCCGAGATGGTCGTCGGGGAAGGGGGAAGGGCAGCGGAGGTTTGGGCGTAGACGTCGCTGAGAGAGAGGCCGTTGATCTTGACCCTGAGGCTTTGGACCTGCTCGTTGCCTTCGCGGAAGATGATGGGAAGCGCATCGTCGGGTGTGAGGCCGTTTGAGGAGAAAAGACAGAGGGCGACGAAGGCTCCCTCCTTTCGGTGTGACCCCAACTCTTCGTAGGTCTGCATGGCGGTAGATAAAGTGAGTTGTTTGAGTCTCTGAAGCGCGCTCAAGGTCAGTAGCACCTTGGGGCGCATCTTGCGGACCTCGGCGCTGGTCGACTCCTCGGTCGCTCCGAGCTCCTTCCACGCATCCTCACGCGTCTCCACAAAGTCGAACGACCTCGGCTTTCCAGGGATCCCTCCGAGCGATGCAAAGGATGAGGCGAGCGGCTCCACGTCGATGAGAGCGAGTTGAGCTTCGATTTCGGATTCGAGGGTCGGGACCGCTAGCCCTTGAAGTGAGCGATGGTGCTGGGAAACGGCCACGACGGCTCCGAGGGCACGACTTCTGTGGTCTAGGTTGGTTCCGGGAGGTCGGACATCATCCTGTGGGCAACCAATCAGCTCTCCGAGGCCGTGCTCCTGCTCAGCCCTCACAGTAGTAGAGAGCTTACCAAAGCGTCACTGCACACGTCCCAAATATCCTGCAGCTCGTCCGTCTTGCTGAGATCCAGGAACTTGAGAGCGTCCTCGTAGCTCATCGGCTCGAAGGTGAGAGGCGGACGACGGGGGGATTGAACCTTCTTGCTCGGCGGAGCGGCCTCGGAGGACGTCGAAGGAGTGTCCAGCGGAGTTTCGGCTGCTTTCCTGTAGCACTCTGCGAGAGGGGGAGGAGGAGGCGGCGTTGGAGGAGCTGGAGCTGCTGGAGAAGGCGAGCTGTAGGGCTTGTCGAGGGCTGTACCGTTCGAGAGTGCTTCTTGAGAGGAATGTCCAGCCATTTCGTTGCTGTACGGAGGTCGATGAAGAGCGAGAAGACGAGGTGAGAACGTGGCAGAAGGCAAGCTTCGACTCGAGCTTTTTGGACCGCTTGGGCTGGCTCGCTCGGATGTGGGGAGTCTTCTCGAGCCGACGGGATGGTAAAATCGCTTCTTTAGAAAAGCGTGTCTCTCCTCTCTCATTCTCGAGCCCTTCGCGCACGTATGAAAATCGAGCGCAACCTTCGCCGAGCTCGTTGAACCTGCTCTGTCTCACGCTCTCGCCTTGATCTGGATCTTGGGCAATCTGTAGAGAAGCTAACCCTAATCTTCGTTGTGATGTGATCGTAAGCTAAGCTATCGTCTCCTCCATGGGTCCCGACCAGCAAGCTCAGCTCAACTCCACTGTCCATCTTCGGCCGAGGCGCTATCGAGCTATAAGGAAGCGAGGACCACGAGTTGTGAGCGATGTCACCTCCATTAAACCTTCTGATTTGCCCATCCATCAAGCGCTGCTCGACGGTCTTCCAGTTGATGACTGAAGGCGGCAGGAAGAGGACGCCGAAGGCAAGAAAGGGTCGAGACGAGAGTCAGCTCGCTTCGGCGGAGGGTGAGAAGAGGAGAGAATGGAGGCAGAGCTTACCAGTCCAAATTTGCTTGAGGTAGGTCGCCTTGTTGTTCCTGCGAAGAGGGAAGCAAGTAAGCGCCCGAGCTCGGTCGGACTCGAACTGAAGTTGAGCCTGTTTCTGAACGCACTGGTAATCGACTTCAAGGTGAGGTGGAAGGCGCAGCGATTGATATAGTTTCGATGCTTTCGACGTCCACTCACGGTAGTAAGCATGCTCCCAGACGTCGATGCCGAGCAAGGGGACGCTCGGCGCGAGAATGGGATCCTGGTTGGCGGTGGAGACGACCTCCATGGTCTTGTTGCTGGGGTGATAGATGAGCCAAGACCATCCAGAGCCTTGGATGGCGAGCGCGTTGGTCGTCATGGTGCTCTTGAGGGCGTCGAGCGAGCAGAAATCCGAGTCAACCGAGTCCTTGAGTGGGCCCGACGAGGGGTACGAGGAGTTCTTGACCTGTAGAGGACTAGGGGTTAGCGTAGAAGGCTACCTATATCTGTGGGTAGCGACTTACGGGCGTGAGATTGAGCCAAAACAGCGACTAGGAAGGTCGAACCGTCAGCGCCGAGATCGAGGAGAGCGAGGACTGGAGGGGAAGAAGGCTCACGTGGTTGATATGGCCTTGAGAGGAGGTAGAAAGAGGAGGTAGAGATCTAAATCAGCTCAGGGTGCACCAAGGTAGCTCGTTTCCCCGCTCAAAAGCTGCTCTCTCTTCGCCGAACCTCAGCCTTCGAGATAGCGCAGAGGACGCGCCGGGGCTGTACGCTGAGTTGTACACCACCAAGCGCTTTGAGAATCAGAACTCACCTCCGCCATTGAACTTGATGGACGACTGCAGAGCGATTTCCTTCTTGAGATCCTGAGCGGCGAAAGCTTGTACGAGCTCGGCGGAAGCCTGCAGACGGCGTAGAGCAGATCAGCTCCCCTCCTTGAGTCTCAACTCGTCTTGGTCGTCGTTCTCTATCCTTACACGATTCAAGTTCTCCACGTAAGCTCGGTGGTGACGGTCGTGGTGGAGCGCTGGAAGGAGAGCGGGGTCGTTAGCTCCATCAGGTCGTCTGACTACACACAAGTACTCACTCATGATCTCCTTCGAAATAGCGGGCTCCAAGGCCTGTCGAACGAGACCGAATCAGCCCCAACGCCTACGAAAGCGGAGCTCCCTCGCACGAGCCTAACGCCCGAGCTTGGAAGTGCTAAAGACCTACATCGTAGGCATAAGGGAGAGGAGGGAGCGTGTACTGCGCGCCAGCGAGAGCGGCAACAGCGGCGAGTCCGAGGAGAACGAGCGGGCGGAGAGAGCAGACGAGCATTGTGGCGGGAGGCAAAGAGTCATGCGAGCCCGAGGTCCGAGTTGGCTGGCGAGTTGAGAGGCGCTGGCGTGATGAGAGGGAGGGCAAGGGTGTGATCTCGAGAGTAGATCTACACTCAAAGGTAGAGAGCATCTCGAAAACCTTTTAAAGCCTTCTATAGTGCAATCGAGCACGTTCTCGCAACAGCTCGGCGCTCGGTAGACCGTACAGCTCTCGTTTCGCTCTCTGCGTCTTGAATGCTCGACTGAAACGAAAAAGATACACCTATGTACACTACTCCAATCCCTCCACCATATCGGCCTTCAATCCCCTCGCTTTCCAACCCTTCAACTCGACCCCCTTGGTCCCCTCCTTCTCCTCCCACGTCTTCCAGCCGACTTCATCGTGCGCCAGCACCACCATAATCTCCTCCCTTCTTCCAGCAACCCTGATCCTCTCCAGCGACCTACTAGCCTCATCGTAATCCTCGTAATTCGCCGAAACGGTGGGCGGATCTCCTTCCTTCGCATCCTCGGCGAGGACCTTGCCGAGAGCGTAGTGCGCGTCCTCGGGGCGGTGGGAGAGGAGGAGATGGTGGTGGCATCCATCCGAGGCGAGCAAGACGTACTCGTCCTGGCCGGTTCGAACGAGAGCGCCGATGTGGCCTGGAGTGTGGCCGAAAAGGGGAACGAGGAGGATTGAGCCATCGCCGAGGAAGTCGTGAGATTTGGAGAAGGAGCCCATGGGTTGCGCCATGTCGTCCCACGCTACAGAAGATACGCGAGCGGTTTCTGTAGCGAGAGAAGGGGTTCCGACTGCCTCGCCGGGCCCACAAACGATCTTGGCATTGGGGAAGTGCGAGACGTTGCCGGTGTGGTCGAAGTGACGATCTGTACGAATGGGGAAACTCAGCGCTTGCCCCGGTGCTTCTGGATTCACTCATCTACAGCTCTCGATGGACTCACGACTGAGGACGATGTCGGTGATCTCCTCGGGATTGACGCCCTTCTTGGCCAGTTGCAGCGGCAGAGGCGTTCCCAGCTCTACCTGGAACTCCTGCTCGTAGTCCGTGGCATGTTCTCCGAGCCACTTCTGCCATCCCTCGGCGAGCGACAAGTCGAAGAGGATGGGGCGATTGGAGGGCTCATGGCGGATCAGGAAGCACAGGCAGGGACGTCGAGTACTGTGAATCGTACTGTGAGCCTCATCCTGCTCTCCTGCAGCTCGAGACGACTCACAAGAAGCCAGAGCGACCGGGCAGGATCGTTTCCCACTCGTTCAGCACGAGAGTCGCAGGACAGAAGGCGGTGATCGAGCAGGTAGCTGTACCCTCTGGTAGACCTTTCCACTCTGGTGCGAACGAAGCTTGAGCCATTGAGAAGAGGAAAGCGGGCGAAGGGGAGGAGCAGAAGGGGCGCGATGATCAAGGCCAACCGCTCGCTTTCGGCCGCCCCACATTACTCGAGTCGAAAGATGTCGAGCTTGCAAAAGAGAGGGGATATGAAAGAAGGAAAGGTATCACTAAACGCTGAGAGGGAAGACTATACACCCGAACTGAAAGAGCGAGACGAATGAAGGAGAGAAGAACAACGAAGGGTCTATGATGAAGAGAGGGGGTAACTAAGACTCGGCAAGTCGTAAAGAAACCTCCCGCATGGCCGTCGAGTCGAGCGAGCGAATCTTGAGGCACTTGAAGTAGACGCTCGTCTCGGGCTCATAAGGGTAGCCCTCGGCGAACTCCTGGAAGGCCAGAACGCGCTGTACCAGCGTGGCCTGCACGCGGAACTTGTGCACGTTGACCAACGGGCGGAGAGGCATGTGCGAAGGGAGAGGAGGGAGGTGGTCGAAAGCCGAAGGATCGGCGACGTGGGTGAGACCGCCGGTCGAGTCGACGGAGGCAGGGGTGTTGGTCGAGGTGGGGTCGAGAAAGGTCGGTAGTTCAGCGTTGAGAGTAAGGTCGCGGAGGAAGAGGCCTGAGACGAGAGACGAGGTCAGCGAGCAGTCCGCAAAGGCGAACGAGCAGAGCAAGCTCACCCAGGAAGGGGATGCAGCCGACGGGGACAGGCGAAGCTTTGACGCCCTTGGCAGCGGCCGAATTCTTGTTGGGCTCGCTGAAGGCGGGAGAGAGACCACGCTGGCCTGGAGGACCGTACTCGGCGATGAGGGCATTGGTGACCTCGCGAAGGTGCTTGAACTGTTCGAGGAGAATGACGGAGAATGACTGTCAGCTCTCGAAGGCAGGGGAAGAGTGTAGATTGAGACTCACGTTTTTGAGGTGCGAGACGAAGACCTGCATGCCGCGGAACTTGCGCATCTCCCAGGCGGGCACTCTCGCCCACGTCCTCTTGAGCCGCTCGATGTCGGGGAGTTGTAGGCCGTGGACGATCTGAGTGAGCGTCTGGAAGTTGGACTGGCAGTAGCATTTCTGCAGGACGTGTCAAGGGTGAGCATGCGATGTGGAACGAGGAGAGAACGGCAAACGAACGAAGGCGAGCCGGATGAGCTTGGCGATGAGAGCGACTCGTTCGTCGGGGTTGGCGGTGAGGACGATCTGCTCGAGCAAAGACGGTCAGTCAACGAGCTCAGATATCGGAAGCATTGCACTCACCTCGGAGCAGACCCAGTTGGCGGTCAAGTTGAACCTGGCGATGACGGCCTGCACAGCGCTCTCCATCCTCTCACCCCTCTCCCTCGCCTTCAGCTCGACCTTCCTCCTCTCCTTGAGATACTGCTCCCAGTCAAGGACCTCCCCGCCATCTCTGTGCGCCCGATCCCTCCAGGCGCCCGAGACCAACTCCTGCCATCCGAGCACGCGAAGCATATCGCGCTCGATGAGGCAAAATTGGCGAGCGAGGGACTCGGTGCGGTAGAGGAGGAGGAAAGAGCGATGAGTAGGGGGGGTAGGGCCGGCGGTAGGTTTCATGCCGACGAGAGGAGGACGAGAGGAAGTGGGGCGAAGGGTCGCCGAGCCGCCACCGAACAGCTTGCTGAGGGAGGGCTTGCGACCGGGTCCTGCGCGACGAGAGACGGAGAGCGGTGGGAGCTTGCTGGTCGGCTTAGGAGGAGAGGCAGGGGCGAGATTGGTCGAGGCGGCGGGAGCAGCGGTCGACGGAGGAGGGACGACGGAAGCGGGAGGGACGACGGCTGCTTCGCGAGCTGCTCGCAGCTGCGCGGCGAGAGAGACCGCGGCCTCGACAGAGGGAAGAGAGCCAACGGTAGTGGCGCACAACCGGCGAGCCCTGTTGTCGGCCTGCTGCCCAGCGAGAGACGGCGGGATGGCGACGCCGGCCTGCTGCAGCTGCAACACCATCGCACTCCTCTCCATCTGCCTGTCGACCTTTCTCTTCCTCTCCTTCTCCCTCGTGTCGTCCACGATGCCCTCGAGCCTCCTCAGCGCCGCCTCAATTCCTCCTCCATCATCCTCGTCGTCCGAATCGTCGATGCCCTCGAGGATGAAGCCAGCAACGATCTGCACTCCAGCAGGCTCGACGCCTTCCTCATCATCGACAAAGCTCGCCTCGGGGAGGAGGATCGACTCGCGCTCTGCTCCGCCGTACGAAGGTGGCCGAGGCGAGCCGTAAGACGAGTCCGAGTCCATCGACTGTCGATACGGCGCATGAGCAATCCCTTTGACGTTCGAGGCGACGGGAAGGTTGCCTGCTCCTGGGAGACGTTTGAGCGTACGCTTGACCTCGACTACATCCTCGTCCTCGTCGGAGAGGTCGACGTCGTCAAGTTCGATCCGAGCAGAGGCCGGGCGGTGAGGGAGGAAGAAGGCGTGAGGGTTGGCGAGCTCGTGATGATGAGGACTGTTGTGGAGATCGAATGGCGAAGGTTCGAAGATGGGGATGATGGGGCCGGGAGGAGGGGTAGGAGCTGTTTCAGCGCGAGGAGGGAGAGCGCCGGAGGTGAAGTCGGTGGTCGCGGGGGAGCGAGGAAGCGCTTTGGGTTCGGCTTCAGAAGATGGTGGACCGGTGCCGGGAGCGACGTGTGCGGGAGCGGAAGTCAGGCGAGGCGACTCTGGCTCCTTCTCCTCGGCGATGGTGTGGACGTAGGATAGCTCCCTCGGCGTCTCAATCGAGGTATTGGGCGTCGAATCGGCTCCACCGTCCTGCTCGTCCAGCGCCGGCAGCTGTCCATCCTTCTCCTCCTCTCCATCACCCTCCTTGGCGATCCCCCAAAACTCGAGGTACCGATCCACCCCTCCCTTGACCCAGAGTAGATCCCCCGTCTCGCTCTTCTCAAACTCCACCTCATCCATCATCTCGGTGCTGCCCCCTGCACCTGCACCCGAAGCGGCGGTACGGTTGCCGAGCATCCGCTTGAAGCGGCCGAGGGAACCAAGAGCGCTGTGGAGCGAACGAGCGAGCGGATGGTTCTGGGTGCCGCTGGGGTCGGGAAGGGGGTCTTGAGCCGACGTGGAAGCTGGGACGGCGGCGGAGGGAAGGTAAGAGGCTGTGGAAGAGGATGGGGCGGCAGCGGAGGTGGAGGCGAGGTCGGGAGGCGGTTTGTGGTGGAGGAATGAGGCGAGTCGTCAGCAGTCCCGTGGTGGTGGAGCAGAAGGCGGCGTGGAGAGGGTACTGCTGCCGGCGGTGTCGGGGGCGTCGAGATCGAGGTCGACATCTTCGTCAGAAGCGCCGACGACCGGACTCTTCGGTACCTGCTCCACCTCCTCCATCATCTTCTTTGCCTCCCTCGCATCCCCCGGTCCCAGCACCACGTGCATTTCCTTCAGCCGCCTACAGATCTTCTTCAACCCCTTGATCAACCTCATATCCTTCTGGCTCTCCTTGAACCTCTGCTCCCTCCCACAGCGGTTCAACCACTCGGTCAATTCTTTCCTCACCTCGCGATGAGGGAAGAAGTCGTCCATGAAGTGATTGAGGAGCCAATGCCGGAGAACGACGAACGTTCGGACTCGAACGATGCGGCGAGAGGCTTCGTCGGTGGGCGAGGAAGGAGGCTGGAGAGCCCATTCGAAGCGGGCGATGAGGAGGTGGAGGAGGTTGAGAGGGGTGAGGAAAGCGCGGTAAGTGAGGAAGAAGGTGCTGAGGAGGTCGGAGGAGATTTGCGAAGTGAGCTCGGCGATCCAACGCTCGGTAGTGGCGGCCATGAGGACTCGGTTCTGCTGCTGAGCGACGAGAGGTGATTGCTGGGAATGAAGTCCTCGACCGGAGCCGATCGAGTCCCGCACGCTCGAGGCCGGGCTGGAGCTCTCCGCGGTATCTCGGCGCTCGCGGAAGCCGCTCCACCGCTTCGAGCTAGCGGTAGCGGGGCTGCCACTGGCGCTGGTGCCGGGACTTCCGAATTCGACGTCGACGATGCTTCCTCGGCGCTCTCCAACAGCTGAGCCGCTTGGTGACGGCGTAGCTGGGCGCTCTCGAAGGCCCCAGATGACGAAGCGAGGGTCGTCGCCTGGTGGGGTAGTAGCCGAGACGGTAATGTGGTGAGCCGAGCTGGCGTGCGAAAAGGCGGAGGAGGACTGGGAAAGGGAGGAGCTGAAGGAGGCGGAGGAGGGCAGGCGCTCGTGGTGCTGCTCGCGACCGTAGGCGGCGTAGTCGGGAGAGGGCGATTCGGGGCTAGGAGAGGTTGGCGTTGGAGGAGACGAGAGGCCCTGGATGACATCGAAAACGGTCGGGTCGTCCCATCGAGACTTGTGAGGTGTCGAGGGGTAGACCGTCGTTCGGTGATCGTCTGCCTTGGCCGTGCGAATCGAGTCGGATGAGGCTACCTCGCGCATCGTGCGCGGCTCCGAGACGTTCGGAGGGTGATTGGGGTAGGAGGAAGTGGAGGTGTCGGCGGATGGGTCGCGGGAGCGCGGAAGGGCAGGCACTCGAACACCAGCGCCGAAGGGGGAGGAGTTGGTGCGGGACATGGCTGGACGAGCGAGCGAATGAGAGTCGGAGACAGAGTGGGCTGATGTGAGCTCGTCTACTACTGCTACGCGTGGACAAGGTGAATCAGCGGATGCTCGGCGAAGAGAAAAGGGGGAAACGGCGAATCGAAGACGTACGATCCTGAGGCAGATCACTGCTGTCCCTGTCCTCTGCACTCCCTTTGCTCCCCTTCGCCAAGATTGCTCCTTCCTCGCCTGTGAAAGCCCCCGGCAATCCCAGCTGAGCCGTGCCCTCCTCCCTCCTCGAGCTACCCATCGGCGCAGCATTCCATCCCAGTAGCCGACCAAGTACGTCTCCTTGCGCATTCCCAGTTCCCGAGCCTGCGCCAGTCGATTTGGATCGCGACAGGCTGACCGAGGAGCTCGAAGCGACGGCTGAAAGCGAAGGGGTACTGCCTGCGCGACGGATGGTACCGTTATGGGTGTGAGATGTGGGTGTAGGAGCGAGGTAGGTCGGTCCACCGGCCGCTGGAGGTGTAGGAGCGTCGGCGTCGAGAGCGGGAATTGAGGCAGACGACCGAAGAACAGCGATGGACGGCTGCTTCTGGACCTTGGGCGGTGTCGGAGGAGGCGGCTGAGTAGACGTTTTGGCGAAAGGCATTTGGCCTGCACTTGAGCCGGCGGAAGAAGGAGGGGAGGCGGATGAGTGATTCGGCGCGGACGGGGCAGTCGGCGAAGGCGGCTGGGGGACCGAGCGAGGCCTGTAGGGTGTCCAAGCAGGGTCAGTCTCGTATTCGCGCTAGATCACGCCATACAGCTGCATCTTGGACTCACCTGATCCTGTAGATCGTCTTGCCATTCTCCACCCTGCTCTGCACGGCGTACTGCTCCATCCCCTCGCCCTCTCGGCTGTAATGCGCCGCCAACGCCTCCGCAGCCTTCTTGTTCGTAGTCTCGACAAAGCTGCCGTCTGCTGCAATGGCCAAATCAGACGAATCGGGCATGTTGTTGACGAGGGGCCCGGGCGGCGATTGAGTTTTGCTAGTGATGAGCGAGGGGGCGAGTCGGGAAGGATGTGTAGGGTATCAGAAGAGTCGTACGTAGGTCGTTGGCCGTTCAGGGACAGTAGGAGGAGGCCGAGAGGTCGGTAAGTCGCGAGGGGGAGCGGGAGCGGCGCCGTATTACTGCATCTCGCGCTGCTCTTGAGCGGGACGACAGAGGGAGCGGGAGAGGCTATGGATCTACAGATGAGTAGCCTGTACCGTACGCGAGCAGAGAAACGTGAGCTGTAGAACGAGCGCGACAAAGGGCGCCGCTGGAGCGAGAGAAGCGGGCTGTCTCACCTTGGTGGGAGTGCTGAGGTGCAGCAGTAGGCTACAGCGACCTTGCTGATCTGTAGGGCGATCCCTAGGACGCGCGCCGGCCAGTTGAAAGCGAGAGACGAGGTGATGGTAGCAGAGCAACCCTCGCCAGCTCCATTCTCCCCTTTCCCTCGGCGCGAGAGGAGCCAGAAGGTCTTCTTTCCTTTCCGCCGAACCGTTGGAGGCTCCCAGATCTATCATCTTGAATAGAACAGCAAGCGCAAAGTATGTTCCGCTGTACTCGCTGTCTCGGTGCCCCTGGCCTTCGCCGAGCGCCTCGCGAGCGGGAGCAGGGGAGCTGAGCGAGCCAGCAGGGGGCGTCCTTTCTTCGAGCAATCGTGACCCGTAACACCTCATAGAAGAGTGTCACGGAACCTGCGTCACTTGGTGGCAAAGCCAGAAACCCCGGTCTGGAGCTCACTTCGCCTTCGCCGAGCACCGCTGGCTCCAGACCCCGCTCGTCGCTCTACGAGTTGCAAAGTGCTGCTCAAACATAATGCAGTCTCTTCAATCCTACTACAGCGTGTTGTATAACTATATTCCTTGGCCTCCCGTAACCCGTTCCCAGCAAAGTAAGTGAAAGTCAGCTTTGGTTCTCGGCGAAGTGGTATCTCCCTCTTCGTGGAGGAGCGCGGCGGCGATGAATTGCCCGGGCAGGGACGAGAAGAGAAGCAGAGCGATAGAGAGAGACACACCTCGAGAGTGTGGCCGCTGATGTAGCTCGCGAGCGGCGAGCAAAGGAAGAGGACGGCGTTGGCAGCCTCCTGCGCCTCGGCGGGGCGACCGAGAGGGATCTATGGCGGGAGACGGGTCAGTGACACGATCATACAGACGATTAGATGCATGATGTGATATAGCACTCACTCCGGGGATAGGACCCTTCGGCGCTCCTCCCTTGGGCTGAGGAATACCGAGCGCGATCTTCTGCCCTCCGACCTCCATGGCCTCTCCATCGGCCTTGTTACCAGTGAGACGAGTCTGGATGTAACCGAAAGCTACGGTGTTGCAGCGTACGTTGAAGGCTCTGGAGAAGCAGAGCGAGGGTCAGCACGGAGGTCGGCGGGAGCGCTGCGAGCGATGGGAGCTCCCAGCGATGGTATAGCTGGCTCTGTAGCTCACCCCCACTCTTTCGCCACCGTGCGACTGAGTCCTACAACTCCAGCCTTGGCGGTAGCGTAGTTGGTCTGGCCGACGTTGCTGTGAGAGAGAGAGCGCGCCAAGTCAGTGCCGAGGTCGTCCCATCCAGCCCAGCAAGCCCAAAGACGTACCCATGAAGTCCAGCAATAGAAGAAACGTTGACAATCGACCTGTTGGTAGCAATGACGGCCGGGTCCTTGGCACGAAGGTAGGGAGCCGCCTCGCGAATGATGCGGAAGGGAGCGGTGTTGTGGACCTTGAGGATCAGTTCAAAGGCTTCGTCCGACATGGTGTGAAGCATCTTTGGTGAGAGAAGTCGAGGTAGCACGACGTACATGGCAGGGACGTGGAGAAAGTCAGCGCCGAAGTAGATAGAGTGCTCGCCGAGCACGGTGAAACGGCGTTCAGGAAACTCACCTTGTCGAAGGTGAATCCGGCATTGTTGACAATGTGGTTGATCTTGCCGAATGCCCTGCAAACGGAGTGTCAGCATGCGAAATCGACGCCGATTCGCGATCAACTCACTCGACCGTAGCGCTGATGAGCTTCTTGGGAAAATCGGCGGCGGTAACATCTCCTTGTACCACGATAGCTTGTCCTCCAGCTTTCTTGATCTCATCCACGACAGCCTTGGCCTTGGCTACGAGCAGAAAGAGAGGTCAGCGCCGATTGAAGCATGTGGGGGAAAGCGCTGTAGCTCACCCTCATCAAGATCCGAGACGACGACCTTGGCCCCCTCCTTCGCGAACGTGAGAGCGACGGCCTTTCCAATGCCTTGGGCGGCCTGTACGCGAGCGCGGAAGGCGAGATGAGCGGGAAGCGCGCGAGTAAGCAGGCAAGTCGACTCACGCCCGTGATGATGGCAACCTCTCCAGCGAGAAGGCCATTGGGGTGAGATCCCGACATGGCGCCCGCCACAGCGGCGAGACGAGCTTGAGCAGAGTTGCCCGACATGCTTGAGAATTAGCGAGAGGCGGAAGTGGTTGGGAAGGTGATGAGTGGGTCGTAAGGGTGCAGAAGTGTATCGAGGCGATTAAAATGCCTTATTCCGGTGTGCTGGTGTTTGGAGAGTCGAGAAGAGTGCAAAGAGGCAGGAGGAAGACCGGTCAAGCTTGAGCGCCTCCGGCTCACCCCCTCAAAGACCGGCTTGATCGGCACTGTGAGGATGGCTAAACCAGCCCCGGAGCGGATGGATGCAGGCAGGCGAGAGACTTGCAGTCCCCTGCAGAAGCCGAACTTGATGAAGTACTGTACTTGAACCTGCTGCCTCTCAAAGCCTTGGGGACCAAGCTCCTTTCCGCCACTGTTCGGCGATCGCTCAGAGTCCGCTCGGCCCGAGTCTGGCGCTCGCGAGTGAGCACGACGGACGATGTTCATTATCCACTCAGCTATTACCAAGGAGTACCATCGATCCAGCGACCGTTTCTGCAGTAGTTGTTGTCCATGCTGTTGTACGAGCCGATCGTGAGCACCACACCCTGCTCCTTGCAACGCTTCTGCAGGTCCTCCAGCTGCTCTTCCTCCGGGTCGTCATCCACGAAGATAAGATCCAGAGTGCGAAGGGTCGGCTGAAGGTAGCCGACGATGGGTAGCAACGCGTCGATGAACTGCTGAGTCTCCTCGTCTCCGCCGAAGAAGGGAACCGTAAGATGGCGAAGAGGAGATTGGAGGAAGAGACCGAGGACCGAGAGCCTTGGCCAGTCGATAGTGACGAGGAGGGTATGGAGATGAGGGAGGTCGAGCTCGGCGGGGAGGGTGCGATGCCTGTCGTTGGGAAGACGAGCGACGGAGAACTCCTTCAGAGTGGCGCTGAGGCGAGTGGCAATGCCGGTGATGGTGGAGATGTCCATGTGACTGTCGAGGTAGAGCGAGCGGATCGGTCCTTTCCATTCGTCGGCGAGGGAGGGGGAGTTGAAGTCGTCAAATCCGCGCGACTTGAACAATTCGAGGGTCGGAATGGCTTGAATGATGGGAACGAGCTTCTCGGAGGAGTCTCCGAGCTCGTCGATAGCGACTACGATGGTTTTAAGGGAGGGGAAGAGGGCGAAGAGCTCGGCCGAAGCGGAGCTTGCTTCGGCGAGGCGGATGGTGGTGATCGTCTTGAGGGAGGCAGCGTCGAGTTGCTTGGCCACAGCAAGGGCGTTCTCCTCTGATTCAAATTGGATAGCGGTGACGCCCGAACAGCCGTCGATGACCTCCACGCAGCTGTCGAGGTGCTCCGCCGAGCTCTCCTCCGACGAGCGGCAGTCCACGAACCGTACATAGGCCCCGCGAGTCGGGATTAGGACCTCGGTGAAAGAGAGCTTCTTTTTAGGCTCCTCGCTAAGCTTCCTCTGTGCAGTGACGGTCAGCGCGTAGCTCGGCTGGGCACCGCTCCCGACTCACCGACCACGCCGAGCTTCCCTTGCGAGCGCTCTGATCGACAGTGACTTTCTGTAGACGTCGAAATGGCATCAGTGATGTACTTGAGCGAAGCGTTCGGCGCAACGACCAGCGACAGAAGCTCACCTCCCACAAATGATGGCCTGCTACCTCCGACAGCTCGCGGTTGACGAGGGTGATGGGCGCGAGAGTGCGTACGACCGAATTAGAAGGGTACGGCTCCTCCTCCTCGTCGTTGTGGATGGCTAGCGAGCGGATGACGGCCGCCTTGGTTTCGCGTGGGAAGTCCTTCCATTGAGGCATCGTTGCTGGGGAGGTGAGGTTGCAGGCGAGCAGAGGTAGGTATCGAGTCTTGTTAGAGTGATCTGGGAGAGGTGCCGCTCGACCTGAAGGTCTGTCGGGAGAGTGAGAGGTCAGCTCTTAAACGCGGCGCTGTGTGATGAACAGCAGGCAGGCATGACTCGGCGAAGGAAGCCGTCGATAGAGACAGACACCCACGCTTGGTACAATGAATGAGCAGAAAGACGAGGCGAAAAGCAAGACGAAGCAAGAGGGAAAGAGGTAGGGCTGCTCCAGTTCGCCTTTGAGCACGTTCGGCGAGGGCGCTAGTTGGTTCTCAGTATATCTCGGGGGCGAGCAGAGTCGTTATTAATGTCCCCGTGGCTTCCGTGACCCCCTCCGCCTCTATCTCGAAGAGGTCCCCTTTCGCCGAGGCCGAGTTCGGCGCTCGCTGGAGCCGTCGATGAGACGAACTATGTACTGCTTTGCGATTGACAGACCATGGAGGAACTCCAATACTGACGAGCGACATTTAGAGTCCCCTCCACTTGAACTCCTTCTCGAGCTTGACCTCTCCCTTCAGATCGAGAGCATCCGAGCTTCCACCGACGAGCACCTTGAAGGCGCCGGCGGTGGCGACCCAAGAGTCGTAGTGCTCATCCCAGTAAGAGAAGGCCTCCTTGCCAACCTTGACGGTAACCTCCTCCTTCTCGCCAGCCTTGAGCTCGACCTTCTTGAAAGCGACGAGCTCCTTGACGGGGGAGGTGATCCTTCCTTCGGTCGGAGGCGAGACGTACACCTGTCCGACCTGCTTGCCTGCCTTCTTGCCGGTGTTAGTGACGGTGAAGGAGACGGTAAAGTCTCCCTCGGCCGAGGGGGATGAGACCTTGAGGTCGGAGAAGTCGAAGGAGGTGTACGAGAGTCCATAGCCGAAGGGGAAGAGAGGAGCGATGTTGCTACGGTCGTAGTGGCGGTAGCCGCAGTACACTCCCTGCAAGAGAAGCGGCAAGATGGTCAGCAAGCGGCTCTTCGACCGGAGCAGGCAGGACTCAAGAGCGCTCACCTCGCCATAAACGACCTTTCCGGGGGTGTCCGAGGTGATACCGAACGAGTGGTACGAAGGGTTGTCCTCGAGGCGAACGCTGTGGGCGATACAAAGTCAGAAACGATCGACTCGGCGCCGAGATTCGAAACTCACGGGAAGGTGAGAGGAAGCTTTCCGCTGGGGTTGACCTTGCCGAAGAGGATGTCGGCGAGACCGTTTCCGAGCTCATTTCCACCAAAGAAGGCCTGCACGACGGTAGGAGCCTCCTTGATCCAAGGCATGGCGACGGGGGTTCCCGATTGGGTGACGACGACGGTGTTGGGGTTGACGGCGAGGACAGCCCTGACGAGGTCGTCGGTGGCTCCAGGGAGACTGAAGAAGAGATGGAAGTCAGCAAAGGGAGAGAGCAATGCTAGGAAATGCACTCACTCGATGTTCTTTCGGTCAAAGCCCTCGGACTCCCAGTCGACGTTGGTTCCGACGACAAGGACGGCGACTGTAAGAACACAAGCGGGAAAATTAGCATGTGAAAAATCAATCAAAAGAGAAGAACAGCTTCATGAGGCGCCAACTCACCATCGGCAGTCTTGGCGAGAGCGACAGCCTCCTCGCGAGCAGCCTCGACGGTCTGCGAAGGGTAAGCTCCAATGCGGAATCCAGCGGCCTTGTCGAGAGTAGCAAAGGGTCCGGGCGAGACCTTGGTGGGATCGGTCCAGTGACGAACCTCGAAGAGGTAGGTCTTGCCCTTCTCGAGCTGCACCTGCGAGCGGCGCTCCTCCGAGCCCTGTGGCAGCGAGCCGTCAGCGAGCGTTGACAGTAGCTAGACTGGGAAGGAAGGGAGGTACAGCAGTGAAGAAGAGCTCTCCAGGCTTGCGCGACTCGACGTTCTCGACGACGACCTTGCCGTCGATGAGAAGAGTAGCTTGGCCGAGAGATCCGACCGAGACGTCCCAGGTGCCGGTGAAGTCCGAGGTGAGCTCAGCAGTGAACTGTGGACGTTAGTGAAGGACAGTGGAGAAGATGCGGAGAAGAGGGAGAGGGTGAGGGTGAGAAGAGCATCAGCTTGGAGTGGAGGAGCAAGCGAGAAGAACGCCGAAAGCTTACTCGGCAGCGAGGAGAGTCTCCAAGACGCTCATAGGGCACACCATCAATCATGAAAGCCATAGAAGACTTAGTAGGCTCCTCCCAGTCGGCCTTCTTGTCGAACGAGGCGTCGTTGAAGTAGTCGGCGGTGGGAGAGTCGACGAAGAACTCGACCTTGGCGTTCTTCATGAAGGGGTCGATGAGAGGGAGGTAGCGGAAGGCAGAGGCGCCAGTGGCGAAGGAGACCTCGGCTCCAATCTCCTTGGCAGCCTCAGTGATACCGTCGAGAGGAGAGATGGTGTAAGTGCCAGCGAGGGAAGCGGATCCTCCTCCCGAGGGGACGGCAATCTTGGCGTTGGATCCAATGACGGCAATCTTCTTGGGCTTGCCCGAGATGGGGAGAAGCTCCTTCTCGTTCTTGAGGAGGACGATGGCGGAGGCCGCAGCCTCGCGGAGGAGAGCGCGAGTCTCGGGCGTGTCGACGGCCGTCTCCTCGGCGTCGAAGGGGATTCCTGACTCGATGGCGCGGTTGGCGAGGATGAGGATGTTGCGAACGCGCGCGTCGATGTCCTCAATGGTGATCTTTCCGGCGGCGAACTGGCGCATGACGGCTGATCCGCGCATGGTGGTAGGCCCCTAGCGCGCGCAAGTCGAGGTCAGCTCGGCGTTGAGTTTCACGCCTCGGAAAGCTTACGGGCATCTCAACATCGAGTCCCGCCTTGATGCTCTGTCCAGTCGAGTAGACACCGGTCCAGTCCGACATGACAAGGCCGTCGAAGCCCCACTCCTTGCGGAGAATGTCGTCCAGCAGCTGAGTGCTCTCCGAGGCGTGGATGCCGTTGACCCTGAGAGTGCGACGCCCGGTCAATGAGGCTCTTGTACAGCGGATACGATCGCAGATCACCTGTTGTAAGCGGTCATGAACGACCAAGGTGACGAGTGCTTTTGGGCCAGCCTGAAAGGCTCGAGGTAAATCTCGCGAAGGGCGCGCTGGGAGACGACCGAGTCGATAGAGAAGCGCTCGAACTCCTGGTCATTGGCGACGTAATGCTTGACGCAGGCGGAGACTCCTTGTGACTGCAGTCCGTTGATGTAGGCGGCGGTGATGTGTCCCGAGAGGGCGGGGTCTTCGCCGAAGCTCTCGAATCCACGTCCGCCGAGGGGCGAGCGTTGCATGTTGCAGGTCTGTGGAGAAGTGAGATGTCAGCTGACGCTGCCCTACATCTCAAAAGCAGGGGCGAAGAAGCTTACAGGACCGAGAAGAACGTGAGCTCCCTTTGCTCGGCACTCGTTTCCGAGGGCCTTGCCGATCCTCTCGACGAGCTCGACGTCAAAAGAAGCACCGGTACCAGTGCTGCTAGGGAAGCAGTTGGCCTGTAGCACAATGGTCAGCGGAAGTAGAAATCCGACGACGAAACCGAGACTTACGGGAGTTCCATTGAAGAAGCGCGATCCACGAACGCCGTTAGGTCCGTCACTGACACGAATGGGAGGGATACCATGCTTGGGAACTGACTCAAAGTTCCAGAAGTCTATGCAGAAGGGAAAGGAAAGAGGTCAGCGGCGGAAGTGTAAGTTCGGCAAGCTGCTGGGCACAGCGGGACGACGTGTAGCACAGCAGGAGAGCAGTAGTAGCAGGTGGTCTACTCTAACACGAGCTGGTATCGGAGCCCCGGAGCTCGAACAGCGACGACGACGAGTAAATCGAGAGTGAAGCAACCAACCTTTGCCCGCCAGGAGCTTGATCTTGTCGCTCAATGGCAGAGTAGTAAGGAGCGCCTCGACATCAATTTTCTTGTAGGTGGTAGTCATTGCTGAGGTGCGAGTGAAGTGTAGGAAGCAGAGAGGGAGAGAGCGGCAAAGGCGGGCTCAGCTCTGAAGTGGAGCGTCGGCGGGTGGACCCACCTCACCTCATCATTTTCCTGCGCCGGCGAGCGCATCGATCTGTAGCTCAACAGCCGTTCAAAATCCGTCGCAAACCCTCTACTGGACTGCAGAAGGCTCTGAGCCGTCTTCGCCGAAGGTACTCCCCCTTTCCTGTCCTGGCTCTCCTCGCCAGCTTTCCGGCTGTAAAAGCGGAGGTTGCAGTTGCGGATGTGCCCCACTCTGACCAAGACATGGGCACAGTCGCCTGCCGAGCCGAGCTAAGCGAGTAAAGCGGCTGAGCTTCCGAGGGCGCGGATCCGGTGTGCTGTAGTTGAGTAGCGACGTCTCGAGCTTTCGACTTCGTTCTGAAGCGACGAGCAGGGACTTCCGTCGCCCGAAAGTCACCTGTTCGCCAGTGTCGCCGTTCAGAACGAGCGAGAGGTCGCCGAGCAGTTGCTCTCGCCGAGATTCAGCTTCACCACTCTCCAGACGCTGATGAAAACGGAAGGTACAGATGAAAGTAGTGATAGCACAGAGGCAGTCCTCTGAAAGAAAGCAAGCCCTAGGGTCAGAGAATTAGTGGGCGACCTCCGAACCCACCGCCTCGACCTTCACACTATCCTGCACCTTCAACTCCTCCGCACCACCGGGTATAAGAAGCATGCTATCCACCTTGCCATCCCAATAGCCGTCATCTCCCGCCTGCAGCTCGTACGCACCCGCCCCGGACGTCTCGAGGGAAAGGTCGAAATCGAAGAGGGACAGCTGGCTGGCCTTGCGGAGAGGAGCCGAGTATTCCGATCCAGCGACCGAGGAGGGGGCCTTGGACGACGCTGAGGACGAGGAGAAGAAGCCTTCGTCGTAGAGGTAGGGGCGAGGGAGTTCGAAGGCCGCCGAAGTCGGGAAGGGGAGCTCGGGGGTGAAGGGCGCGCTGCTGGTCGCGGCGGAGTAGTCGGGCTCTTCGGTGAAATGCGGGGCGATCCACTCATTGTTGGTGGGGAGGGGAGGGAGCTGCTGTTGGTGTCCGCTCGATTCGTCGACGAGGACTTGGCGCCATTTGTCAATCTCGGTCGAGAGGTCGAACGAGTCCGCTTGAGGCCAGTCGCCGAGATCAAAGCTGGGCGTGCTGCTGTAGTTGACCTCACTGCCTCCTGCGCTACCGATACTGCTCGTCGCCACGGGCCACGCTTCTTCGGCGACCGCGCCAGCTCCGACGGGCCACTCTACACCGCTGTTCAAAGCCAATCCTTCGACAGCCTCGAGGGGTACAGCCGGCCAGTAGTTGGGGTCGAGCGATGCGATGAATTCCTCGATGGCGACGGACGACGAAGGGCCCAAATCGAGCTCGGCGGGGAGGTCGTAGGTAGCGGGGCTGGGCCCTGGCGCCTCGAAGTCGGCGGGGAGAGGCGGAAGAGGTGGCCGGTCGATAGTCGGG
>MWVB01000046.1:70591-192424 GCA_003054985.1 Leucosporidium scottii | reverse complement strand
GACGGTCGCCGAGGGAGAGGGAGGGGGATTGGGCGGGTGGGAGAGGAGGGAGGGGGCGGGCGCGAGGCTTCTCGGTTGTTGGTGAGTCGATGGTTGTAGAGGAGGTAGTGTGAGCTATCAGACAGGAGAGACAGATTAGAGAGGTTCGTGGCGAGGCGAGGAAAGAGAGAGGCGCACGAGACGGCGAAGTCGTGCGAGCGGGCTGGACGAGCTCAAAGACGACGGGTGGGCAGCATTTGCTCAGGCGGCGAAGGCGGGCTGTAGGTGTCAAGACGAGCTGTTGTGGTCGTGCGGAGGAGGAGGAGGAGGACGGCATGGTGGTGGGAAGGACGCGAAGGGAGCGAGCTGCGAAAAGAGCGCCGAGGTCAGCTTGAGGGAGCAGATGGACGAAAGCATGGCGGCCTGAGCTTACCTTTTGGGGGCCGAAGAAGAAGGTCTTCCTTTAGCTGCAAGAGACGACGGAGAGAGGCGAAGAATGAGCCGTCTGCTGCGAGAGAAAACATCAGCGCCGAACTCGGCTTGTAGCAGCAGCGATCGAGGCGGGCGGCACTCACGAGGCAAGGAATGGGGCAAGATGAGGCAGGAGAGCAAGAGGGAGGACGAGCAGACTTTGACGACGATGCAGGACGCTCAGGCATGAGAGAGCAATTCGACGTGACCCTTTGGATGCGGGGGAGAAGGCGAAGAAGGAAAGCTCATGCGGGCAGGGCAGAGGGTTCTCAGAACCGAGAAGGGAGATAGTGACCGACGGGCCGGACAGAGCTAGGAGATTGCATCGCAATGTGATGCTGAATTTTCATCTCCTACTGTACAAGCCATACAAGCCAACTAAGCGAGGGAAGGGAGCTACTCGTCTACCGAGGGGTGAAAGAGCGAAAGGGGGGAGCAGCTCCGTTCAGCATCGCAGCTGCAGGTGAAGGTTCGCGAGTTCTGCCCATGAGGGTTACAGGTGGAATCTAGCTTGGTTATCTGTCCCCGGATCTCCCTGCACGCGGAGGCCACGGGTCTCGCCCGAGAGAGACGGTCTGCTTTCGAGCCCGTCGCCGAGCGTAGGGCAAGGAGCCTCACGAGGGAGGAAACTGGGGATAGAAGCAGGGCATGGGAGAGGCTCTCGTTCCAGAAGACGGTGTAGAAGATCTGACCGTTACTCCGTCGAACGCTGGTAGACGGGACACGAGCGAAAGGAAGGTTGGCAGGGAGCTCCTTCGCAACTCCGCTTCCCGTCGACAAGAACCAGAGCAGCAGCACCCTACATGCCTCACGAGAGTTCTATGAGGTATTGATATCCGCGAGTAAAGAGAAGAGGCGAGCAGGCGAGGCCCAAAAGCCAGCAAGTCGCCACCCAGCAACGCCGAGCTCCTCGAACGCGCTTCAAGCTTTGCCACTTCTCACTTCCACTCACTTCCAATGCAACGGTCACTGAGGAATGACTATATGTACGATGGCTAATGGTGTGCGTCTACAGAAAATGACTACAGAACTCGACGAGACGTCTCAAACGTTCGGCGCCGAGGTTGAAGATGGTTCTGTTGCTGCTGTACGACATGAAGCTATACTGAAGCAAGTCCAAGGTCAGAAATGCGGAATCTGTTGTCAATGAAAGCAACCCCCTCACCAAGATTAACCGCCCCCTTCCCTCTCCGGCTCAGTCCATGCTCGGCGCTCGACCCCGACTGGATCCCTATCCTACTCGTCCGTGACTGTCCACTGAACCAGATCTTGCCAGCGCCTCTCGACCCTCTTTCATCTCCATATCTCCCACCTGCCACCTCCGATAGATCCACCTCCGCCGGCTCCGCCATGTGCGAAGGCCAAGGGTCGAGGTTTGAGAAAGGGGCGGGTTCGGTGAGCTCTGTCCGTGACGGGAAAGCAGCGCCAACGGGCATAGTACTATCGCCACCTTCCGAGATAAAGTCGAGAAGGTAGAGGCACTCGCGTCGACTGTCGCTGGAGGTGTAGGTTGGGGTCGAAGAGCGGCGACGGTCGACCGAGGGGGTGTAGGAGGAGGAGGAGGAGGTCGGAGGTGAGGAGGCTGAAGGGAAGGCCAGTCCAAATGGACGCGAATGACCGACGAGAGGGTCGCGAGGAGCTGTAGAGATGTTTAGAAGGCCTCAGCGAGCGAAACGGAGGAGAGAGAGTAGGGAGCAGCGCACCTCGGTACACTGGCTGCACTACTTCAAAGGTGACGGGCTCTTGTCGCGCTTTCTTGGACTTGCGGAAGCGCGAGAAGAATCCAGAGGAGGAGCTTGAGCTGGACCCCGTCGAGGTCATGATGCTGCTTGACGAGCGCGACGAGCTTGACGGCATGATCTGCGAAGGGGTCGAAAGCGATTAGCTCTCTGTTCAAGCATGCAGCGCTGCAAGGTGCCCTACCAGTGGGTTGTCGGTTTCTCAGACAGGCGAGGTAGAGGAGGCTGGGGAGGTGTCTGGCGGGGTGAAGGCGCTGCGAAGCGAAGGCCGACACGAGCAGCGCCGAAGTGAGGCGCTGAGCGCGCTTGTGCTGTACAAGAAGGCGAGGGGAGCGGGAGAGAAGAAGAGAACGAAAGAGAGCGTGGATCCTAGCATTGTCATCACTGCCTAGAGAAGGGGGTGAATGGTCCCTTCCTCGCTGAAAGAGTGAAGCTTTGGAAGCATGGCGAGGCGGGAGCAAATGCGCGCGAGGCACCGCCGTTCTCGACAAGCTGCATGGAGGTCGTCGAATGCAGCCCTGATGCCGGATGGCGGCTTATACGGAGCATGCGAGGCAAACCCCGCACCACGTCAGCGACGATTGCAGACCTGAACTCTGTTGCGAGCAGGACAAGTTCGGCCGAAGGCGAAGGAGCCTCCTTGCCTCCTTGCCTGCCGCCGCGACTGCTGGCGACGCGAGGGCTAGAGCAGATCACGAGGGCTGGTCGAGCACAATGGTACGGTACAGCTTCCCGTCACCCCACTTGGGGCAGCGGCCCCGGCATCCAGAAGGACGAGAACCCTCGTCTCCACACCTTCGCCGAAGCTCGCTCGCTTGACTTGCGAGGTCTGCTGATGCATAGAGATGGTGCGAAGAGGTGTAAGGTAGATTCTGAATGGTTCCGCCGCCACGTTTGTGGGTGAGAGAATGACTCGCATTGCCCTCTAGCGAGCTCAGCAAGGGAGAGGAGAAGGTTCGGCGAAGGCTGAGGTGGTCTTTCGTGGGTTTCAGAGGCTCCGCTACAGCTCAGAGTCGATTTCAGATCTACTCGGTGAGCTGCTTGCCTACTTCAGAGCACAGAAGTCACCTTCAGCTCGCTGTGAAGCTCGGAGAAGGGAAAGGGGAAAAGTTCCCTCGGCGAAAGGATTTCTTGGGTTCAGTACAGTGGGCTGAGTGAAAAGGGGAAGCTGCAGCTTCTCAAGCCAAACCATCTCCACTGTACCTCATCACCCTACAGTGTGCAGCTCAACTACAAGCAGCCTTCGAAGCGAGAGAGAGAGAGCGGTGGCCGTCGTCCACTTCGCACGGCCCAGCAGCGATTTCGTACTTGACGAGCGCTGGCCGCTTCTGCTCTTTTCTTCAGACCAACTCGTGAGTTCCCGCCCAGGGGTTACTATTCAGCCTTCGACTACAGCCTACTGACCTTTGACTCTGCTCTCTCTACCCTCCTACACCTCGCTTCGCCCCCTCCTCCTCCCTTCGCCGACGCCGTCTCTCTCTCCCCTTCGCTCGCCTCTCTTTCCCACTCTTTCCCACGCCCAACAGAGTCAGGATCTGTTTACAGTTCCTTTCCGTTTTGTCTTGCTGACTCGAAAGAGCCACAACGTTTGCGGGTCATGATGTACAGACGGTCGTAGCCCCTTCGAGCGAGAAGCTTTTTTTCCGTCGTCCGCTTACCCGTCCTCGCAAGGGGATGGGAGGGCGACGCTCGATGACCTCGGCGCGTTCGCGCCTGCCCTCCGTCTGGAGTGGCTGTCGGGCTTCTCGTTGCTCGTCTTGACGAGTAGACGAGAAGCTGTGCGGCGCGCCTGGCGGCTGCGAGCCTTTCTGAACTCGTCCCTTTAGCATTCGTTTCTTGTGTAGCTTGATTAGATACAGCAACTCGGTCTTTACTTCCACTTCGCTGCTGCCTTCGCGAACTCGAGAATTCCACAGCGAAAGCCTTCACCGCAAGCGAGCCGAGCTGAGCCAACCTTCTCTGTACCGAACGAGGAGACGATATGCAACGGTGCAGCAAGAGCGGTCACAATCAAACGACTGGACTCACCGCTCCGAGCGCGAACTGTTCTGGTGCAAGAGCTTGCGCCTGTGAAGCCTTCGAAACGAAGGGCCCTGCGCTCGCAAAGGGATTCGGTTCGCTGCCCCAGCATGTTCCCCTGTCGCTCTCCGCGTCAGCGAGAGGGGTTCATATTGCTGTCTTACAGCCTCCCCTGCTCACGCGTCGCTTTCAGAACCGATCTTGATGCACAAGGCCCTCCAGCTCGGCGTTCGTAGAGCTCGCTTCGCTCGACTCGGATGATGTGTGGTAAACGGATGACTGGCAGAGTACAGGGCGTGAGGAAGACGCCCTCTAAACAACACACGCTATAATGCTATGAACGAAAAGGGAACAAAATGAGAGAATCCGCCTCAAACGAAAGCGACGACCGGCACTCCCCCTCCTCCCTCCCGCCTATCCTCCTTCCTCGGCCCACTCTCCTCAATCGTACTGGCATTCCTACTCCCACCCGGAGTCATGAATCCGCCCAACCTCTCTCCTAGCCCTCCAACATAGTCGAAGAAGCCCTTGCGCTCGACGGTCGGCGTTTCGATCCCTCCTCCCGGCGGTCCCATCGACATGGCGAGTCCCTTCGTCGGTAGGCTGGGGTCAAAGGTCTTCTCGACTCCTCCGGCGCCGGCGAAAGTGGAAGCCGTCCTGCGCATTCGGGCGTCGCGAGAGCCGGAACCAGCATTCGGGGAGCGAACCTCCTTCCTCTCGCCGCGACCGGCTCGTCCTCGCTGCTCTGGAAGGGCGGCGCCGACGTCGCCGACAGAAACGGTCGGTCCAGCGGGGTCGATCTTGAGAGCGTCGCGAACGATCTTGAGGGCCCGCTCGTCCGAGAGGGTGAGAACGATGCGCTCCTCGCCCTTGCGCTTGCTCCTCCTCTTCCGAGCGCTACTCTCGCTCCGCCTATCCGGGGTCGCAGAGGGAGGCAGAGCTTCTCCTTTCCGGATGGAGAGGAAGAAGGTCGTGCACTTGACGTCCTCCTCCTTCTTGGCCTTGCCGCCCTTATTGCCGGTACCGATGGGCGGCGTCGAGCTGCTTCGGACAGGGTTGCCCATCGTCTGAGCGCGAAGCATGGGAGGACGGAGGGCGGCGATGAGGGCGGAGGATGCCTTTGAAGCGTGAGGATCCGCGTGAAGGGGAAGGCGGAGGACGCAGTGGAGGTAGGTAACGAAGTTGGAGTCGTCGTCGGCATTCTGGTCGAAGGGGGAAGGCGAGGAGGGGAGATCGTGGGCGGAGATGTGAGGTGAAGGTTGACCGAGGGCCGAGAAGGGAGCGCCCGTTGCTTCGTCGTCGCGAACGTGGTAGAGGATGCCGGCGCAGCGGAGGGCGTACTTGATGTACGAAGTCGCGCGACGAATAGGCTCGTTCGTGGGGTTGAGGAGAGTGATCTCGATGGGGGGAGGGAACGACGAGTGATGCGAAGATGCGACAGTCGAGAAAGGGTTGAAGGTGGGAGTGAGAGGGGTGGTAGGAAGGGAGGAGTCGAGAGCGCGAGGCGAATAAGGATCGGGCGTCAGGTCGGGGGAGGAGGAAGGGCCAGGAGTGCGAAGAGCGGGCCCATCGCTGGTGGGCGAGTGGGGACCGTGGTTGTTGGAAGAGGTAGACGACTGCTGACGATGGCGCGGGCGACTGCGCGAAGGTGAGCGCGAGCGCACGACCATGGCTGCCTCGTCGCTGGAGTTGACGGTGACCTCGAGCGGCTTGGGTCCGTCGGGGAGGTCGGAGGAGGAGAGAAGGGGAAGGTCGAGTGAGAAGAGAGGCGATGTAGGGATAAAGTCGGTCGACTTGAACTCCTTCTTGACGGGCGGCGAGGGGGGAGCGGTCGACTTGGGCGATCCGTCCGCTGGTGGCGCCTCTGCATCGCACTCCTCCTTGCTCCTGCGAACGACTTCCTCTCGCTGGCAGTACTCCTCGAACGCCCGCATCCGCTTCGACCCATCCATCTGCAGCAAGCCGGCGAGGACTCGGCGCATGCTCTCGTCCTCGAGAGCCAGGAGAGCATCCACCACCTTGTCCGAAAGGGCGTTGATGGACGAGTGGGCGATACCGAGCGGGTACTTGTTGGTTGAGAGACAGCGAAGGATCGAGAGACCGGTGCACCAGATGTCCACCTCGGGCCCCTGCGAGAGAGGAAGTCAGTACGAGCGTCCCGGCGAGAGGCGGAGACGAGAAGAAGCTTACCCAGTACTTGACGGTGCCGCTCGGCTCCCTCAGTCCACGCCAGAGCTCGGGCGAGTGGTAAGCCGGACTACCGCAGCAGGTGGTGAGCTTGGGTTCGCTCGACGAGAAGTGAGTGGCGAGTCCGAAGTCGAGGAGCTTGAGAAGTAGGGTAGGCTCTCCATCAGGGTCCGACGAGGGAGTGACGCGGACGAGGATGTTCTCGGGCTGCAAAGGCGGGACGAGAACGAGGTCAGCTGCTGGACGACCGGCGGAGGAAGCGAAGGCTCGGCAAAAACCCACTTTGATGTCGCGATGGCACACTCGTAAAGGCGTATGTAGGCTCCGCACCACACTCGCCAGCTGTTCCAACATGCTCCATGCGAGGTTGAGCGGTAGCACGCCCCCTGGTGAGCTCGCGACGAGCTGCTCGAGCGTCACCGAAGACCGAAGGCTCTCCTCGACGAGGTAGAAGTGGCCCGGTGTACGTATTGTCTCGAAGACCTGTTGTGAAGGTGAGGCAGCGGGTCAACGACTGAGCTGCAAGGGATGTGGGAAAGCCGAGAGACGAACCTTGACGAGATTTGGATGAGGAAGGAGTTGAGCGAGGATGGTAGGCTCTCGAAGGAGACGAGTGGCGATGAGAGGGTGGTGAGGATGTAGTGGAGTGTGCTTGAGGGCGTACTGTGAAGAGGAACAGGGATCAGCGCTCTTGTCCCGCACCCCGCCGACGCAGCAGCCGAGCCTCCGAGCCCCACGACACGAGGAAGAGAAACTCACTTCGACGCTTCCCTTGCGGACGAGGAGCACTTCACTGAACTTGCCCTTGCCCAAGCTGACTCGCCGAGGATGCGGTGGTGGTGGAGAGGTAGAGGTCGGCTCGCAAGCGGGCGAAGCATCGGCGGAGGAGGATGAGGCGGGGTTCGAGAGGACGTAGGTGTAGTCGGCGACGCCTAATGGCAGGAGAGGGTCGAGGTTTAGTGGGTCCAGAGTGTACTCGGGTTGGCGAAGCTGCAGGTAATGAGTGAGGAGCGTCAGCGGCTGCTCTTGATTGAGGTCCCCGAAGCGGTTGCGAAAGCGGCTCCTCGGTGATGCAGCAGCAGCAGACTGGGACAGCTCCGCCGCATAAGCTCCCGCCCTACCTCCCCTGCTTGCATACACGACCAGCCATGAACTCTGCAGCTCCTCCCAAACCCAATGCTCGACTGCGAAAGTCCCTCCGGCTGCTCCGGCTGCCGCTCCGCGGGGGCAAATCGCATGTACGGAAAGGTAGGCACCCTCTGCTACTCCCCTACAGCCCCGTGGCTCCCTGCCGGGGCTTATCATGACCCCCCACGCCCCGCGAAAGGCGCAAATTGCACGTTGGAGCACTCACCTGGGCGCGGATCAAGTCGTCAACCGAGGGCTCTCGAGGGGCGAGAGCTGAGCGAATGAAGACCCTAGCAGCATCTTCGTCGTCGTGCTCGTCGCGCTCGAGCGGGTCGTGCTCCCCATCAGCTTCCTCCCCGCTGCCCGACGAGGGAGCGCCTATGACGAAGGCGACGGCTTTCGACTTCTTTTTGCTGGCTGGTTGCTGGGCTGTAGGTGGGGTGGTAGAGCCTCCTCGTTGCTTGCGAGCCTGCGAAAAGGCGATGCGATCCTTGGACTCGCGGCGCCAGGCGCGATAAGCCTCACTGGACGACGAGGGTCGCTCCACAGGGAGCAGCCCTGCAGGATCCAGCAGGCTCAGGCGGGTCGACGACGAGGAGCGAGTGGTGAGAGGTGTAAGAGAGACGGAGGGCTTGGCTGTAGCACGATAGGACGCTCTGGCGGTGGGGCTGGGACGCGCCGTGTGGTGAGACGTCAGCGGAGGTGCTGCTGGCTGGTCGGCGCCGGCCATGCGAGCTGTAGGCGAGTCCACGAGCTGTGGTGGAGCTGCAAGATAAGTCTGTAGCCTTGCAAGTTGGGGTGGTTGCTGAGAGGTGGAAACGAAGAGAAAGTGAAGAAGGCAAGGGAGAACCTCGCAAAGCTGAAGTCTCGATTGAACATCGCGCAGTGCCTCGAAAGCTGGACCCGTCTCGGCGCTCCTTCCCTTGCCTTCTGGCAGGGTTTTGAAGAGCCGGCCAAGGCTCGCTGCTCTCCAGCAGTATTTTACAACTACCCTGCTCCCGGCCAGCCTTGTCTCCTGCTCCCCTGCACCTCTGTACTGGTCAGCTCGGCCCTGCTCCCGGCGACAGCTTCCCCAGCTTTCAACCTTCATCATCAGGGTTTCAAGACAAAAAATTTCTTGACATCAGACCACAATCGGACGAATCCTCCACACCGTTATCCGTGAATCCCCGGTGACAGGCCTCGAGAGGCCATCCTCCGCGAACGCCGCTCCTCTCTTCGGCGATGGCGCCCAGCTCCCCCTACTCTTCAGCCTCGACGACTTGCCTGCAGATCCACCAGCTCGGCTTGGATGCGGATCCCGGCGTACATCTCTCCACACTGAGCTTAGTGCTCCCGACGGCTCCTCTCCCGGATGATAGTCCCTCTACGAATTTGCGCCGAGCGCCCAAAGGCTGCTCAAGGCAAGCCGTTGCTCGGGTGTCCCGGCGCTTTTTATCCTGCTACACAATTTTACGACGATCCTCTTGCAGCCCGAGCATTACTGGGCGAGCCCTCCTCCCACCCTGACAGGCTGATTCCCCACGAGGTGGTCCATCGCCGAAAGAACCCACCGCATTTTGCTGTCCCCACCAATCTCCTGCACGCCGTCAAAGAAGCGATAGGTTGAGGGGAAAAAAATAAATAGGAGAGTAATAATCCCTGATTGATGTTCGATGGCTTGGGCGATTACAAGGGAAGTACAAGTGCCGAGAGAGGATTTCGCAGAGGGCAGAGGAAAGGCTGCGCGATAGAGATCGCTTTGGCCTTGCGCACGATCTGGAGGCTGATTTGAGCTACTTGACAGCGTACACCCAGCCTCATGCAGAGTCAGAGGCCCCGTGCACCTAACGAGAGCGGCTCCACCCCGAGCTGTCGAGTTTTTCGGCGCTCGGCGATGCGAAAGCGAAAGGTGAAGGCAGCGCCCGAGGCCCGAGAGGTGCTGACCTCTCGGGCCTTTCGCTCTGTACGCTCTGCTGCAGGGAGGCTGAGCTCTTGGCAGTGGTAGCTGCAAGCTCCGACTCGGAGAATGGGAGCGTGCCAGATCTTAACTCTCGGCGAGGCGAGGGCGAGCCGGGTCGAGGGAAGTGGATGGCGAAAGTGGAGGGTTGAGGGCGGCGCATCAAGGGAATGGTACATTCGCAGGAGGCAGAAATGGGGAGCATGTCTCTTCGTTTCGAACGTGCAACAAATTGGGAGATGGAAGCCAAAGTCGTGGCCACCGAGAAGCAAGGTAAGCTCGGGGGAAGCTGAGCAGCTTGAAAGACGAGCTCTGTCGCGTTGCAAAAGGTGCTCGGGGGTGAAGTTGATATGCAGTCTGAGCCGTCGGAAGCTGGTCGGCGCTCTGCTTCATTCCAAAGCCCCGCTCCGGGCACTCCCCTTCGCCGAGCAGCAGAATAAGCTGGAAATGGCAGTGTGGTCAGCCAAGCTAGACCGCTGAACTATTGAGTTCACTCGACGGACGCGCGGCGACCGTTTCGAGGCTGTGATCGAGTGGAAAGAGCTGCCGGAGACGAATCGCCTGATTGAGCCTCCCGATCTGTGGCGAGTTTGAGAGCATCACAGAGCTTGCAGGTAGCCGAGGTTGATACCAAGTGATTTTGAAGGCGTTGGGGTCCTCAAGGGAGCGTCACAACCAGCAGAAGTGGCGCGAGAGGGCGAAGAAGTCAGCTCGTTGATTCGGGCTTGTGGCTCTTTCTCTCTTGCCGTTTTACCTCCCGCTCTGCCGACTAGACTTATCGCATTACATCTGTCTGCTGATTTTACAGTGGTCGGTTCACTGCTGCCATGCTCTCCTACAGCCCGCGAACTCTCCTGTCTGCCCCGCTCAGCGGCTCTCGACTCCTCGCGGACGTTTCTCTCTTCTACTCCTCCCGCGTCCTCGCTCGCCAGACTCAACAGAGCGCCACAAATGGAGCTAATCAATGCTGCAACAACGGTCAACGCCGCCCTACTCGCCTGTCGCCCGCCCGGTTTCCCTTCCTTCTTCCACTCGTCGCTGTTCGAAGCCGATTCAACCGCCTCGGGCTCGAGGGACCGCGACAACAACCTCTCGGACGAGGAGCGGGAGGCAGGAAACGACGACGACGATGATCCGGATGTACTGCCTTCCTTCACGGGGCACTACGAGCCTGCACCGTATCTTGATCGCGAAGCGAGACAAGGGCTGAGAGCAGAAATACAGACTCGGCATCGGCTGTTGGTTGAGGTGAGTGCTGTGGAAGGTGGATATCAGGAGGGATAGCTTACGCTCACTTTCACAGACAGCGGTGGAGACCAAGTCTGGTGTTCTCGTCGCCTTCGAACGAGGAAAAGATCCCGAGCTGATACTGGAGGTGAGTTTTGAGCCCGCCAGTGAGTAGAGACGACTTCTAAGCTCTGTCTTCTACAGGCCATGCCTCTGTACGTACGAGTCGGAGTACGACTACTGTTCGCCGGGACGACAAAGCGGCATTCGCGGTTCTTGAGGAGCAAAGGAATCGAGGAGGTGAGTCAGGCGGCTGGGCTTCGAGTGAAAAGGGGAAGCGAATATAATGCTTTCATTAAGATCTTCAGGAAGAGGTCAATACTGGAAGGTAATCTCCTGGCGCTCGTTACCTCACGTCGGCGCTCGCTCATCACTTCTCCGAATTGGCTTTCCGCGCAGGGATCAAGTTCGACTCTACTCGACATGCCTTACGTCGAATACAGCACTTCGTGCGAGCGTATCATGGTGAGTGAGGCTCTGTATGACGGCGCGGAGACGAGCTGATCTTCGGCCCTCGCAGTCGATTGCTCGGAGCTGCTTGAGCCCAATCTCGCCATGTACCGTACTCTCAACGAGTTCTTCTTCCGGTGACTGCTCTCGTTTTTCCTCTAGGCGCTTTTCAGTTGACCTCAGCGCCACACAGGAAGCTTCGGCCGTCTGCTCGACCGGTCGCGTCTCCCTCGAATCCAGCCATAATCTCGTCCGCGGCCGACTGCCGCCTCACCGTCTACTCGGATATTGAATCTGCGCAAGAGTTTTGGATCAAGGTGCGCCCTTTCTCACCCTCCGCCTTGCAAGTCCTTAACTGACGGTCCTCGACCTTCGGCGCTTGCAGGGGCGGAACTTTTCGCTGGTCGACCTTCTGCAGGACGATGACATGACGAGCTACTTCGAGGGAGGTGAGCTCGCCTGTTTCAGGCTTGCTCCTCAGGACTATCACCGCTATCACTCGCCCGTCGACGCCGTCGTCGGCAGGACCAAATTTATTCACGGCGAATACCTCGTACGTTCCCGCCTCTCTCACTCCCACTTCGACACTAACAGCTCTCAAACAGACGGTGAATCCTACTGTGGTCAACAACAGCTCGCTCGACGTCTTTACCACCAACAAGCGAGATGGTGAGGCGCTACCCTCGGCTCGGTGAACGGCTCGCTCATTTTCCCTTTCGCCAGTCACCTACCTTCACGTCTCGGACGATGCACGACCTCAAGGACCATCTTCAATCGTCGCTTTTGTCCAAATCGGCGCCATGCTCGTCGGTTCTATCCGCCAATCGGCTCGACAAGGCGCTCAAGTGCGGCGAGGAGACGAACTCGGCTACTTTGGTGAGTCGAAACTGAGCTGACTACTGACTCGAGTTACTTGAGAACACCGAGCTTACTCCGCCGCCCTCTTTCGTAGCTTACGGAGGCTCCACCATCGTCGCCGTCTTCCCTCGGCGCTCGGTTCGGTGGGATCACGACCTCGCTACCAATTCCAAGGTGCCCATCGAGACGTTAGTCAAGGTGAGCGGTATTTCTGTGCTTGCCCGAGCTCAAGCCGAGCTTGTCTGCTAATAGAAATCGCCTATTCACCGCCAGGTCGGCGAAAGGATTGGAGTTTGGCAGTGAGGAGGGGAAGGGCGAGGTCAAGGATGCGAGTGTTGGTGTAGACAGGTGCATCACAGGTGTGTGTCCTCCTACAGTCCAGCTCTCCGACAAAGAGGAGGAGGAATCTTGACGATGAGGTCATTGATCTACCTCGCTCCCGCGGCAGCCGAGGTCAATTCTTACCTCAGCTCTTTGTCGAATTGTCCCCTTCGAGCTTTTGCTGGCGACCGCGCTTCTCTCTCTTCCTCCTCTTCGTTCTGCTCGCTGTCTACAGGTACATCTCTCGATGGCACACACCGCTCCAACAGCACCCAGTACCGCATCGACGGCCTCCACCACTTCTTCTGCCACCCTCGCTCATCAGCACGAAGCGCCGCCGATGGCCACTTCCAACTCTAATGGCGCGCTCAAACCAGAGCCGCTTCGCACTTTCAAAACGCCCAACGCTGGAGACGACGCTGATGAGGAGGCTGAGCGCGAGTTTGCCAGCTTCGGTGGAGACGTTCCGGACGCGCAGGCGATGCCTCGAAGGACTCGAACGAGGAGGAATACCGCCGGCTCGCGTACGAGGAGCAGGAGCGATAGTCTGCCCGGCTTGCACCTTGTCGACACGGCCTACAGCGAGAGCCACCGCGTCATGAGCCGAATTTCAAGGCAAGAGGCTGAGGATCGAGGTGGTGAGTTTCGCTCTTTCGTTGCTTTATCGCCGCTCCTCGCTATCGGCAAGCTTGCGCGAGCTTGAACTATTACCTCACTGCTCCGGAGCACCCTTCAGTCTGCTCGCGCGCGCGAGAGACCGTGCGCTGACTCTTCGCCTTTCCCTTCGCAGAAGAGGCGCCAGCGCCGCCAGCTGTACGCCTTTCCTGTTGCCGTCTCGGTGCTCAGAAGTTCCAGGCTGACCCTCATCTTTATCAACCCTCCTCTGTCACCCTCCCCTTTCACCATCCACAACTCGCCAATTCCACCGCCTCGCAGGCCGACCCGAACAAGGTCACTTGGCTCGAGAACGACCCGGAGAACCCGCAGAACTGGTCGATCGCCTACAAATGGTTTATCACCGCTCTATGCTCCTTCCTCACCATCTCGGTCACCTTCGCCTCGTCCGCGCCATCTTCCGCGACTAGATTGATAGCCGAAGAGTTCGGAACGAGCACCGAGGTGAGCTGTCTTCCTCTCAAGCTCACGCCTTACCGCTTAGCTAATGTTCCATCTGCAGGTGGCTATTCTGACGACTTCCATGTTCCTCTGCGGTTACATCCTCGGCCCAATCTTGTGGGCGCCGATTTCGGAGATCGTTGGTCGGAGGCCAGTCTTCATCGGGACTCTTTTCTGCTTCGCTCTCTGCGAGATTGGTGAGTGGCCCGCTCCTGCAGCTCTTTGCCTCCTGCCTCCTGCCTCGTCTTGGCGCTAATGCTGACCTTCGCTCGTTTACTTGCCGTTCGCAGGCGATGCTCTGGGCAAGAACATCGAGACCATCGTCATCATGCGTCTACTTGCAGGAACGTTTGCGGCATCCCCCCTGACCAACTGTGGCGGTGTCATTGCGGGTGAGTCTGGTGCTTCAGCGGCGGCGAAGAAGGGGAACGCCGAAAGCTGATCTTCTCCCTCTTCGCAGATACCTGGGACGCTGTAGGTCGAGGCAAGGCAATGTCTGTATTTTCTGCATCTGTGTTCATCGGCCCAGTGATCGGGTTTGTCCCTATTCTTTCTCTGAGGGCGAGCAGCTCCGTCGGGCCGAGCAGCTGCTGACCTCGCCTTTCCCTCCAAATCTCACTTTCCGGCAGCCCCATCATCGGCGGCTTCCTCTCAATGAGTAGCCTGGGCTGGAGGTGGATTTTCTGGGTGATGGGCATCTGGGCGCTGTTGTGTTTCGCGCTCGTCACCGTCCTCCTCCCGGAGACCTACCACCCGAAACGTGCGCTCTCGGCCACTTCTTCGGTCGGAGAGAGCATATGCTGACTCGGAGTCACTTCTTCCACAGTACTCGCCACTCGCGCCAAGAAGCTGCGCAAGGAGAATCCCGAGACGAACAAGGAGCTTTACGCCGACCTCGAGCGCGCCGACTTTTCGATCAAGTCCCTCGCCTCTCGCACACTTGCTCGTCCTTTCATCATGCTCGCCACAGAGCCTATTCTGATGCTCGTCACCATCTACCTCAGTATCATGTGAGTACAAAGGCGCCGCTCTTGTCTCGCGAGTCGACGAGCTGACTTCGGCGCTCTTTCTTCCACTCTCTTTCCATCTGTCATCATGCCTCATCATCTGCTCTCTTTCTTCAACACACATCTTGGTCCTCTCATACAGCTACGGCCTACTCTACGCCCTCGTGAGTCCTCTCGCGATTCGGCGCTGACCTCTCTCGGCGTCCAGCCTCAACTCTTCACTGATCTCTTCCGCTCGCTTCCAGTTCTCCGTCTTCCCTATTATCTGGGAACAGCTCCGAGGCTTCAACGCCGGCGAGAGCGGTCTCATCTTCATCGGCGTCGGCATCGGAACGACTCTCGGCGCCATCTTGAACATCATCGTTCAGCGCCACTACCGAGTACTCGTCCCGAGATGGCACGGACACCCTCCTCCTGAAGAGCGTCTTTACGGAGCCATGCTTGCTGGACCGTTCCTCATCATCGGCATCTTTTGGCTCGGCTGGACTGGAAAGTGTGTTCTACGGCGGTTCTGTAGCCTAGCAAGCGTGCCCTTCTGCACTCCGCAGGGTTGATGCTTTTGTGAGCAAGGAAACACGACTGCTGACTTTCAACTCCCACAGCTATCCCTCGGTCCATTGGGCAGTTCCCGCCGTCGCCACCATCTTCATCGGAATGTCGTTCACCCTCGTGTTCATCTCCTTCCTTTCTTACCTCATCGAGGTGTACCTCATGTACTCGGCTTCGGCTCTCGCCGCTAACACCATCCTTCGCTCTGCCGTCGGAGCGGCTTTCCCCCTCGTACGCCGAGCTCACCAACCTTGACGTACGAACTCATGCTCACCTCACTTGCACACAGTTCACCAGCCAGATGTTCGCCCGTCTCGGTGTCAACTGGGCTTGCACCCTCATCGGCTGTATCGCTCTCCTCATCGCACCCTCGCCCTTCGTCTTCTACAAGTACGGCGCTCAGATCCGTGGTAGCTCCCGCTTCGCACCCTGCCTCGATATCGCTATGCGGGAGCGAGTGGAGCGCGAGATGGCCGAGGAGAAGGAGGGTGGAAAGGAGGCCGTTTGAAGGAGCGCCGAGCAGATTGGAACGCGAGCAGCAGAAATTGCAGCACTCATAGAGGTAGATATCATAGATCAGATTCGTCAAGCCACAGCTCGATATAATAGACAATATTTTGCCCAGTCAACCCCTCTGCGAGCAGCGTTGAGTCCTGCTCGGCGCTGAACAGGACGGTGATCGCTGCTCGCTGCCAACGCCCAAACTCGCTCTCCAATGCCACTGGAATGGGAAACAAATGAGTCTATGACTTTCAGAGATGCCAGTCCTCAACAGCCTCTACGAGCAACGCCAACAGATTAAACGACGACCCCTCCTTTGATACACGAAAACGACCCCGTCCTGACCCTAATCCCCGCAATAATGATGTAGTGGAAACTTTGTCTAAACAACCTGTTGAACCTTGGGCTCGAACGTGTCCATCTTGTCCTCGGAGGCGGAATCGGTCGAGTGGTGTTGGCGACTACGCTCGGCGAGGTGCTCGTAGCCGGGCACGAGGCCAGCAAGAACGTCGTCGGCGAGAACGGCGTCCGCGACGAGGGAGTTGTGGTCGGGGAAGAACTTGCTGAGGGCGATGTGAACGCCGGCGGCAACGGTCATGCCAAAGACTGCGAGGAGAGGAGAGGAGCAAGGTCAGCGAGCCACCGGGTGGGTAGGGAGACGAGAGCGTACTGTCGGCCATGCAGTAGATGTACTTGGATCCTCCAATGTCGATCGACGAGTTGAGGGCGTTCTGAAGGGCGAGGACGAGAGATCAGCTTTTAAGCAACGAGCGAGGATTCGGCGCCGAGAGAATACTCACGATCATGCCGGGCATGTTGGGGGCGATGGAGACGACAAGAGCAACGGCAGCGCGCCAGTTGATCCCGTAGCTGAAGCGGTAGATACCGCGAGGGTCGTAGAGCTCGGGAACGTTGTACTTCTGGCCCTTGACGACGAAGAAGTCGGCAGCGAGGATGGCTCCAATGGGGGCGAGAACAATGGAGTAGGCGCCCATGAAGCTGATGAAGGAGCCGGCGGTGGCGAGAACCTTCCAGGGAGCGAAAGCCCAAACTCCGACGAAGACGGCGAAGATCTGGCCACGAAGAATGTTGATCCAGCGAGGGAAGAGGGTGGTAAGGTCGTTGGCCGAGGAGATGGAGTTGGCAGTAATGTTGGTTCCAACGTTTCCCAGAGCCCAGGCTGTTGAAAAAGGGCGGGTTAGCGATTTGCTCTCGGCTCGGCGAAGGTCTTCGGCCTCGGCGCCGTGACGAGGGTCGGCCCTTGGGTGCAGTGACGATGCGAATGGAGTCAGAAGTCACTCACCAGCAGCGCAGACGAAAGCGGCGAGACGTCCACCGTGCGATCCCTCCCATTTGTCGATAATGTCGAAGGGTTGCCATAGGATCTCGCCATAGATCGCCAATGTCATGTTAGATGCAATGGCGCCGAAGAGGGAAGTGATGCACCAAAGGGCGGGCACAAACAGCATCTGCATCCAAGCCGAGGTCTCCTTCTTGGAGTATCGCGAGAAGTCGCCGATGTTGCAGGCCATGGTCGACCAGGTTCCCATGCAGGCGGTGACGGCGGTCATGAAGGCGTACCAGGCGGGGAGGCCGGAAAGAGTAGTGGGAGCGCGGAGAACGGCTCCAGCGCGGTCACCAGCCTCATGAATCGACCAAGCCATGGTGCCGATGGCGACGAGGGGAAGGAGGATACCCTTGGCGAGGAAAATGGGGCGGAGCTTGGAGGGGTGGACAAAGACGAAGGGGAGCTGCATGCTATAGGCGGGGAAGATTATCAGAAGCTGCCTTTTCCTCTTCACGGGAGACCCGTACTCACAGCCAGAAGAGGAAGAAGCAGAGCATGGAGCTCGAGTCGGTGCCGGCCGAGGCAGGAAGGTGGTTGGGGAAAGTGCGGAAGCTGGGCCAGATGGCAATGAGCATGAGCTTCACACCGGTTCCTCCTTGGTAAGTGTTGATGGAGAACCAGAACCAGGCGATGACCATGCGACTGCAGAGGGAGAGAGGCCGAGTCAGCCTCACTCGAGAGAGATTTCGCCAGCCTCACTCGAGAGAGATTTCGCCGAGGTGGAAGCAAACGGCGCATCCGTTGTTGCTACAGCTCCGAGCTCGGCGCTCAATTATTCAAAAGCAGTAAGTGGAAACTCACGAGACGACGGCAAAGCGGGCGAGGTTGTAACCGTAGGCAGCCCTCGCGGTGACGGCGAAGGGGGTGTGGAGCCGAGCTCCGATGATACCGTTGAGGACGATAACGGTCGAGAGAAGGACGGCTCCAGTAAAGATGGCAAGCATCGACTCCCACCTGAGTACGGAAGGGTCAGCGGGCTGCTAAGCGCACTCGGCCGAGCAGCGGCAACGCACCAGGTAAGGCCCAAAGCGACGAAGGACGCGACTCCCGACCACTGTCCAGCATTGACGAGATCAGAGAACCAGTATGCGGCAAAAGTTGCGGTCGTCCAAGTGCGCTCTTCGGGCTTGACGGGCTCCATGTCGGTGTTACTGTAGATGTCCTCGGGGGCGAAAGCCGACGGCGCCTTGTCGAGCTCCCATGCCTTGAACGAGGTGGCCTTCTCCTTGAGGGTGTAGCTGGATGTCTGTACCATGGTGTGCGAGAGGGCGGGACGGCGACGAAGCCTTTGGGAAGAGGGAGGGGATGGGAGAGAAGTGAGGGAAAGGAAGGAGACCAGCGAGCCGCCGTGTTTCGCTCCACATGCACACTCGCCGCCTTATCTCGATCCTTGCCCTCCCGTTCCCCTTCCCCTGCCAAAAAGGGAAGGCGATTTCGGCTCGCCCTTCTCACCCGCTCGCCAATCTGGCCGACGGTATCTCTCGACGCGGGGAAGAAGCCAGCAGGGGTCGACTCTGGCGCTAACGAAGGCTTCCGCTGCACACGAGTCTATCGAGATTACATTGAATGTAGATCAGCTTGCCCCCTGCCCTCTCCCAGCCTTTGCCAGCCTGCAGAAGCGCTGCCCCAGCTCAAGATTGCATCAAGTCGGCTTCTCAGGGACAGGCCTGGGTTCGGTCGTTTCGTCTCACACCCTCCGCCTTCGCCGCTTGCGAGGCTGTAAGGCAGTTTCCAGAAGGGTGTTCTAAGACCTTAGCACGGCCGCTCGACGGGATTCTCGCTCGTGCTCCAGAGGTTACCCCTTGCTCGCTCGTGAGCGGGCCCTCTTTCGGCGATGAGCCGGGCAAGCTGCAGCGCTGCAAACATACACATCGTGCTTTGGCTTCAACGCCGAGAATTTGCCTCTCATCATTCTGCAGCTCGATCCGGCAGCGCGAGCGACAGGCCACGACTGAATCAGCCCGTCAGCGAGCTCGCAGCGCCGTCTGCGCCACCGTTCAGCTCTGCTCCGTCTCCTCCGCTGCTGACGCCACTGTCCCCACGAAATATCGAGATCTTGATACCCGCCGATACGCAGCCCCGAGATCGTGCATCTCGGGATGGAGTCGAGAGCTCCCCGACGCTCGGCGGAGGTGGCGACCCGCTCGAACGATGATTCTCGACCGAGGCAGCTCACGGATAACGAGCTCAAGGGGAGCTGTACTCAAACAGGTCAGCACCAACAGCGGCCACCAGTTCCTCAGCTCCCCTCTCAGCAGCTTCAGCACTTCGTCCTTTCTCGGTTCACCCGCTCGCCAGTCCCGCTCGAGAAGATGCGGCCTCAAACACCGTGGGATTAGCACTGCGAGGTATGGTAAGATGAGGTGCGGGGTGTAGGCGAACGAAGAGAGGTGTCTAGAAGGCTGGCTGAGGGCATGCAACTCCTGGCAAGGTTGAGGGGACGGTTCTTCCGGTGACTCTGTTGAAGGGAGAGGGCGAACGTGTCAGTAGGAGAGCAAGCAGCGGTGGGTAGTTAAGTAGCGGAAACTGAGAGCTCACTTGTAATTCTGTAGGGTGAATGAGGGGACAAGGTCAGCGCGATGAACGAACGCCGAGCAGATGCGAGAAACGACTGACGTGCTGGACAACCGCCAGAATGTTGACCTGATCGGCAGCCGTGTTGCCGTTGGGGTAGTAAAGGCTGTAACCATCGTTCTGTAACGTGGAAGGGGAGTGTCAGCGCGGTGCTTTTGAGAGGTCACAAGCTCGCGAAAGGGCCGGGGGCCGACCGAGGCGACTCCCGTCGAGAGGGTGGAGGGGAGCAGGAAGAGCGAGAGAGACTCACGTGCTGTACAAAAGCGCAACACTGCGCATCGTGACCTTGAATGTCCCAGATGAGGCTGCCGATGTAGCTGGTCGCTTCGATGGCGGCGAGGTAGGAGGTGAGCGAGTCTCCGCCGTGCGCCGTCGTCCAGTCGTATTCTGCGGCGAGAAGAGAGGGAGAATGAGAAGCTAAAAGTCAGCTTCCTGCGCGACGAAGAGAGAAGAGACGACGATGCAGGAGCGAGGGGAGAGCGTCCAGGTCGGGAGTTTGTGAGAGAGAGTACAAAGGCGACGATGGGAGGTTGCGAGGGGTGAAGGAGAGCGGTGACCTACCTCCAAGAATGAAGCCCTTGTTGGCAGCAGTAGCGAGAGGGATCTGAGCGTTGAGCAGAGCGACGTTGCGTGGGTACTTCGAGGCGCCGAGATCAAAGGTCAGCTTCGCGCAGTGCGGAAGGGCGCCGTTGAGCCTCGACTCACTCCGTGATCCGTCATGACATCGATAGCGCTGACGTACAAGCCAGGAGCGGTGGCTTTAGCTGTTGAAAGAAGCGAGCCAGGTCAGTTCGGCTTCGAAGTCAGGCGCGACGGGCGCGCGAGGGCGTGGGGTAGAGGGTGTGGTGAGAGCGACGTGCTGGTGTAGTTGTAGAAGCCGTCCGAGCCATCCATGATGAGTTGGTTGGGAGCGATGGATTTGATGTAGCTGGCGATGGAGTTGGTCCAGGTCGCAGGAGGGTAGCTGCGAACACGGAAGCGAAGTCAGCTCGGCTGAGCTCGACTTGTGGCTCGGTGACGGCTCACCCCTCCTTCCCGATGTACGCTCCAAGCTCGTTTCCGGTCTCCCACATCATGATGGTCGGGTCTTGAGCGTAAGTGAGTCCATTGTAGGCATTCTGATGGGTGAGGTCTGCGAAGGAGAGACGAAGAGATGAGAACTCGGGGAAGATGGGAAGGGGAAGCGCGAGAGGAGCTGCTAGAAAGGACCCACAGACGTAGATGTATTGCTGTAGAGGCAAGAAAGTGTCAGTTCGAGATTCGGCGATGGAGGAGAAGTGATCAGCGCCCGAAAGAAATGCTCACCTTGTAGGCAGCAATAGCTTGAGCGTTGCTGTAGAAGAGTGTTCCCCAATTTCCCGTGTTGAGGCCGAGCCAGCGCAGGAAGGTGTACTTGCCGCCGTGGTAGCTGCGAAGAGACGATCAGCTCTCGTCTCGACGCCGTTCGAGGCGAGTCGAGATCACAAGTCATAGTCATCGGTGAGGGGAAGGATGACTCTGAGTCCATACTGTCCAGCGGCGTAGATGACGTAATCGTAGATGTCCCACTGCGTGGAGAAGCGAGTTAGCGAGAGCTCTCGGCTGAAGAAAGCGAGTCGACGAGAGTAACGCACATGAGTTCCAGTCGCGAAGACTCCGAGCGCAGTCTCCGTAGAGTACGCTGATCCAACGCTGACACCGCAAGACGTGAGGCGAACCTGCGAGTTGCGAGAGGAAGAGAAAAGAGATCAGCTCGGCGCTCGAGAGGGGCGGCCCGGGAATGGAAGAATGGAATGCACCGTGTTTCCTCCCATGGCGACGGTAATGGCGAGCGCTTCGCGTACCCTTCCCTTGTCGGTGTACTGTCCCTTCGGAAGGGTATCCTCGTTGTTGCAGATCCCTGCGAGCGAAGGGAGTGAGGTTAGCCAGGGGCTCGAGTGGCCCAAGGGCGATGAGACGGGTGTGTAGGGCACGTATAGCTCACAATAGATGTCTGCATAGCGATTCGAAAAGTCAGCGCTAGTCGAGGGGCGGCTGGCGGGGAACTCACTGGCTCCGACGACCCTGAAAGCCGAGCCATCCAGCGCGAGCCCTTGACCCGTCGTCGCTCGCTTGACGAATGACGTCGGCTTGGGAAGAGTTCCAGTACCGGTGATCATCTGCGAGACGACGTAGGTTGGAGCGCAAGTGCCGCTCGAGGTGCTTGACGCCCGAGACGTCGTGGTGCTGCTAGCAGGGGTGCTCGTCGTTGTTGACTTGATTGTGGTACTGGTAGTGGTAGCTCTCGTGGTCGTGGTTGTCTTGGAGGTGGCGGGAGGGGTGCGAGGGGTCGAGACTGAAGAGTCGAAGGAGGGCGAGGAGAAGGGAAGGGAATTGAGAGGCAATCAAGTCAGCAATTGCTTCCTCAAAGATGAAGAAGAGCAGAATCCTACGTTTGACGGCTGTGGCGGCTGCGAGGAAGCAAAGAGTTGAGGAGCTTCAGCTCGGTTCGGTTCGGCGAACGGCAAGTCGGCGTTGGCTCCACTCACTGGTCTTCGCTGCAGTCGCCGTTGACTTGCTGGTAGACTTGGAAGTCGTCTTGAAAGTTGTGGTGGCTTCGGAATGAGGCGCAAAGAGTCAGCGTTGGAGAATTGCGGGTTGGAGCTGGGCGCCGAAACACGGACAGCGGCGCTCACCTTTAGTGCTCGTTTTGCTGGTAGTTGTCGAGGTCTTCTTGCTCGTTGTTGTCGAACTCTTCTTGCTCGTGGTTGTTGATGTCTTCTTGCTCGTGGTGGCTGCCCACGTTGCAGAACAAGGGTCAGCAATGGGTTCGAGGCGCGAAGGCCGAGGGCGAGAGCCTCACTCGTCTTAGCCGCGGTGGTCGCTGAAAGGAACAGGAGAGGTGAGCGAAGCGTGATTAGGTTTGAAGAAGCTCGTGCTTACTCTTCTTTGACGTGGTGGTGGCAGGTGAGGCTGGCAGAGACAAAAGTCAGTCCAAGCGCCGAGGCAAGGGGAGGCAAGACTCGCTCCGTCGCGTCGCCGCTGTAAGTGATTCGACTTGAGTCAGTATAGCAACCGAGCAGAGAGTGTTCGAAGTGCACTCACTGCTCTTCCTGGTCGTTGTAGTGGACTTCTTCGTTGCTGCGAAGGAGGAGGGGCATGCGCAGCTCAAGTTCAGCTCACGAGGGCCGCCAGAGAAGGCCGCAGAGATACTAACTGGTTGTAGTCTTCTTGGTGGTAGTAGTAGCTAGCATTCGCAACGCGTCAGCGAAGGTGGGAGACGGCGAGCAAGGCAGCAACTCACCTCGTTTCGAATTAACCCTCCTTTCGAGCCTCAGCGAGGTCGGCTCAGCAGCTGCTACCTCCTCCTCCTCGTTTTCAGCATCGGCTCCCGTCCATCCAGCAATTCCGCTCAGTCCCCCAGCCAGTCCCGCTCCCGCCTCGAGCTCGAACCCTTCTGCCGCCCAGATCGCGCCGAGCGAGCTTTGTTGTGCTGCCTCGCCATCGCCGCGAGCGCTGAGGTCGTATTGGTGGTCCTGGCGAGCACGTTCACGCTTTGGAAGTGATTGAGAGTGTACTCGGTCCGCGAGGAGGAGAACGGCGGCGAGAGAAACGAGCGAGAGGCGATAGAAGCGAGCCATGCTTTTGATGCGAGGAGGGGCGCGACGAGCTGTGGTGATAGGGGAAAAGGCGCTGAAGCAGCCGGGGCCAGCGACAGGAGCGCGTCCTGTAGCGCTGTAGACGAGTCGAACAGAAAACGAATGAGAAACGAGCGAGTTGGAAGAAGGCAACCCCCCTTCGAAGGCGCGACGGGAGAGCTTCGATGAGGTCGAGGCCTTCGCGGGCGGCCAATTCTGTATTCAAGTGGCTCGAGTTTGCAGCGGTGGGGTACAACTGCTCGTTGGAGCAAGCTGCTGCTGTACCAGAGTGCTGTTGTAACTTGTTCGCTGTACAGAAGCCGTTGGCTCAGCTCGGCGCGCTTGCGGTGCAGGCTTTCGCTGTGGGGTTCTCCAGTTCGCGAAGCGGCAGCAGGAGGATGAAGTAGAAGTAAAGATCGAGTTGCTGTATCTAATCAAGCTACACAAGAAACGAATGCTAAAGGGACGAGTTCAGAAAGGCTCGCAGCCGCCAGGCGCGCCGCACAGCTTCTCGTCTACTCGTCAAGACGAGCAACGAGAAGCCCGACAGCCACTCCAGACGGAGGGCAGGCGCGAACGCGCCGAGGTCATCGAGCGTCGCCCTCCCATCCCCTTGCGAGGACGGGTAAGCGGACGACGGAAAAAAAGCTTCTCGCTCGAAGGGGCTACGACCGTCTGTACATCATGACCCGCAAACGTTGTGGCTCTTTCGAGTCAGCAAGACAAAACGGAAAGGAACTGTAAACAGATCCTGACTCTGTTGGGCGTGGGAAAGAGTGGGAAAGAGAGGCGAGCGAAGGGGAGAGAGAGACGGCGTCGGCGAAGGGAGGAGGAGGGGGCGAAGCGAGGTGTAGGAGGGTAGAGAGAGCAGAGTCAAAGGTCAGTAGGCTGTAGTCGAAGGCTGAATAGTAACCCCTGGGCGGGAACTCACGAGTTGGTCTGAAGAAAAGAGCAGAAGCGGCCAGCGCTCGTCAAGTACGAAATCGCTGCTGGGCCGTGCGAAGTGGACGACGGCCACCGCTCTCTCTCTCTCGCTTCGAAGGCTGCTTGTAGTTGAGCTGCACACTGTAGGGTGATGAGGTACAGTGGAGATGGTTTGGCTTGAGAAGCTGCAGCTTCCCCTTTTCACTCAGCCCACTGTACTGAACCCAAGAAATCCTTTCGCCGAGGGAACTTTTCCCCTTTCCCTTCTCCGAGCTTCACAGCGAGCTGAAGGTGACTTCTGTGCTCTGAAGTAGGCAAGCAGCTCACCGAGTAGATCTGAAATCGACTCTGAGCTGTAGCGGAGCCTCCGAAACCCACGAAAGACCAGCTCAGCCTCATCATGAGGATGCCCCCCTTTTCTTTCACGCCCTGCCACGGTGGGACAGTGGTCAAGCCTTTGTAATGATACTATTGGAAACGATTTTGATTCGAGCCGTCGTTTCGTAAGCGTTAGTGAATGGTTGGAAAACCGTCAAGCCTCACCGAACTGTTCGCGCACCGTTTAGAAAGCGTTAGGTTTCGTTATAGGAACGTCTACGCTTGATCAACGGTATAGAAAGCTTGTACAAGTTTCTCACAGTGTTTCCCCCGCTTTTTTATTGCTGTTGCACGTCGGATAAACGCAGGCTCACACCTGACGAACAGTCAACCTCGGCGAAGGCTTGTAAGGCATTTGCGCCCTCTCTAAGTCTCTGTACTGCTCGCTCAAGCGTACGTACAGAGTGAAGTGATCTCAAGGTACAGATCGCACCCTCATACACGGTGATACTTGTCTGAGCCGCCCGTCCAAACATCTGAAAGCGCTCGCCGAGGGGCTACGGGTGGTGACCCACGCCTGGAATGAGTTTTAAAACAGGCTGCCTACTTCCATGTCGTACATATGGTTTTCTCTACAAAGGTGTGATAAATGTGAAATGATGAATCAAGCTCTGTAATTCTAGCCGTCGGGCGAAGTGCTCGGCGCAGGCTCCGCAGACTCTGCCGCGCTTGCGAGGCCCTCTGCAAGCTCACTTGACGTACAGAAAGCTACTAGGGTGTATAGAAATTGAGCCCTTGTTCATCTTGAACGAGTACAGCTCTCTGGCCTCTTACGCCCGGATCTAACTTGAAGCATGATTCAAGTTCGCCGAAGGTGCTGAGTGATACAGCATACGGTTTGGAAATTTGGACGCCATGCGCCAGGAGCAGGCGGCTTTTACAGCCAAGCCTTTGCCTGCGGCGCTGAGGCTGAGGCTCTACCTCCACCCAGAAACGACCTCAGCCGAGCCTCGGCGATTGAGTGGAGGGAGAGGAAATTGCCTGCAGAGACATTCGATGAGTAGAAGCAAAGGAGTCGAGAGCACCGAAGCCACTCATTAGCACTTGCTGGACGACCCGTCCGCTCGACTTTCTCAGTACTTTCTCCGTCTCGACAGGTGCCAGCCAAGTCCGCTCGGCAGCTTTCCCTCCTCCGTTCACCTCGTTCTTGCTTACTGCTTGTTTCTGGCGCTGCAGCAGCTCAGACGAGCTACAGTGCATGCGGTGTACTACTGAGCCACCTCATTAGTCTCCTAAAGCGCGGTGCTGCACCCCTACAGCGTTCCAAGTCAGCGCGTCTCTCCCAGTCTCGTCTCACTCTCCGTGCCGACGCTGACTTTCTATCGCTCTGCAGGCACCAGTGCTGTCTTCTGTGTAACCTTGAGACGTGTCCATGGTCAAGGTGAGCTCACTACAGCGCACCTTTGCTCTTCCCGGCTGGGAGACTCCAGCTTGACGACGAGCTGACGCCACCTCTTTTTTCTCTCTCTCTCATCGAACAGGTCTTCAAGCGATGCACAGTGAGTGTCGAGTGCTCTACCTACACGCTGTACTGCTTCACGAACGGCGCAGGGGCAGTTCACTGAGGGAGAGAGCTGAGCTCAGAAGGACGCGCTGAGGCGCGCGAGCGGAGTTAGGAAACGACGGGATGGGACGCTTGCAGCTTGGTGGCAGGGATAGCGGGCGGTAGCTGTGATAACTGACACTTCTCTCGACCTTCCCAGGAGCACAACGAGCGCATCGAGCAACTTCAAGCGCGTCAAGACGGCCGACTTCGAGTTCATCTCTCCTGTACGGTGACAGGTGCGTGGTTCGCTCGATTTCGCGAGCTGACATCTACAGTCGATTCGTGCTCTGGCTTGCCTTTGTGGACTCTCGTCTCCTCGGCCGTTCGGACTCGGGCTCATGAGCCTCGGGCGGGAGGCCAGCCCCAAGTGCTCGATTCACTCGGCCAGCTTCGCTCGATGACCACGAGGACGGCGCTGTCATCCACTCCATCGTCATGACTCGCGCAGGTGAGTCGTCGCCTCTTCGTCTTCGCTCACTCGGTCGAGTTGACAGGTCGAGAGCAGCCACGGCGACGGGCGAGGTCGAGGGTGAGCACTTCGCTACGCGCTGGTCAGAAGCAGCGCTACTCTCTCCTTTGCTCCCACAGGCGTCATTAGCAAGCACTGACGCGACTTGACTTCGCCTTGACTTCGACTCCGACCAAGCCGGGCGGGGCTCTTCGACCGAGATCTTGCTCCTCACCCTTCGCTACTGGAGTGATACACGACTCGACTCGACTGACGGCTTTACTCACCACTAACGCTTGGAGCTGACTTTCGCTACAGCTGCACAGAGACCAAGTCGAGGTGAGCTCTCCACTTGGCCGACTTCGCGGCGTCGACCGAGACTGACCGCTCTCCTTCGCTTCCAGAACATCATTCGAGCTCGCCATCCGCCTCTCTCTTCCCGCTTTCTTTTCCCCTCGCCTCCTCTCGCTCAGCGCCCTGAATCTCCTGCCTCTGAGACGGGGCGAGGAGACTTGGGGGCGAGAGGGAGAAGCAGAGGCGAGGGGGGAGGCAGGCGGGGGGGCGGGGTCCCCGTAGAGCATCAGTAGCGCTTGTAACTGTGACTGAGTTTTGACTTCTACGCTTAAGAGTGACGGGAGAGCATGTAGGGAACCAGGGAGGGGGCGCTAGGGCGAATAGGACCGTCGTTCGAAGACGTGCGGCAACGGTGGTGCTTCATTATGCACTGTGAGACCACACATTCGAGAATTGTATAAGCACACTTAAGTCACGGCTATTCACGCCGCGAAACAGATGGTTCACGGTCCCTAACGCTTGCTAACGGTATTTTAACGCTTTCGCCGAGCAAAACGGTTTCGGCCATTTTTCACGGCTGGTTAACGGTGTTTGAGCGGTAAACTCGCGGTCAGGGTGCATATGACCGTTGGAAAACGCTCTAGGAGATCAATTCACGCTCAAACAGTTTTCGCAGAGATATATAACAGGATCGTGGCGTGAAAGAAAGACCCCCTTCCTCATGATGCTTCGCCGAACCTTTCCTCTCCCTTGCTGAGCTTGGTGAAGGGCAATGCGGGTCGATCTTTCCACCACAACAGGGGTAGAGCGACTCAGAGGAGCTGTATCTTCAGCTCTTCACACCATCTATATGCACCAGCACCTTTCGAACGTCGAGCGAGCGAGCTTCAGCCTTCGGCGAAGGCTGCGGAGTACGAAGGCGACTCTTCGTCTCTCAGTGGGCGAGATCGCAGGAGCAGAAGCAGATCGAGTCATGATCATCGGACTGTTCGTTTGGCCGTCTAGTCGAGCATTGCAGCGCCCGATCCTACCCTCGCGAGCCCCTCATCTCGGTCTCAGCTTCCCTATCCCTCTCCACCTCCACGCCCTTGCTCGCTCTGCACTCCCTCTGCATACACCATGGGATACCTATAAGGCTGTCCTAACCTCCGCTCAATCTCAGTCAAAGGTCGATAGACAACAGGCAACGCCGCAGGGTCTTGCGAGCCGGCCGGCTCGACCATCGCCGAGCTGTGCGCTGGCAAAGGTGGAGGCGCGGGAAGAGGAGGAGGAGGGCCGGCGGCGCTCATTTGATGGTCTTGAGGCTGCTCCCACGACTGGTGTTGAGGGTAGGGCGCGAATTGTTGTGAGGATGGAGGAGCGTAGGTCGACGTTGGCGCTTGGGGCTGCAGTGCCAGGACCGAGGGGTAGGAAATGGGCGGAAAGGACAAGTGTGGTGGTGATGCGGCCGGGTGGGAGGGGTAGAAGGGAGAAGTAGGAGTTGGTGGTTCCGAGAGGGAGTGAGATGGGGCTCCAAAGCTGTCAATTTGAGCCTCGAAGTGAGAGAGTCGCGCTTCGAACGATCCTGCTGCTGAACCGACGGCGGGAGGGGCAGAGGTGCTGGAAGCGGGTGCAGGGGAAGGGAGGTGCAAGATGCGCGCTTCCAGCCTATGCATTCGAGCTTCGAGGGCGTGGATGCGTCTGGATATGCGAAGGCGCGATCAGTTGTCGTGCTCGACCGAGAGGATAGCTGTCGCGCGCTCGAGAGCCTTACGCAAGAATCTCGTTTTTAAATGTATCGGGATGCTCCTGCTGACTCGGCGGGTTGAAGCTGCACTCCGCCTGCGCCGCTCGACATTGTCGACACAATGCTTCAAGTTGGTCGCCCGAGAAGGAACCTCCGAGCTCGCATTGAACCTGGGCGAACGAGAGCGGTCAGTGAAGCCCTCTGGAGTTGTAGAACAGCAGCTCACATTCAAATCCCTACATCGAGCGCAGGAATTCACCGCCCTGGACGGTTTCCCACTCGCGCTTCGTCGCCGACGGCCTGAAGCGCCTTCGGAGGGGCTGTTGCCGGCAGTCTGCTCGTCTGAAAGCCAGCTGATTGAGCTGTGCGAAGAGACATAGCCTTCTTGCAGCAGATAAGAAGGTTGAGGCGCGGAGTTTGCATTGTAAGGGTGTTGTTGGGCGCTGAGCGGTCGAGTGGGCAGGAGCTCTTCGGGAGCCAGCTGCTGCTGGGTCTGGGCCGCTGGATGATGGTAGGAAGGCTCCATTGTACGAGTGCACTAGAGAGCTTTCTTGCCGGGAAGATGGAAGAGGGAAGAGGAAGAGAGGCAGCCTCCACTACTTGCCCCACAGGCCACAGGCGACAGGTGCCGGGCTCAGCGAGTCTCTCACTCCCGTCAGGCGTCTATTTTGTGAGATCGGCCCATTTCGTCTTGAGGTATGAGACAGGTTCGATACAGCCCGGGTATAATGGTATGCACGGTCATACGGGCGACTTGTGAAACGCCGTCCGCGGCTTACATCTCGCTCTCATCCTTTTCGCCGAGGTGAGGCTGCCGAGTCGTTTTCGACGGCCTTTCCGTGCTTCTCTTTTTCGGCGAGTCGACCTTGAGCCAGCCATTTGTATGTTCGCTTGATTTCAGGGGCTACCTGCACCCGAGCCCAGAGGCACCTGCAGAAACAGGTTCGAGTTCGCCGAGCAGTTCGACGACCCTGCGATGAGGCCGAGGTCGAGGGTCTCACCTGCTGAGGTCTGGAACTACTTTGTAAAACGTCCGTCGAGAGTTATAATGAGTAGCTTATGCGTCGGCGATACTACAAAAGCGCAAGCCGGAGCGTCAAAGGAGGAAGCTCGGTTAAAGTAGGAAGCTCGGCGTTAGTCTTCCTTCCGGCGCCAAGGGTTGCCGACTTTGCACTTGAGCAGAGCAGGTCGTGAGTGCACCTCTACTTCTTGAATCCTTAGAGAGGGCAATCATCTGCTCGCCCGTCGAGCTCTCCATCCTCGCGAGTTCTGATCTTCGCCGAGCAGCGTCCCGCTTTCGCTATTCCCTCTGAGCTGGTAACTACGATCCGTGAGGTCCGTCTTCTTTGTAACGTAAGTTCAGAGATTTGATCCCCTGCTCGCAATGAAGGTATCGACCGGCGCCACAATGAAAACTGCGCGAAACGTTTCGTCGAAACTTGAACTCGGGGCCGAGCGAGGCGAGCTGCGATGGCTGCTTGACACAGCTGGAACCCAGAATCGGATCGAAAATATCTGCTTCCTTTGGACGCTTGGAGCGCTTTCTTACGATCTTCCTTCAAAACATAAGTCCGAGATGAACGCCGAGGGCTGGTTTCTGCACTCAAGGCGCCGTGCAGCCGGAGCCAGCATCCCGAGCTGCATCGCAGTTCAGTGCTATACGCAACTGCTTCAACTCGGCCAGAAGAACAAAGGAGGAGGAACTTTCACGCTACACAGCTGGTGAGGAGGGAAAAAAAGGGGGAGATTTGGGGGAGACGCCCATGGAGTGTCTACTGAAACGGTCTCTCATGTACATAGTTATACGTGGTAATCGACTCAAGCTCTCTGCGGAAGTCTGTAGCCCAAACCTGACCCCCCTTGGACTTGGTTGTTTCGCGCCCTTGGCCGCTTTCCCTTTCGGCAGTTTCCTCGCTTCAGCTCGCTTGCGCACCTGCGAGACTCTCGCTCAGTAGGGCGCTTCCGTGGTTTGCCACCATCACCGCTTGAGGAGGATCTGAAGCTACACCACTACGAGCCACAAGCAGCAGCGGTAGCCGCAAGAGGACATCTCGCGATCATCGAGCCTGCAGTTTTACCTCGAGTCTGAGTTCACAGAGCAACGAGCGCCAGACTGTATATAGAAACACGGATTACACCCTTCGGGGATACCGGTGAGCACGCTTGCTGAGGGGCAGAGCTGGCGCAGGCGGCGAGACGCATTGGGTCGGGACGTTCAGCGCAGAGGACGGCTGCAGAGGAGGATTACGCTACGAGAGAGCAGCGGGACGTGTTCAAGGGATCTTCTCCTTACACCGAGCATCGGGCCAGACTCGGCAGTAGTCGGTAAGGGGTCAGCTCGAGCTGACCCTCTGAACAACCTTCGGCAGACAATGGATCGTCCAGCTCGGCCAAGGCCGCCTTCACGATCAGCTACAATCGCCTCACACTCCCCATCCACGTCGAGTTCGCCCACGGAATCGCTCGCTCGTCGCGCGACTCTACCCTCCGAGGGCTCGAGTCCGGTGGAGGCGCCAACGGAGGCCAGGAGACCGTACATGGCTACAGGCAACGAGCGAGTATTTCCCCTCCGGAGCGTCGGTACGTTCTCCACCTCATCGGTCGCAGAAGGTTTCCGGAAGGGCTGACCTTTTCCCTTCGCAGTCCATTCGCGCCCTTCCTTCGCCCGACGAGATACCTCGAAGAACGTCAACACCATCACCGACGCCTCACATTCTCCAGAGCGCCCAAGCACCTCTACGAGGACGGTCAGCTCCCCCAAGTCCCCTCCCAGCGCTTTCCGGTCTCGAACCAGCACTCTCGGCGGCGCTCGTCGATCTCCGCTTCACCCCAGTCCAGGGCTCCACAGCACGCCGTTCGAATGGTTCCCTCCAGCAGGCGACCTTCGCTCTCCAGAGCAGGCGGGCATGCCATGGACAGGCGCAGGCGCGACGGACAGCTCTGTCTCCTCGACCGAGCCTCAACGCCCTGCTCCGCCGAGTCGAACTTCGAGCCGTGTCATTACGTCGGCGGGCGAGTACTGGATCAGTCGAGGAGAACCCAGCTCGGAGGAGGAACCGCTCCATCAAAGTGCAGCCGTGCAGAATTTTGTCTGCCTGCTCGCGCTCGCCGAGGACGAGGAGGGCAAGTTTATCGTGCAACAAGCTAGCGAGGTAGGAACTGCGGGTCTTTACGCTTTTCGGACTCGCGCTGAACCTTTCCTTTGCCTTGCAGAGCTGCTCAACGATTCTCGGCCTTTCCCCATCGTCTCTCTTCGCCGCTCCCACCCTCACGACCATCCTCACCCCCGAATCTACCGATCTCTTCCTCGACGCAGTCGATGCTCTCGACGACAACGACGCAGCGACTCAGAGTAGCGACAACGACGATGCGAAAGGTCTGGGCGATGAATCGACCAAGCCCACCAAGACCCTGCCCCCGCCCGAGCACTTCGTCATCGCTCTGGCAGGTGAAACTCACCAGCAGGAGCGGTTCTACGCCTCTCTCCATCGACCCGACGCCGTTGGCTCGCCGAACCGCCTCCTCCTCGAGATCGAGCCCGAGAACGACACCCGCTTCCCCCTCACGACGCCCCGGAAGCTTTCGACGCCCCCGACAACATCGGATACGCGGCCAGCACTCGAGTCGGTCGAGAAGAAGCACAACTCGATGGAGGAGGACATCTTGCGGAACACCGTCTCCATCATGAAGCCGCTCAAGGCCATCGCCAAGCGACGTTCGAAGCGGACGCCGGAGATCAACATGGTTCAGCTCGTTTACCAGATCGAGGAGCAGCTTCGCAAAGCCAACACCCTCGAGACGTTTCTCTCTGTCACCGCCAGCGTGATGAGGCAGGTCACCGGCTTCGATTCGTCCATGGTTCTCCAGTTCGACGAGGATTGGAACGCCCGCGTCGTCGCCCAGGACGCCGACCCGGATAACCCTTCCCTCCCATCGTACTCCGGTCTCACCTTCCCCGCGGCTTCCGTCCCTTCGGCCTCCTTCGCCCGCACCAAGGTTTCGCTCGTCTATGACTGCGGCGCCCCTTTCTCGCGGATGTGCTCGCGTTCGCAAGAGGAGGCCGAGAGTGCGGCCGATCTGACGAGATGTCCTGGACGAGCCCCAAGGTCCGAGCGTCTTTCGTGAGTCCGCTGGCGCTCGTCGACGCCCTTCCGGGCTCGTTCTCCTCCGCTAACCTTTCGCTCTCGCTCGCAGTGAGCTTCAAGGCTTCGGCGTACAAGCTACCATGTCCCTCAGCCTCCCCTGCTTCTCCAAGCTGTGGGGCGTGGTCACTGTCTCCTCGGCGCAGCCTCATCGCGTCTCGGTTCCCATTCGCAACCTCTGCACCTACCTCGCCGAATCTCTCAGCCGCACCATCGAGCGCCTCTCTCTCGAACGACGCCTTCAAGCGAGGAACATCATCAACCACAGCGCTACTTCGGATGCTCCCGGCGGACACATCATCGCCGAGTCGCAAGAACTGCTCAAGCTCTTCGAGGCGGACTGGGGATGTCTTTCGTGAGTTGCTCTCTCGCCTGTGATGCTGCTCGATCTCACCTCATACACTTCGACAGCGTCGGTGGGGAAGCCAAGCTCCTCGGCGAAGTCGGCACTGCTTCCGAGTTGCTTTCCGTGCTCGAGTATCTTCGCGAGAAGAGCTTCCGGTGAGGACGAATCTTCTCTTCGTCCCCTTTTCGACTCTTGTACTGACCAACTCTCGGATCTCACTCAGCGACATCCAAATCGCCGACGACATCCTCTCCATCTTCCCCGACTGCGTTCCGCCCGACCCGAGCGGCTTCAAGCAGATTACAGGTATCCTCGTCGTTCCGTAAGTATCTTTCTCAACCTCAGGGCGCGACGGCTTGCGTCCTCCCCCTTCTGCGCTGACCCTGCTTCCGACCCCTCACAGCCTCTCCCCCCAAGGCGCCGACTTCATCTACTTCGCTCGGCGGGGCGCTCCACACGAGATCAACTGGGTCGCCCGCAACCCTGGGAAGCCTGGTATCAGCGTTTGGACCCAACGATTGGCGAGCAAGTCGACGCCATGGAGCGAAGAGACGTTTGATACGGCTCAGATCCTTTCCACCATCTACGGGAGGTTCATCTCGGTCTGGCGGGAGAAGGAGAGCTACGTGCAGGCCAACTCGGTCACTAGTCTACTTCTCGCCAATGCGGTGAGCTTTTGCCTCGCTTCAAACTCTCGGCTCGGCCGCTGACCTCTCGCTTCTCGCAGTCCCACGAAGGTTCGAATTCTCTCTGCGTTCTCTACCCTCGAGCGATAACTGACGCTTTCGTGTACCTTCATACAGTCAGAACTCCCTTGAACGCGATGTCGGTCTTCCTCTTCGCTCGCTCTCGAGCCATAGCTAACTTGCATCGTCGTCCAGTTTGAACTTCCTCGAGCTCGCCATGGCCGAGGACAACGAGGAAGGAGTCGTCAACGAGCATCTACAGCGCACCCACGACGCCTCCAAGGCGCTCACCCATGTTATCAACGACCTTCTGGTGAGCCTCTTCTTCACTTCATTCGCCCGTAGCCCTCGCTGACGCCTTCAACAGGACCTCACGGCTTACGAGTCTGGGACTGCTGGCGACCTGTTCGTGACCGAGGGCTTCAACTTGCGCTCGACCATCGAGGACGCTATCAGCATCCAGCAAGCGGAGGCGACGCGCCGAGGCTTGAAGATGGAGGTGATCGAGGAGCCTCAAGGGTGAGTGGAGCGAGGGAGAAGAAGCCGAGAGGCGTAGGCTGACTCTCTTTCGCCCACGTAGAACGCCATCTGTCCTGCTCGGCGACCGCGCCAAGGTTCGTCAGATCATCGGTACCATTGTCGGCAATGCCGTCAAGTACACCGAAACGGGATCCATCTCTATCACCTTTGGCGAGATTGACGACGACGACGACGGCGATGGCGACGACGACGAGGACACCAAGGAGACCGAGCCCAACACTGCGGTTGCGAGGAAAGACAGCCTTCGCATTCGCATCAGCATGTACGTCTCTTAGCGATTTCGTTTCACCGTTCAAGAGTTGACGCGCTTCTTCCTTCAGCGAGGACACCGGCTGCGGAATGGAGGAAGGTCAACTCGACGCCCTCTTCTCCGCTCTACATCATGTTCGCCACAATGATGACTCGCCAGAGCCCTCCTCTTCCATCGGCCTCGGTCTCGCCACAACGGCTCGCATCGTCGAGAAGCTCGACGGTCAGCTTCGAGTGAGTTTCTCTTCGCAACCTTCACTCCTCCAGCCGAAAGCTGATGACCTCCTTGCTCTATAGGTCGATTCCAAGGTCGGCAAAGGCTCGCGATTCCAGCTCATCATCCCCTTCGGCCTTCCCGATCCCGCCTTACCCTCGAAGCGGCCTCCCACCCTCACGCGCCGAGCGAGCTCATCCGGGAGCCAGGACTCGCTCACCAGTCGCGACAGCGCCAGCCGCAAGTCGGAGATTGACAGTCTCATCTCGGCCATATCGGCGGCCAAGCTGGATGCTCAGCGCGCGGCAGAGAAGAGGAAAGGCTCTCGGCGACCCCGTTCCTTCGTTATCGGCGAGGACGTCCGACGAGCTTTGTCGCCCAAGTCTTCGCACCAAGAGCTGGCGTCACTCTCGTGCATCTCTACCCGGAGTGAAGCGCAGTCTTCATCCCTCTCCATCCCCGGTCAAGCCCCAGTCGGCGCACCCACCCTTCCTCCCCTACCTCGCTCGTTCCCTCCAGCGTCGACTCAGTCTACGGCAGTTGACAAGGAGACGAAGCCGTCCTTGAGGATTCTTGTCGTCGAGGTGAGCTCGATCGAGCGATGGCATGGCGCAACGCTCGAAGCTCATCCTTTTCTCGCGCGCAGGATGAGAAGATCAACGCGACCCTCCTCGAGCGCCGCCTCGTGAAGGACTCGCACCAGGTCACGGTCGTTCAGCACGGTGGCATGGCCATTCGAGCTTTAGAAGAGGACCATCGGTTCGACCTCGTGCTTATGGACCTCAAGTGAGTGCTCGCCGTCGAGCAAGCAAGCTCTCCCGAGCTGACCCTTTCCCCATGCTAGCATGCCCATCTGCGACGGCTGGCAGGCTTCGCAGATCATTCGCAAGTCCGAACCGACCTTTCGCTTCCCGCCGGGAGCTTCTCGACCTCTCACACAAGTCCAGAATGGTCGCATCCCCATCATCGCCTGCACAGCGAACGCCCGAGAGCGGGAGAGGGAGCGTCTCATCGAGTCTGGCATAGGTGAGTATCGATTCGTGCTCACTCGAAGCAGCGCGCTGAACCCTTCCCGGTGCAGATGGATGGTGTCTCAAACCCGTACGCTTCAACCGCCTGGCCGAGCTCATCGCTGGAACGCTCGATGCCGAGCAGAGGCGCAAGGATCTCTACAAGTACGTGGCCGCGTTCAACTCGACCTTCTGGAGGCCTGCTATTCCTCGAACCTTACTCATCTCTCCGTACTTGCACAGACCGGGCGAGTGGGAGCAAGGAGGCTGGTTCGTCAGCGCCTCCGCGACTCGGCGCCAAGTTCGCGGCGAGAGTCAACTCACGCCTCGAGGTTAAAGGATGAGCGTGCGGATGGCCTCGATATATGGCGAGCTCGGCCGGCGCAGGCGCAGGCGAAAAGGGGGCAAAGAACGAGTGCACGGAGGCGGTGCTCGGCGAGGCATCGAGGGTTTTCACACATATACACGCACAGCGTACTACAGAGCTACATTCTTGCTGTATTGGGATTATGGGTCTCAGGGTCTCTTCAAGCGCAGAGCTGAGAGCGTACCCTCGGCGAAACCAAGCCGAGCGTTTGTTGGACATCCGAGCTCGCAGGAAAGCTTCAGCGTTCATACGAGACGCGGCTAGAATCGATCAACCGTCTCTTCAGTACTAGAGTTGGTGAGTCGCCTCATCTGCAGGCAGCTCGGCGGTCTCAGAGACGTCGACAGAGCCGAAGCTAGGGAAGCCGAGTCAGGCAAGACAAAGCGGCGTTCGCATACAGCAAGAGCACCCTCTACTATCCTCTACTCTCCTCTGTACCCCCTTCATACTTTCCGAGCAGTCACAGACTGCTCGATCTCGAAGCCTTAGACGCTTCAGTCGGCAGCTTGACTCTCTCCTCGTCTTGCTCGCTCATCTCATCGCCTGTCGTCGACTTGTTCCAAGGCTCTTCCCTTCCGGCACCGACATCCTCGTCGCTCGGAGCAGCTCAGCACTCTGTATCCTCCCGTAGATCAGCATCACATCGCGCATTCGCCAGCTCGCTCACCGGCTTTTTAGGGAAGTCAAAGCAGCCAGTGCACAACGGGCGTGTCCCATCAGAGCAGGTACGCTGATCTGCTGCTGCCACCGTCAAGTCAGCGCGCTGTAGGCAAGGCGAGGGGCTGCAGCTGGAAGCCGGCAGAGGTGGGGCTCGCTATTCACGACGGCGGGAAGGGAACAGAGGCTGGTGTACGCTGCATCCTACTCAAATGTAGCGCTCGCTCCACTATCAGAGGAGCAGGCGTCGACTCGGCTGCTAAGGCTCAGCGCTGCTAAGGCTCAGCGACGACAGCTCTGTCCAGCATGTCGGCCTGCTTTCCGCGAGGGGTCGGCTGTTGATGGCAGACAGTACTCAGAAGCATGCACCAGTCCTGCTGAGCCGACACGGAAGACCATAGAGCTGATCTTTCCTTCGTCCCCAGCAGCTACTCATCCTTCATGCTCGGTGAGCATCGGGCGTTGAGCTCTTCGCTATCGAGAGCTCGCTGACCAAATCCTTCTTCACACAGTCGTCGGACTCACAGGCGGGATTGCCTCTGGTGCGCTCCATCACGTCTTCCTCTCCCTCTGTCGTTCTTTCCGCTGACCTCGGCGCTTCGCAGGCAAATCGACCGTCTCATCCCTCCTCAAATCACAGAACATTCCTCTAGTCGACCTGGACATTCTCGCTCGTGAGGCAGTCGCTCCCAACTCTTACGCCCTCTCGGCGCTGGTCTCTCACTTCGGCGACGAGATCCTCCATCCCTCGGGCGACTTGAACCGCGAGAAGCTGGGGAGCATCATCTTTGGGAACGAGAAGGAACGAAGAGTCCTCAACTCGATTGTGCACCCGGCGGTCAGGAGGTTGCTGGCGTGGGAGTTGGTCAAGTGCTGGTTCCGAGGCGAGAAGGTCGCCGTGGTGGATGCGCCGCTGTTGATAGAGGCGGGGCTTTGGAAGATGTGCGGCGCCATCGTAGTGGTATACTGGTGAGCTTGCCACATTTCTCTTCGAGTCGATCAGAACGAGCTCTGATCTTTCCTGCTCCCCCAAATCTTCATTTCGCCATCAACTCGCCCTCGCTCCGGCAAACGCTCCACCTTCCTACGCAAAACCCATCCCCCTCTTCCTTGCATTGCATCGTTTCTCTGAAGCTCGGAAACACTGCAACTTCAACGCCTTCAATCGCGCAACTCGCTCTCGGTCGCCGACGCTCGCGCCCGTCTCTCGTCCCAAGCTCCCCTCGCGTCCAAACTCGTCTACGCCGACTACGTGATCGACAACTCTGGACCCAAAGCCGACCTCGACGCCCAGGTCTACCGAGTCATCGCCAAGCTGCAAGAGAAGGCCGGGTGGAGTTGGTGGGTCAGCTGGCTGCTGCCGCCTGTTGGGATCTTGAGGGGCGTGCTGAGGGTGGGATGGAGGTTGTGGGTGCAGGGAGTTGGGAAGGAGAGGAGGACGAAGCATGGGACGCGAGGTGAGAAGAAGGGAGAGGAGATCGAGATGAAGGAGCGGCGGAGTCGGAACGGTCCGGGAAGGCTTTGAAGGCGAGGGACGTGTTAGTCATGTGTGTACTCAGTACTGTAAATAGCTCTTCACCAGGCTCCCGCTGCTGCAGGCCGTCAAGGGTCAGTCGGAATTCAGTCGTTCTTTCCCACACATCTTCGACGAAGAAGCTCAAGGTCGGCTTTGGGGCGAGCGAAACCGTGCCATAAAGGCTCGACACCGCCCTACATATGCGAGCTGGCCTGCTTTCACTGCTTCCACGTATCGGATTTACTGAGCTCGACGTGCAGGTCTCGTGATGGTGCTCGGCGCCCACTGCCGGTGCTCAGCGAGTGCTCGGCGCCCAGTGATGCTGCCCGGGGTCCGCTGTCCCACCTTCTTCGGTCATATCGCCTTGCCCTACATACGCCGCCGCTCGTGGTGCTGCTTCACTAAGTCCGAACCGCGCCACGGTCGAAGCACCCGCTCGCTCGGTGCTCCAACTGACAGCTTGCGCTGTTCTGGGTGGGCCGCTACGACGAGTCGGTCGATGCCCAAGTGAACCTGCTTCCTCTTTCAAGCATCAACATCCGAGAGGGGTGGCTCCTTCGTAGCCCAAGGCGCCCAAGCTTGAACAGCTCTCGGCGCCGCGACGTTGCTCCCGGATTGGGCGTGGCAAGCCCGTGCGGCTATCTTTCTTGGGCGCCGAGCGATCGCAAATGCAGTCCCGATCGAGTTCATGTATCGTCGGGGCACCGACCATCTGCAGTCTTGAGCAGCAGCTTCTGGGGAGACAAGGCAAGAGCGCTGGCGGCTTGCTAGAAGGGGGCCGGGAGGCTGGTCGGTGAAAGGATCCGTGCTCTCTGCATGGTAGCCTTGAGGTCGAACGTACGACGCGAAGAACGTCGCGAAGCCTTTTCATACACCTTGTTCGCCCGCATGAACCATCGTGGGAGATGAAGCGAGAGGAGAGGGATCAAAGGAACGCGGAGCCTTCGCCGCCAGCCATCGCCGAGAGGAGAACGAGGTACTGCGACGGCGCCTTCTGCCAGGCGGGCGCTCCCAATGACCTGCGATCTTTGAGGGCGTGAACATCACTTGTACGATACAACTCCCGCGCTGCTCGAGCTAAGACCTCCTCGGATGCTCGGCTGGGCTTCTTTCGCAACTCTCTGGGCCAGCGGGGGCCAGAGGGCCCCTCGGAAGTCGTCTGCACCGCTTGTATGTAGCTTTGGCGTGCCTCCGCTTTCCCTTCGCACTTCGTCGCGAGTACTAAGCCATCGAAAGCGGTGTGTCCGTGCCTTCGCCGAGAACGGCAAGTCGTCGACGTCTCTTCCAGCCATGCGAGAGCGAGCTCTAGCGACCTCAATCTCCAGCTTCTGTTTCCTGATCTTGGCCGTCAGCCCTTCAAGGAGACCTGGAGGTTGGCGCTAATCCTCCCCTCCCCGCCCTGCGCCTCTCTCTCTCCCTCCTTCGTTCAGACGTCCTTCGTTCTCCTACTCCCTCGCCCAGGTCGAGCTTCCTTACAGAGAAAGCCACGCGCCTGCAGTTTCCGAATCATGGAGACGATCTGGCCAACGGGAAAGATCAACTACCGGGCGCTCGACGCAACTTTCTTCCTCACTTCCAGTTGCATCCTCTCCATTTTTCTTGCTCGGCGCATACCCCTCTCACTGCGCTCCTTGCGCAAACTCTCACTCGCCCGCTGGCTTGTGCTGGCGCTGCTCACCGACTCGTGAGCTTCATCCTTCCCGCTTCGTCGCTTCCCGAGGCTGACTTACTCTCGCAGGCTCCTCTTCGTTTGGCTCTCGGGAATTTTAGTGCTGGGCATTGGCACGAGCCCGCATGAGGCAGCTTGCCAGGCGGCAATTTGGTGGTGGTGAGATGTGGCCTTGAACCTCGGCGGAAGTGAGGCAGTGGCTGACAGGCGCTCATCTCTTCCCCAGCGTGACCGCTTACGCCATCTCCAAGTTCTTCATCTACCTCTTTCTCCTGGAGAGGGTGTACATCGTCTTCTCGGCCAACGCCCCCAGCGAGAAGTCTCGGTGGAGCTCGACAACTTACAAGACTTCAGCCGTCTTCATCGTTCTCTGGGCGGTAGTCTTCTCCCTCATGTGCGCCGGGCGGATAGCAAGGTTCCGAGAACAAGATGGAGCATGTGAGATTGGTCTCAAGCTGTTCGCGACAGTGCCGATGCTCGTCGTCGACTTTCTCGGTGAGCTCCGTTTCGCTGGAGGCACAAACGAATGGCTCAAGCAGGACGTTGGAGAGCAGAGTGTTGATCTAGACCTACCACAGTCAACGTCTACCTCACCATTGCCTTCATCATCCCCATCACCAAATCTCGCTTTCGCCAATCTCGAGCGCTCGCCATTCGCTCTGGCATCGCTGCTCTCGCTGCACTCGCTACCTCCGCCTTCAACATCATACTCCTCACCATTTTACATGGGAAGCAACTGTCATGGGTCTGCCTTGCCTCCTGCGGTCTTGATGGTGAGTTCTGTCATCGCCGAGTCGCAGGGCTGAAGCGTCAGACTGACTCTTCTCTCGCTCTCCCAGTCACTTTAAACGCCGCCATCATCTTCTGGTACGTCTGGCACAGTCGTTTTCCCCGAGCTTGTAACAGCGACTCATCCTCCGCTATCCTTCAGGATCACCTCGTCGGACAGCAACGAGCCATCCGTCCGCCGAGCATCGGTCTTCTCCACCTCCCTCCACAACCAATCGTCTATCTCCCAGCCCTCTCACCTTCGCGGCTCGACAACCTTCATCGGAAGCCTCACGAAGCGCAGCTCGGACACCCCGACCTACCTCGGCTCTCGCCAACCCTCGCTCGCTCCGACTGGCCCCTCCCCCTTCGTCCAAGGGTATGCCCTCAGCGTACCCACGCTCTCTAGGGAAGGAGCCATGTCACAAATTCCCCTGCCGCGACCATTACCCGTGGCGGGTCGAGTGAGCTTCTCCGACGAAGTCGCTTTCGGCGGAGGAAGTAGGAGTGGGTTGGGCGTCGCGAGCACCCCGGTGGAAATTCTGCTGGAGTCGCCGTCGATGAAGAGTGAGGTGAATGGAAGTGAGGGAGATGAAGAGGCAGAGGTCGAGTTTGGGCAGGTGGAGACTGAGTATGGGCGCAGGAGGATCTCCTCGATATCGCCGAGCGAGACTGGCGTATGATCACGGCTGTGCTGTCTGTATCGAAGTTGTTCTTGTTGTAGATCAGTCTTGTAGCATATCAGTGGTATCTGTAGCCTTACTGTTTTCATTCACTCGTCCGGGCCGTCCGAGAGCAAGTTGAGAGGAGGCATCGCCGAGCCTCTTCACAGAGCTCTTGCTGCTCCGTGTTGTGTAGTGCAGGTCGCTCAAGCCAGAAATTGTCGCTGTCTTCATAATCCCTTGAATTCTCCTTCGCTAAGCTACAGAATCGCACGTCGCCCGGAGGATCTCGCGAGCTGCCCTCCTTCGCTCTGACTTTCCCTCCCTAATCTTCGCTTCTTCGACTCGACTTGCTCGCCTCAGCAGGAGCTGAAGCTTTGCTATACGTCCTCCATCCCAGACGGGCAGCTTCCACCAGATGGATCGCCTTCGCCTTCTTCCGCAGAACGGACATCCACCTGGCCCTTTTGAAACCTGTGAAGGGTGTCACTATTCGCCAGGGAGCTAACACCGAGCATTGAAACAACTCGAGGCGTATCGGTGCACTCGAAGAAGCCTGCGGCGAGACGGGCACCGTCTGTTTGCTGCTCGTACGTCACGGTGAGGAGGAACGGCTTCGGCCTAGAGATCTGGGCTGAGGTAGCTACACGGGAAGCAACCATAGACTGTACAATTTTACACGAGGTGAGTGCACCCCTTGCAACTCACGAGCAGTCATCTTCGGGAATCGCAAGTCGGCGCTTCGCATCGGAGACTCACACTCAAGCTCCTCCTTCAACTTCTTGCAGTCTTCTTTCGACTCGGCGAGAGCGCGACGGGGTGAGGATGCTCTTACATGCTAGTCGGAGGACTCTACGGCTACCGAGGGCACTCCAGCATCGACTACAGCACGCTGCACCAGCCGTCTCCCCTCCACACCTCTCGCCATTCACCTCGAAGCCAGCCTACATCAAGCGCCGAGCTCAGCAGCCCTCAAAAAATGTTCCGCGATCGCCTGGAGCTCTGTCCGAACTCGACCAGCAGCTCGTAGCGGTGGGCTTCCACGAGGGAAGCCTCCGTCTCTGGCGCAACGTCCCCGTCGCCCAGCTTTACGAGGATGCAGCCAAGCTCGAAGGAGCAGTCATCAGCTCTTCAGGTGCCCTCATCAACTTCTCCGGCAAGAAGACTGGCCGCTCACCCAAGGACAAGAGGTGCGTGAAGCGGGCACTGAGCTCCCCTCGGCGAACAAGAAAGCTGATCTTGAGCTACAGAATCGTACTGGAAGGTAGTTTCAAGGACAATATCTGGGTACGTGCTTCCCTGCTCTGTAATCTGCAGGACTCTCGCTCACGTCCATCCCGAGCAGTGGGGCCCCGTCAACATCGCCATCAGCGAGCAGTCGTTTGCTGCATCTCGACGACGAGCTGTCGACTTTCTGAACCGGCGAGAAGGAGTGTACGGTGCGTGCTTCACTTCTCCTTTTCTCGAAGCTCCGAGCTGACGATGATTACACAGTCGTCGATGGCTTCGCGGGCTGGGACCCGGCCTATCGCATCAAGGTTCGCGTCGTCTGCGCTCGAGCGTATCACGCTCTCTTCATGCACAACAGTATGTCCTGCGCGCCACCTACGATTCTCTCCACCGAGCTGACTGGCCCTCCCTTCGCAGTGCTCGTTCGACCGACCGAGGAGGAGCTCGAAACGTTTGGCGAGCCCGACTTTACCATCTACAACGCAGGACAGTGCTCAGCAGACGTCGAGCTGGAAGGAGTCACCTCGGAGGTTTCGGTCGCTCTCAACTTCAAGAGCAAGGAGATGGTCATTCTCGGGACCGAGTACGCCGGAGAGATGAAGAAGGGCATCTTTTCGGTGATGGTCCGTCTTCCCGACTTCCAGCTCCTCGAGACGCGCTAATTTCCCCCCTACTACAGCACTACCTCCAGCCCGTCAAGTTTGGTAACCTTTCCCTTCACTCCTCGGCGAACGAAGGACCAAACGGCGACGTCTCGCTCTTCTTCGGACTCTCCGGCACGGGCAAGACGACCCTCTCGGCCGATCCATCTCGCAACCTCATTGGGGACGACGAGCATGTCTGGGCCGACTCTGGAGTCTTCAACATCGAGGGAGGATGCTACGCCAAGTGCGCTGGCCTCAACGCCGAGAAGGAGCCCGACATCTTCAACGCCATTCGCTACGGATCCATCCTCGAGAACGTCACCTACGACGAGATTACCCGAGAGCCCAACTACGACGACATCTCGAGTGAGGAGGCGGAAAGAGCGATTCCCGTTCGGCAAAGGCTGACTTCCCGTTTGCAAACAGTCACGGAGAACACTCGATGCGCATACCCCTTGCGTCACATCGCCAACGCCAAGTCCCCCGCTCTCGTCACTTCCCAGCCCTCCAACCTACTCTACCTCACCTGCGATGCCTTTGGAGTCCTCCCTCCCGTCTCACTCCTCACTCCGGAGCAGGCTCAGTACTGGTTCCTGTCTGGCTACACCGCTCAAACTCCAGGGACAGAAGACGGCGTCCTAGAACCCGTGCCGACCTTCTCAGCTTGCGTGAGTCGGATCTTGAGCCAGCGCCGAGCCCCAAGCTGACCTCGGCTCGCCGACAGTTCGGCGCTCCCTTCCTCACTCTTCATCCTTCACGCTACGCCGAGATGCTCGCCAAACGAATGCAAGAGAATGGAACGAAGTGCTGGTTCGTCTCGTTTCCCGTCTGAGCCCTCGCAATTTCAGCTCGGCGAAGCTGAACCGCTTTCTCGTCGCTCGCAGGCTCGTCAACACTGGTTGGACAGGCGGACCCCCTGGTGTCGGCTCTCGATGTCCCATCCGTATCACTCGCTCCATCATCGACGCCATTCACGACGGCTCACTCGCTCAAGCTTCCTACTCCCCTTCGCCCGTCTTCAACCTCGCCGTACCAGACGAGATCCCCGTAAGGGACGTTCCGCCCGACTTGTTGGATCCGAGGAAGGTCTGGAGTGATGAGGAGGCGTTCGAGGGGCAGTTGAGGAAGTTGGCGGTGAGTTGAGCTCGACGTCAAGCCCCGAAGGAGGGAGGGAGCTCGGCTGAACGGTCTCTCGTTTCGCGCAGGGTCTGTTCAACGAGGCGTTTGAGCAGTGATTTCTTCCTACTTCTCGCGTCTTGTTCGCTTCGTTGACCCCCTCTTGCCTCGTAGATACGCGGCAGATTGCTCGCCCGAGGTGGTCGCTGCTGGACCGAAATGTGAGCTGAGCACGGAGAGAAGTAGGGCTGTATTTACCAAGACATAGTTGAGGGTTCAGATCCGTAGTGTACATGTGCAACCATGCTAGCTTCGTCACCGTTACAGCTCTTGTCTCGAAGGTGTCTCCCTTCCCTCCTGCCGGCTCGGCGAAGGGAAAGGGGGAGCGCTCTGACGATTCTTGATGATTATTGCTGCATTCGAAGCGGCACGCTGTTCCACCTTCCCGTGCTTCCCGTTTCTGCGTAAGTCTCCCGACGTAGTGATTCAGAGAAGATCGTCGCTGCTGGTTCCCTTCTCCCCCTTGCTCGAGCTTGCTCGCTCGTCGAGGAAGCCGGTTGGCCCTCCTCCTCTGCCTCGTCACATCATCATGCACTCCACTTCAACCTCTCGCTTCTTCCAGGTCGAATCATAACCTACAGCCTTTCAGCTCTCGTTCTTCGAATTTGGCTCAAAACGAGGAGGTTTCAAGCGGGACGCGCGATGTGTCTCTCTCAGCTCCAGCGCAAAGGGAGAGGGAACGCGAGCATGAGGCGGGTTTATTTCCTTCACTCACCTCTATACGCTCGACGCGACTATATCACTTCAGACCCGGCGCCATGTTGGGCCCTTTCGGGAGGTTCTTTGCGCCTCTCCTTCTTCTGCTCGTCGTCGTGTCCAAGGCTCAGGTGTTCAACTGCGTGGGAGGGTGAGCGCATCTTTCTCGGCCGGGCTTTCGAGTGGCCGAAGCTGACCCTGCTCTCCTACAGCTCCATCTGTCAGTTTCGCCCTTCTTCCCTTCGCATCCTCGTCCTGCCCTTCGCACTTCGGCCGTGCTGACCTTCTTGCCCGCCCGCCCAACCAGACATTGTCGCCCATGCCGACGATGACCTGCTATTGTGAGTGAAGGCGTAACTTTGCAGGAGACATTTTCGTACTCATCCCTTCCCTCTTACCAGCGCTTCCCCTTCCCTCCTCGCCGACACGCGCTCCGGCTGCTCGACTACCATCATTCTCACGGGAGGCGACTCGGGATCAGGAGTCGAGTATGCCGAGTCTAGGGAGCACGGCAACGAAGCGGCAACGGCGTGGATGGCGGGCAAGGACGACGTCTACACCGTCTTCAACGCGACCTTCGGCGGCAAGGTCGTCCTCGTGAGAACTCTCGTTGGCAGCCCAGGACTGCAGAAGGTGTACCTAAAACTCCCCGATGGAAATATGGATGGTTCAGGCTATTCAGTCACGGGGTGAGGGCTCTTCAGCTTCTCTCGTTCCCCTTCGGCGCCGAAGCTTCTCTCGTTCTCCTGAGCACCGGAGCTGACACCCAGGTTCTCTCCTCGCAGCTACCAATCCATACGCTCCCTCTACTTTGGCAACATCAACACCATCACTTCTCTCACCGGCGTCTCGTGGTCCTTGACGAACCTGAGGACAGCCCTCGGCCAAATCATCACCGCTCGACAGCCGGAGCACATCAAGACGCTCGACCATCTGAGTGATTTCGACGCAGGAGATCATAGCGATCACCTTACAACAGCTCGGATTGCCAACAGCCTCATCGCTACCTACGCTCCTTCCGCCAGCTTCGCCGGGTGAGTTTTGACGGCTCGGCGTTGGAAGGCTTCGGCACGGGAAGGGCTCGCTGGCGTCAAGGATTCGTGATCTGACCTCTCTGTCTCTCGACAGGTACATGGGATACCCCGTGAGCAACCTCGCTCCCACGCTTTCGACCACTTCGGCCGACTACCAGGACAAGCTCTCCGCCTTCTTCACCTACGCTCCTTACGACGCCAACGAGTGCCAAAGCTACAGCGATTGCGTCAACCAAGGACGAGGCGAGGCCTCCTGGCTACAGCGTCAGTACGAAGTCACCCCGGCACTTCGGACAACCTCCACCGTCGGCTCGAGCACCGAGCCCGTCACCCTTCCTCCTGGCGTCAACGTCGCTCGCTCGGCTACAGCAACGGCAAGCAGCGTCGAGTCGTCGCTCACGCCCGCCAAGGCTGCCATCGACGGCGTCATCGGAGGATGGCCGGGGAACGAGGGAGCCGAATGGTCGTCGAGTGGTGGAGGAGTCGGAAGCTGGCTCAAGCTCACTTGGTCGACACCGCAGAACCTCTCGGCAGTCGTTCTTTACGACAAGCCCAACCTGGTCGACTGGCTTCAAGCCGGCACTCTCACCTTCTCGGGCGGCCTCAAGCTTCCCGTTACGATCGCCACCAACGACGGCACGGCTACCGTCGTCGCTTGGCCCACCAACACCTACATCGTAACGACTTCGATCCTCCTCACCGTCACTCAGGTGTCCGCGTCGACCGAGAACGTCGGCCTCTCAGAGATTCTCGCGATGGGTGTCGCTTGCCCCGGCTGTACCGCAACAAAGTCGACCACCACCACCAAGGCGTCGTCGACTACCAAAGCCAGCAGCACGATCAGTAGCAGCAAAACTAGCTCCAGCTCGTTCTCGGCTTCCCTCTCCTCATCCGCTCTCAGCTCGACCTCCCCCCTTTCCGCCTCGCCTTCTCCATCCCCCAGCACCATCTCCAAAACCTCCACCTCTTCCGCATCGGGCGCCACTCAGACCAGCGGCAACCTCGCCCTCCTCGCTACGGCTTCCTCCTCGTCAAGCTCGACTGGCCAAGGTCCGGAGAAGGCCATTGACGGCTTCGCTGGCCTCTACGCTGGATACCGATCCGATGGAGCGGGCACCTATACTCAAGAGGTGAGCTTCTGTTTCCGAGGGCGTCCTTCCCCGTTCAAAGAAGCTGACCTCTCTTGCCTTCGCAGTGGGCTTCGAATCATGAGGGCGTAGGGGCGACTCTCACGCTCAAGTGGCCTTCGGCGGTCACTTTGACGCAGGTGGTGCTGTTTGACCGGCCCAACTCGAACGATTGGGTCACTGGATCGACGATCACCTTCGGAGGAGTCAGCACAGCCGTTCCCAGCCTCGCCAACGATGGGTCAGCAAACCCCGTCTCGTTCGCCAGCGCGCTTACGGGCGATACACTCGTCTTCAAGGTCACCTCGGTTGCTTCTACGACTAGCAATATCGGTCTCAGCGAGATCCAGGCGTACTTTGTCGGTTCTGGAGCGGCGAGGTGAGTTTCGGCTTCCGCTCGCTTTTCGGCGCCGAGCCTCAAGCTGACTTTGCTTGATCCTCCCCTCCTTCACAGCACGACCGTGGCCTCGAATTCTTCTTCATCTAGCTCAGCAAGCATTACCAGCTCTTCAGCGGCGTGAGTTGGTCGAGTTCTGACGCAGTACTCCTCTTGCTTATTCTCGGCTGACCCTGGACCCGCTTCCCCGATCCTCCTTCTCCCTGTTCTCGATTTAGTACTTCATCAACCACCACCACCACTATCAAAAGTTCAAGCTCATCATCCACCTCATCATCAACTGCGCCAGCCGCCACCGGCAATCTTTGCCTTCTCTCGACGGCTTCGGCTTCCTCGAGCGGGGCGGGTCAAGGTCCCGAGAAGGCCATCGACGGCTTCGCTGGCGTTTACGCTGGCTACCGATACGATGGAACGGGAACCTACACCCAAGAGGTGAGTTTTGAAGTCGTTGCCCTTCTCCTGCTCGAGCTGACGCCCGTCTCCGTTTCACAGTGGGCGACGAACCATGAAGCAGTGGGAGCTACTCTCACTCTCAAGTGGTCCTCGCCCGTCACGCTCAGCCAGCTCATCCTTTACGACCGTCCCAACGTCGACGACCAAATCACTGGCGCATTGGTCACCTTCGGCGGATCGACTCTTGCCGTCCCGAGTCTTACCAACGATGGCTCAGGAGTCACGGTCAACTTCGCCTCGCCGGTGTCGGGCGATACGCTCGTGTTCACGGTCACCTCGACCAGCTCGACAACGAGCAACGTCGGATTGAGCGAGATTCAGTGCTTCTCGGTCGCGAGCGGTGGAGCTGGGTGAGTGTTTCGCTTGAGGGAGCCAGTAATCGAGTTCGAGGCTCACTCCTTTCTTTTTCACAGATCTGCCACCACCACGGCCACTCAGACCCCCGTTTCGAGCTCTTCGTGAGTCTTTCGCCGAGCCCTCCGTCGACCGAGCTAATCTTGCCTCCCCGTGTAGCTCCTCTACTTCGACATCATCTCCCAAATCCTCTCCCACGTCGACCTCTACTTCTACCTCATCGTCCGCTTCCTCGAGCGCCACTGGTACTTCCCCGAACCTGGCCCTCCAGGCCACCGCCTCGGCTTCCTCCTCATCGCCCGGACAAGAGGCCTCAAAAGCCATCGACGGAGTCATCAGCGGCTACAAGGAAGACGGTAGCGGTACCTACACGAACGAGGTGAGCTTGCTTCTATCGCCTTACTACGTCTCGGCGCAAGCTGACCGTCCGTTCTCCCTCGCTTCGCAGTGGGCCTCCGACCATCAAACCGGCGGCGCGACTCTCACACTCACCTGGTCCACAACCATCACCGCTTCTAGCGTAAAGCTGCTCGACCGCCCCAACCTCACCGACCAAATCACGTCCGGCACTATCGCTTTCGGGGGATCGACGATCTCGTTCGGCGCCCTCACGAATGATGGCTCGGGGGATGTGGTCAATTTGGGTGGGACTCTGACGGGGAACAGGATGGTCATTACGGTGGGAAGTACTTCGGCGGGGACTAGTAATGTGGGACTTGCGGAGGTGCAGGTTTGGTAGGCGTGGGAAGGGAACGCCGAGAATGTAGCATAGCAGAGTCGTTAGCTTGTATATGTATAGTGTAGCTGGTAGCTCAATTGCACTGTTATTGATTGTTTGGTCATGTAGAAAGCTCGTCGATGTGGAGGAGCAAGGAAGCGAGCCTCGGTCGAGCTGCTTCGGGGAGATCTAGAGAGAGCTGAGCCTGCAGAGAGAAGTAGCGGGATCGAGAGCTCTTCAACGCGACTTGGACGCTATTGATCCTGCTGACCTGGCCAAGAAGCAGCAGCAGAAGATTCAAGGGCTTTCCTCTCGAAAGCAGCCGCTTTCGTCGCGACTCGCCTTTTGATCTCCTTCCACACCTCGCTTCTGCCGCCTGAACGGCTCACAGCCCTTAGCGCATAGCTGTACAGCACTACAAGATGAGCAGCGGCTCGCCAGAAGAGGATGGCAGCAGCAGCAGCAACTTCCTTACAGGCTCAGCCGCCACCCCACCCGCCTCAAGCTTCCACTCGCGCTCAGCGAGTCAGCTCTCTTCGTCCGCTCCCCCTAGCTCGCCTACAACAAGCTCCACACCAATCTTCGACCGCCTGAGAGGCCTCATCTCCCTCAAATCGACCAGCCCAGCTTCCAGCTCGAGCGACACGACGGCTGCGCAGCGACTCAGCGCTGGAGCGGGAGGGGGGGCGAGCGCGTCTGTTGACATGAGAGGGGAGAAGGAGTCGAGCAGCAGGTTGGAAAAGAGTAGCGTGCAGGAGAGGAGAGATACGGTCGAATTTGACGTACAGCAAGAGGGACAGCTGAGCCGAGAAGCGGAGACGAGCTCGAGCGACGGAGGAGACTTTGTCGAGACGTCTGAGGAGCTCGGCGAAGGTGAGCGATTGTCTCCAATCCTCAGAGCAGCAGCCACTCATCTTCATTCTACTGCCCTGCAGGATACAGCACGCCCGCGCCGCCTTCTCGTACCGCTGCCTCCAGCGCCCTTCAGCCCACCTCCGCGGCCTTCCAGCCATCGTCCTCCTTCATCTTCCCCGAACCAAGTACAACCTCTTCTCCGCCTACCACTAGTACCAGCCAAAAGCCCATCTCCGGCTTGTGGATCCCGGCGAAGCCGTCGAGCGAGGTTCGGATGGCGAGGATCGGAACGGCGGGGGAGGAGGTCAAGGACACCCTTAGGGAGTCGGTGAGGAGGAGGTCGAGCTCGACCGAGAAGGAGATGGAAGCAAACAGCGACTTCAAGGTCACCTCTTCGCCGCTCTCGTCCTCGCCTTCGTCGCCAGTCTGGGAACGCGCCAAGTCCGCCGCTCCCGTCAAGCTTCAGAAGTCGGATGGCAGCCCTATCATCGTTCAGCCGACTCAACAGTCTGCTCCCACCACTATCCCCGATTTTGAACCCGCTCCCTCGCAGTCGTCGAAGGTCAGCATTCGCTCGCCGTCCACCGCTGGACCTCCTCCCTCCTCGCCCTCGATCACCTCCGCCGCTCAACCTACCACCTCAAGCTACACCAAAGCAGCAGCAGCAGCATCACTTCTCCCTCCCGAGTCCCTTTCCACGTCGTCGGGCTTCCACCTCGACCTCGGCTCGACCGACCATTTCGCCGATGCGTCGCATGCCGAGCTTCAAAAGCTCATCGACCTCGCCGGCTCAACGCGCAAGCTCATGGAGACCTCGGCGCCTACTTCACCCGTCCTCGCCTCGCCTCAAGCTCAAGCCTCGCCTGTTCGTAGCTCGCCGAAGACCTCCGCTCCTCCCTCCCCAAGAAACCTTCCCTCACCATCGTCTCGCAAGATGTGTGTGGCGGAATTCTTACCTGGCGAGATCCCACCCTTCGACCCCCATCGCGCTCAATCGCGTTCCCCGAGGAGACGCTCGCCGAGGACGAGTAAAGACGACGACGAGAGAAAGGACTCGGCTCGAGGCTTGAAGCCTTCGGCGAGCGAGTACGTTCCCAAGAGGGATACTGCACCCAGGTTTACGATTACCACGGCCGCACCCAAGAAGGAGGAGGAGGCGCCCGGTGCGGCGGGCAAAGAGTCGAACAAGCTCTTGGCGCCGACGGTCAAGAAGAAGCTCACGGTTCCCGAGGGCTCGGTGAGATGTCTCGCACCTCTTCTGTCACTCGAGCCGTCTCCTGACATCCGATTCACGTCCCCACAGGTCGTCTACGCCGAGAAGACGCCCTCATGGTGCCCGCCTGGAACGCCGGGTTACGACAAGTACGTCGCTTCTCTCAGCAGCGGCTCGACCATCCGTCGCCCTTCCACCACCAACGGGAGCACCTCCCACTCTTCTCACCCGAGCACCGCCGTCTCCTATCTCCCTCACAGCCTCAACCCTTACGCTCCGCCTATCTCGACTTCTCCGACCGACTTCCGCGCCTACCCTCTCCCCTGGACGTCCCCTCCTCCCGCTGCGCCCCAACACGTTCCCAATCCTTCGCCTCACCATCCTTACCCTCAACCGTACCCTCACCTTGGCGCCCAACCCCCTCTTCGCCCTCCTCCCGGCCTCGGCATGCCTCAGGCTCAACCCCTCGCCAGCGACAGCACGGCCACTTACACGTCTGCGGTTCAGCATCAAGTTGAGACGTACCAGAAAGAGGTGCAAAAGGCGAGGGAGGAGGCTCAGAACAAGGATGCGCAGCTTCGATCGTTGGGAGAAGCGTCGAGGGCTCAGCATCGCGAGCTCGAGCAGTCGAACCAAGCGCTCAAGTATGAGCTTGAGCAGGTCAAAGGAAGAATGGCGGAGTTGAGAAAAACGGCGGAGGAGAAGGAGAAGTGGGAGGAGAGGGCGAGGTCGAGCAAGAGTAAGGAGTCGGCGACGGCGAGTGAGAAGGAGGAGCTCAAGAAGCGCTTGGAGGAGGTTGAGAAGGAGAAGGGTGAGTTTGGGGTCTGAGGGTCTGTTCTTGTGGAAATGGAGCTGATCTTCTTCTCACAATCTACAGTCAACGTCGAGAAGCGTCTCGAGGAAGCTTGTCAAGAGCTGATCGACCGCGAGGACGAAGCCACGCTCGACACCGACACCATCGCCGACCTCGAACGCAACCTCTTCGACGCGCACGACACCATCAGCCGTCTCGAGTCGACGCTCAGCGCCAAGGAAGCCGAGGTGACCGACATGACGAGGAAGGAGGAGCAGCTGGTCAAAAACCACGAGCTGCAGAAGACGGCGTTCCAGCGGCAGAGTCAAGCCGCTATCGAGCAGATCAAGAAGAATCGGGACGAGCTCGCCAAGGAACTCGATGGCCTCGAGGCGGCCAGGAGAAATCGCGAGCTCGTGCTCAGGGAGGCCAAGGAATCGGCGTCCGAGTTGTCGCAGGCGCTGAGGAAGAAGGAGAAGGAGGTGGCGAAGTTGGTGGAAGAGAGGGGAAGGTTTGACGCCAAGATGCAGGTCATGAGGGACAAGGTCGAGGAGGAGAAGCAGCGGAGGAGGGAGGTCGAGGGATCGCTTGGCGCTCGTGGTTCGGCTCCTTCGGTGAGTCGTCTGCCTCTCTCGATCGATCATCGCTGACACCTCGCTCGTGTAGAACAATGCCGAGCTCGAGGCACTCCGTCGCAAGAACACCGACCTTCTCGCTCAAGCCGTCGAGGCTTCGTCGCTGATGGACGACCTTATGGACAGTCTCGAGCCCCTCGAGAAGGAGAATGCGGAGCTCAAGCAGCTGGTCGATGGGTTGGTGCAGGATCTGGAGCGTGCCCACTTGGACTTGGAGGAGCTCAAGTCGCGCAGTGAGTAGTCGTTTGGCTCTTCTACTACTCGCCGAGCTGACGCTCCGCTCTCTCTTCTTCGCAGAGTCTCCCCCATCTCTCGCCTCGACGCCTCGTGCCACTTCCCCTACACGCAGCGTCGCCGCCAGCGTTCTGTCTTCCGGTCCCGCTCCCAGTGTCGTCTCTGCGAGGTCGAACGGCTCACTGGTCCGAGCTTTCGCCGAGCAGCTCGCGCGTGGCAAGGCCGAGTTGCAGACGGAGCAGGACCTCCACAAGGCCAAGGTCCGTCGCTACGGCGAGGCGACTCATACCAAGGGTGATTTTCCTCTTCGATGTCTCGGCGAAGAAGCTACAAGCTGACCTCTTCCTGGCGCAGAGAGCAGCATCGCTTCGTTGACCGCTCGCTGAGAGAAAAGGGCGATAATTCCCGTGTAGCTTGTCTCTGTACCGCTGGAAAGAGAACGTCTGTTGCTTTGCCCTCCTTTTCGAGTGACGGTGAAAGCGAAAGCGAATCAAGCGAGCTATAAGTCATATCAGAGAGGCTACAAGCGCTATGCGATACTCCTACAGCAACACGAACTTTCCTTCCGCACAGCCGATGATCCTATTGTACAGCTCGTCGCGTCTCACTAACCCGCCAAAGCCCTTCTCCTTCTCGACCTCAACTCCCTCCTCATTCCTCTCCTTCCAAGTGATGCGGATGCCGTCGCCCACGCTCGACACTCCCGTGCCCCATCCCAAAGCGAGCCGGCCTTTCCAGCCCAACCCCGCCGTTTTGCGCACCAAGACCAGCGAGGAGAGAGGGATGGAAATGGCGAGATGGGAGCTGGGTCCGCCGGAGGCGATGGGGCGGAACGTGAGGGTGGTCGGATGGATGGATGGAACGAGGAGGAGATGTCCGGGAGTATTGGAGGAGGAAGCGAGGAAGGCTGCGAGAAGAAGGAGAGGTCAGCGCGGAGGCGTGATTGGCCGAAGAGCGATCAACTCACTCGAGTTGGAGTGGCTGTCGGCTACAGTCTTGCGCGGAGCGATGGACATGAGGTGTTCGGGAAGCTCAGAGCCCGTTGTAGCTTTGATCTTGTCCACAGCGACCTTGACCGCGAGAGCGGAAAGTCAGTCAAAGCTCGGCGAAGCTTTCAGAGGCAAGACGACTCACCCGCGACACCTTCTCCCAATCCAGCTTCTTCTCGCCTGCAACGTATCCTGCGCCCGTCTCGGCGAGCTTCGTGGAGGTCTTAACAAAGCTGGCAAACTTCTCCTTGTTCGTCTTCTTCGGCACCGAGGGCGAGGGCGGCACCTGAGCGTAAGCCTCCTCCTCTCCGGATGACATTGACTCGGCGCCCGTTCCGTTGGCTGGGATAGGTCGAGGTGGGAGAGCGGGAGCAGTCGAGGGCGTGACTTTAGCGGCGGCCTTGTCGGAGGCCAGGGGAGGTGGCGGCGGAGGAGGAATCGGCGTGCCAGCAGCTTCGGCTTCACGGAGAAGGGCGATGATGAGTTGTGTGTTGGAGGGGACGAGGTTGAGCATCGAACTGGGGTGGAGGGAGATCATCAGTTGTCGAAGTCTTGCGCCCGCGTGAAGGAGAGAGGAGAAGGGGGGCGGGAGGACTCAGCGCGCTCTCGCCTGAGTTCGAGGAGGAGGTGAGTGCAAGGGAAGAGAGACTCACTGTCGCAGCTCTAGCGCTTCCTTCCAGTTCTCAAACTTCTCGTCGAGGAGGGCGAGAAGGAGTGTGATGAGAGGTGCGCCGAAGAAGCCGACACCGGCGACGAAACCGAGCGCGCTGGAGACGAAGCCCCAGGGGAAGAAGCCGAAGAGGATGATGAGAGGGATGATGTGGAGGGCGACCTTCCTCCTCGCGGCGTTGGGGTGAAGAGGCGGGACGGTAGGCGAGAGAGCGTTGGCCCAACGTTCCCAGCCATCCGCGAGGTCGCCACTGAGCTGCTGTAGCGGGAGGCCAACTTTGGCGAGCTTGTCCTTCTTCTCCTTCTTCTTCTTCTCCTTCTTGCTAGCTTTGTGATCCTCGCTCGTCGACTCTCCTTCCGCCTCGACCTCGGCCTCCACTTTGGCCTCCTCAATCGCATCGTGCACGACACCTTCCAGCGTCGGCTCTCCGCCAGCCATCTGTCCAGCATTCGAGCTCGTCGCTGCGAGTTGAGCCATGCCCTCCGCAAACACGATAGCGTCCCGCTCGTCTTGCTCGGCGTTGGTGAGGCTCGGATCGCGCGGAGGCTTGTCGACGAGGACTTGGGAAGGGCGAGGGGTCGGGAGAGGAGGAAACAGGGTGGTGCGGATGGAGGGGTAGAGGACGAGGAGAGTGAGGACGGTGAAGAGAAAGGCGGTGACTCCGAAGGGCGAGGACCAGGCGAGGAAGTAGGCCTGCGAGGTTCGGAGGTCAGTCTCGGCCGAGCTCCGCAAAGCGAGGACACCCACGGAAGCGAATCCACCAGTCCTCAACGGATCGTCCCAGCTTCTGAGCAGTACCAGTTGCTTCCCAAACACCATGCAGTCCTTGATGGCCGTCAGGTAGCATCGCTCGACGTTGGCGCGAAAACGCTCCGGGTCAAACTGCTCGTCCTTGGCTGGCTCAAAGTCGAGGCGGGAAGCGGGGATCTCTGCTCTGCGCACGGTCGTGACCTGCTTATTGAAGCGACGGAGGAGCGAGTAGAGCTCGTCGTTTGGTAGGCCCGAAGCGATGTACGGCGGCGGAGGAGAGCGAGAGGGTTGGCGAGAAGGCGGCGGCGGCGGAGCGGGAGGTCGAGGCGGCAGAGTGGGAGGTTCCATCTGCAGTGCAGCAGCGGACGTCAGTGCTGCTCTCTCGGCGCTGTTGCTGCTCTGATCTGCGCCATCCCTTCCAGTCCTCGCCTGGCCTCGTCAGGCTTTCTGTAGCGCTCTTGAGTGCAGCCAAGTGCTCTCAATGACTGCTTGAGCCAGCCGAACGCCTCCCTGTACTCTGCAGCCCGCCACTGAGCAAGCACTCTGCGCGTCACCGCCTCGCGTCTCAACCCTCGCGTTTGTTGCAGGTCGACAGGGTACAGAGGCAGCCTGTAACTCACCTTGACCAAGTGTTACGACCCTGATAGAACTGTGGCTGCTGCGACGAGACGAGACGAGGAGCGAACAAGTTGAAGCGGAAGAGCAAGAGCTGACGCTTCGTCATGGTGTGCTATCAAACGCCAGTCGAAAGGCTGAACTACGTTACTACGTCGCCGAGGTGTGATGTGACGATTTGCAAGGGTATACACGCTCTACGGCGCTCCCTCCCTCTGACTTCTCTTCTCCAGCGACTTGCGCCGAGCACCGAGCACCGTCCCTCGGCTCACTCCTTCAACTCAGGCTTCTTGCACACGAAAAGCATCATCGGAGTGAACAGCCTCTTTTGGCCTCCCTCGACGAGTCCAACAGCTGGTGAGGAAGACTGGTCAGCTCGCAAGCCGGAAGCGAGTGCTCGGCGAAGACTCACCGGCGGTCTTGAGGGCCTCTCCGACATCGTAAGTACCCTTCGGGACGAGCCCAATCTTCTCGAGCCCCCATACTGTGTTCTGAGTGCAGAACTTGCCAATCCGAGTCATCCGCCAGCAGGTGATGACGTCCCACATCGTTTGGCACCTGCGGAGGTCGCCCTCGAGCTGTTGCAGAGATCAGCTTTGCGATTATGCAGGCTTTGGAAGACCGACGCACGGGGTAGTACCACTTGATTTCGTCGGGGCGGTCAGCGAGGTCCTCCTCGTGCAGTATCTCGAAGCCTGCGAGCGGAAAGGTCAGCGCCGAATCGCCGAGCAGCAAAAGAGACCCCCCTTACCGACGTTCTGGAGGGCGGTTCTGCAAGCCGAGATAGATCGCATTTCGGGAATACCGTTGCCGAGCTGTAGCCAGAGCGGAGAAGTCAGCTAGCTGCATTTAGAGGAGAGAAAAGCAAGGACCGAATCTCCTTACCTCGACCTGCTTTTGAACCCTCACGTGCTCGGCATTCTTGGAATCCCAAGAGTCGGTCATGCACCATTCGTAGACGCCGAACTGAGGGGTGAATGAGAAGGAGAGCGGAGAAGCATTTTACCAAGTTGACGAGGAAGAAAGGATCGCCGGGGGTCAGCGGTGGCTCGTAACCAGCTAAGGCGGCTCCAAACCTACCACTCCTCCGGGCTTGAGCACTTTACAGATCTCTTTGTAGCATCTCTCCCAGTCAGGAGCATGGCAGGTCGCCTCGATGGCGCTGGGAAAGGAAGGAGGTCAGCTTTTGGCCTTGACGGCAGGCTCTCACCGTCGAGGTTGTGGACTCACTAAACGGCGTCAAAGCTGTTCTCTCCGAACTGTTCGGCGAGAGCCATGAAGTCGCCCTTGACGAAGGTGACCTTCTGCGCGAGGCTAGCTCGAGCGGTGTACTTCTGAGCTCGGCCGAGCTGGAACGCGCTGTAGACGACATGTTAGCCTACACGGGGCGGACCAGAGGGTAAAGAGCACCTACTTGTTGTTGGAGCCAACAATCTCAACATCAGCAAACCGAGCAATCTCCCTCGCCGGCCCACCGACTCCACAACCGACGTCAAGCACCTTCATCCCCGGCTTCAGGTTCATCTGAGCAGCGAGATAGTGCTCGTGCCGGGCAAGAGCTTGGTGAAACGCTTCTCCCTTGTAGAAGCGAGCAAAATGGAAGCTTTCCGCCCAGCCCAGCTCGTACAGCTCCGTTGCGCCTGGGGAGGGGAGGGAGGTCAGCTTCCGATGCGCGGTGTGAAGCTCAGTTGGCGCCCTGTCATCATGGCAGCACTGGCGAGGGTGTAGGAGTATGAATGAAGATAACCCACCATCGTAGTAGCCGTTTACGACTTCAGCGTAGACCTCCTTCCTCGCTTCTGCATCGGCAGGGGTTTCGTCGGCGAGATCCTTCTCCCAGTGCTTGGTGTAGTTGGCAATTCCAGCACGGTTACGTAGGTCACTTTTGTTGAGAGTGATGAGCGCGGTGGACATGTTGGAAGAAGGGAAGACGATGTGGAGCTGGAGAGGGAAAGCGGTGAGCGAACGGTTGCGAAGGCAGGCAAGAGGCGGAGGCCTGAGGGACATTAGGACTTACAGATGTGGTGCAAGAGGGCTGGAAGGATATGATATGTCGACGTAAGGTGAATCAGGAGGAGGAGAGAGGTGAATTGCGGAATTCGAGAAATCGGGCACGGCTCAGCGAGCTCGAGCAGCGAGCCAGCCTTCCTCGCAACCCGGGCAGATCGTTCGACGAAAGCTTGTCTAGGGTCATGCAGGGCACGGACTAGGAAGAGTACGAGCCTACTGAATCTGTTTCGGCAGCGCGAAGGACGAACAAGGCCAACCCTCGAGAAGATCACCTGCGCCGAACTTGAAGTCGCCTTGCCAACTGGCCTGAATTTTGATACTCGAGCCGCTGCCGAGGTGCAGAACCCCACTTAAAGGTCTAAACCTAGCGAAGAAGCGACGACCCACCTTCCGAGAAGAGCCGGAATGACCCAGCGAAGCGGCTCCTGGTCGTGCGCCGAATAAAGGGGCTCGCCGACCTCAGCCCTCATTCCGACGATCCTGCGCTGTGACGAGTCACAGCAAGCTCCCCAGTAAGCTCTGTTTGACGCTTTACCCCTTCTGACGATGTACAGCTTCGATTGCTCCACGGGCCTCCTCGTAGCTGAGCCAGAGCGTCGGCGCCTCTTGATTTCTTCCTCACCACATCTTGCAGTACTTCTCCCGGCGAGACTCGACGACTTCACTAGCACTCAGTATAAAAGCTGCTCCCTTACGCCAGCACACGGCACTCCCACTCCCTCCAACCCACCTCGCCACTTCAACCGCCCTCACCGTACGCGATGCTCTTTCCCTCATCGTTTCTCACTTTCGCCGTCGCCCTTCTCGCCTTTGCGCCCGGTTCAGATGCAGCCCAGTCTACTAAAGCTTCCTCCAAGAACGCCAAACAGGCTGCTTCCCTGCAGGTGCGTCTTTGCAAGAGGGCCCGAGCGAGGGGGTCTGAGATCTGAGAGCTGGCGAGGCGTGGGGAGGAGGACAGGGCTGAACTGTAGTCGAATACACGGGGCTGACCTGTCGTTCAACACCTTACAGGCTGCTGCTGTGTACTTGAAGCCTGCCGCCTACATCTTCACCAATGTGGCTACGGGCCAGAAGATCACCTAGTTCGGCGGTTTGCCCCTTTGTTCAGCGAAGGGCCCGAAAGCTGACCTTCTACTCCCGCAAAGCAATCCCTCTGGTAATCACATCTACCCATCCAAAGGAAAGGGCAGTCAAATCAAGGTGCAGCAATACTCGAGCAAGAAGGTGAGCTGTCGTCTCGAGCTCGGCGATGGGAAGAAGGGAGAAAAGAGCGCAAAACTGGAGCTGATCGTCCAGTACGCAGGTCCCTTGGCATCGCTTCAATTTTGGCAAGAAGAACAAGTGTCTCTCTAGTGCTTGGGGAGGAGGTCAGAACGACGTGAGTGACTTTGGGACGACCAGCCTCGGTGGTGGAACGGCGAGCGCCGAGCTGACTCTTCGGGCGGCTCATAGGCGGCGGTCGCGTACGTCTGCGCTTCGGGATCAAACGCCAAGAAGACCACTCTCGAGCGCACCAAGCAGTGAGTCTGTCTCGCCTTCTCGTTCTTCCAGGCTTGGCGCTCATCTTCCCCCTCCGCAGGTGGTGGTTGACTGTACCCGTCTCCAAGGTAGACTACGTTCCTTGTTTCTGATCGTCTTCATCTCCCTCTCCACAGCAAAGCCGAAGCACGCAGCCGAAACGAACGCCGAGCTGATCTTCCCCCTCCTTTCGGCTCGCCACAGCCGCTCGTTAAGGCCTCCTCCAACTCGCAAGCCAACCGAGTCCTCCTCGCCGCTCAAAGTGACTCGATCAAGACCCGCAACGCCAAGATTGCCGCGCAGAAGGCCGCGTTCAACAACAAGAACAAGCGCGACTTGGCTGGACTCGACGGAGCGAGCAGGAGTCGCCGTCACGCTTTGACCAAAAGGGCGCTGGAGAGGAGGGCCAAGACTGCTGGATCTGGGATTTACTACATCATTCCCACCGATCACTTGATGGACATGCCCGTGAGTCGTGCTCGGCGAGAATTCGCTACCTTCCGGGGCTGACCCTTTTGCTCCCTCGCTCTTTCGCAGGCTCGCGCGCTCACGGGAAAGGCTGTCAAGTCGCGTGGCATCACCTCAACCACTCTCGCCGTCTGGAAGAAGGTACGTTGCCTGCTCTTCGTCCCTCATCGCCCGTCGAGGTTTCGCCGAGCTGACTTCCTCGCCATTTCCTGCCTCCTCGACACTCTGATTCTCCGCTCCCTGTTCTCAACAATCTTCTCAATTTTTCTATCATGCAGGGGCAGAAGAACCAACAGTGGAAGATCACCAAGGCCTAAAACCGTCTCGTCTCGTTCACCTCCAGCTTCCTGCACCTCTCCATTCGCCTCTCTTCGTTCCCTCGAACACCTTTCGCACTTTCGCAACATACCACTTTTCCTCGCACACGCACTTCCCATATCCTTTTACTTCGACCAGTTCAACCGTCCACTCTCTCCTTCGGCCTTCCCTTCCCTCCTCGGCGCTCGCTCGATGCGAGTTCGCCGGACCTTCAGGACGTTTTCTAGATGACGACTTCCATTGAATGTTTGCAATCTTTTTTTGGGCACAAGAGGGTGGCTCGAAGCGAGAGCGAACCTCCGAGTCTAGCCACGCTGAAGCGAGCGCCGAGCAGATCGTGGCGCTTTGACTGTTGTCGCCTGAGTTACATACAGCCTCTCCCTTCGTCAGCCTTCCTCACCTCCGAAGCCACAGACCGAACCCACTTACACTAGTCAGCAGGCGCTGATCATGATCCGTTGCTAGCTCGGGGTTTAGCTCACGCCGAGTCGCGTTCTAAGGCTGATCGAGAAGATGGTGCAAGACCGAGGCAGAAGAACAACAAACAGGTAAGCGAACCTTTCACTCCGTCTTTCCCGTCAACCTCGTATCTCGTGCCCCCCTTTTTCCCGCCAAGTGTTCGCCCCGCTCGAGCCTCTGGCGCCCTTTCTCCCAACTTCGCTTGCCGCTTTAAACGCTCTCAGCTCGACTTTGATTCCGACGCTCGACAGGCGCAGGATGGCCCTCGGCGGCAGCTACTCACAAGTCCCCGGCTCGCCCTCTCAGCTCCCTCTTCGTCATGCGCGCCAGTCCTCGCTCAGTAGCAGACGAGGGATCCCCTCCCGATGGCGCACGGGCCTCATCTGCAGCACAGTAGCCCTGCTACTGCTAGGTGCTATTGCTCATCAATCGTCGCCGTGGTCGTTCAAGATGGAGGGAAACGAGCTAGAGGCGCTGCGAGGGGAGGAGGAGGGGAGCGAGCGGATGGGCGGCGGTTGGAGCAAAGTAGGCGGGGAGGCAGAGTTGGAGGAGACGGTACCGGATGAAGCAGAGGTGGAAGCAGAGCTGCAGGCTGACAATGGCGAGCTGGAGCAGGAATGGGCCGAGGTCGGCGATGAGAAGGTCGGGGCGGACGCAAATCAGGATGTTGGGCCGAGTGAGGTGGAGGAGGAGGAGGTTGTCGAGAAGCCAGCAGGCAGGGTCAGTGATTCGGTATTGAGTGAGGAGGAGGAGGTCGACCAGGAGATCCACAGGATCGAGGCCGACGAAGCCCTTCGCGCCAACGCCGAGCAGGAGGAGGAATCGTGCTCGGGTACAGTCAAGAACGCTCTCTCGATGCCCTCCTTCTGGTACATTCGCTGTGAGTGGCTTCCCACTATCGCCTTCGGTAACGACGCTGATTCCTTTCGCTCGGCGCTCCAGCGACCGGCCCCACCACCTTCGCCGTCTCCCCTCGATCCACCGACCATCGCTTCCCACCTTACTGCCTCAGTCACGCCGTCTTCTCAGCTCGCCTCGTCCGAAGCGTTCCCGCCTCCGAACCCGACCAGCCTCGCCCCGAGACCATCCTCGCCCTCCCCCGACCTGTGCTTCAGTACAACACGGCCGACTACTCGATTCGAATCCCTCCCAGTCTTGTTCTTCCGCGTGCATCGTACCGACTGGACGTGAGACTCGAGTTTGGTCTGCTCGCAGGAGCGCTGCAGGCGCAGATTTGTGGAGAGGAGGAGCTCACTTGCGAGCCCCAAGTTACGGCCGAGATGCTGGGAGAGGAGGTGGGCTACGTGGGAGGGAGTGTTGATTTTGAAGCGAGACTCAGCGGCCGAGTGGAGGCCGGTATCTGTGAGTTGGCCACTCAGTGAGAACGAGCGCCGAGAGCTGACTTACTCATTCGCAGCGGATCTCGACCCTCGACCGCCCCTCTGCACCTCCTTCTACCCCTTCAACGGCTACTGGGAGGACAATGACTACCACCCCACCCCTTCCTCGACCCCCTGCCGGCTTCTCGACACCACCTTTCCCATCCCTTTCGTCTCCAAGTCGCGCAAGCCGAAGCCGATCTGGCTCGCCTTTGTCGGCGACTCCAACTCTCGCAACATGTTCTCGCTTCTCGCACAGTCTTTAGGGAGCGGTCCCTACACCAATGCTGTCGTGACCGACTCGCCCGAGCACAACGGCACGGTAGCGACGATCGCTCTTCGCTCGTCGTGAGTTCGAAACGATGAACGTTCTCATCGGCTCGATACTGACTTCTGATTCAACAGAACCGGCGATCAAGAGTACGGCGACGATGCTCCCGTGCCGTCCATCATCCTGTCCTGGAGCTGGTGGTATTCTACCCATCCCGAGCCCATCGTCGAGGCCACAGACTCTTCCTTCGACGACCTCTCGCAACAAGCCTGGGACGACAATCTCGCTGCCAACCGCGATAGACTCCTCTTCCTCACCAACGGCACCCTCTCTCAGTACGCCTCCCAAATCTCCCTTCAACGCCATCTCGGCAAGCCCTCCTCCCCTCTCGCCAAGCTCGCCCGCACGCTCCGTCCAACTCGCACCTACCTCTCCCTCGGCTCCCACGGCGAGCAGCTCACTTCTCTCGGCATGGACCGCGCACTCGACTATCTCTTCGCCGAGGATGGTGGCCTTTCCGCCGAGCAAAGGGAGCTCATCAACCTTCGCCTCTTCACCACCACTCTCGTCAACCCGCTGTACATCCCTCTCGATCGCTTCCCTCATCAAGATCTCGTACGCAATAACCCTGCTATCGAAGCCAGGAATCGAGTCGCTTGGGAGAGGCCAGAGTTGGGAGGCGAGGGAAGGGTCATTGATATTGAGGCAATGACGAGAGGTATTACGGAGGGGTGGATGAAGGAGGGGAACAAGGGGAAGGATGCGGTTCATTTCAGGCCGGAGGGGGTGTATGAGACTTGGGTCAAGGTGGTTTGGACCGAGTTGATGCTCGGCGTTTGAGGAGGGGCTGAGGGCGTGGCCGAGCAAGGATAGACACAGACACTTGGGTTCGCTGGGCGAGCTTTGCTAGATTTTTGTTTCCCCCCTCCTAGTAGCATTGCATCGTCGTTCGTTTCAGTCACTTCGAGGCGAGCTGCTGGCGAAGGAGAGAGGAGCTCTCAGGCAAGCAGATTGTAGCCGACGATCCCGCCGGTGCTTTCTCGACCGTTGAATAGCAGCACCTACATTTCCGAGCCTTCCCAAGCAGTGAGCAAAGCGAGCCGTCGCGCTCCCCAACCTGCCAGCGACGCGGTGATCTCTCGCTCTTGCTTCGTCCTTATCCTTTGCTTCTCTCGACTTTTGAGCCATGAGCAACGGCTACGAGCATGTCTTCACGTGGTGAGCGCTCGCTGCTCTACTCTGCAACGTTCCGGCGCCCTGCAGCTGATTGCTTCGTTGCGACAGGCTTGGACACGCCGAGGAAGTGATTGTGAGTCTTGAAAGCAGGGAGCGTTTCTTCGGAGCCATATGAGCTAATCGAGTACATCCCCAGGTGACGGGAACCTTTGACAACGTGAGCTCTTACGAGGTTCGCGATGGGAGAGGTCGACGCGCTCACTCTCTTTGTTCTGCTCGGACGCTACGGTCTACAGTGGAACAGGTGAGTGGCAGTCGAGGATAACAATCGCTGCTCTTCGCAGAACCCCAACTGACAGATCGTTCCTCTACAGCTCGGTCAACCTTTCGCTCGTCGGTCCTTCCCAGTGGGAGGCGAGGTGCACCTTGCCATTCGATCAGAAAGTCTTGTACAAGGTTAGAGCGTCTCACTTCATTCTCGCTACTGTTCGCCGACCGCCATTTCGCCAACAGTTCGTCGTCGACGGCGCCTGGCGACACTCGGCGAACGACTCGACGGCTTGGGACGGCAGTGGCATCCTCAACAATGTGCTCGAGAGTACGCCTTACTTGATCTCTGCCAATACTAGATCCGAGCTGACAGAACCGACCAGCCCCCGCCTTGCAATCCCCCGTCATCCCCGGGGGGGAGCCCCTCCTCCACACCTCCAAGCTCCGCAACGTCGAAGTCGTGCGCTGGGACGGGCATCGTCTCGACGTTCTTGCTGGTCAGTTGCTCCAGTGTCTTTTCGGCCGATGTCGCTGACCCTGTCTGCTTGACAGGCGCGCACACGAACCCTTCCCTCACGTACTCAACTCTGCGGCGCCTGCTCGCTCTCGTCGTCAGCGTTCGAGGAGGTTATCGGTTCGGCAAGCTGCTTCCTTCAAGCAAGGGAAAGGAAAAGGGATGCTACGACACTGTCAGTGTCGACGACGAGCGCGAGACGGGTCTCGTCGAAGGTGGATTCTACGTGCTCTTGCAGCCTGGTGGGTTCAAGAGTCACTCTTCCAAGCTCCTCAGCTGACTTTCCGCCATCGCAGCCAACGCCACCCTCCCCAGCGTCCAACCTCCCCTCGCTTCTCTCCTCCACTCCCACTTCTCAACCGCTCCTTCCTCCGAGGCGGGCGATTCGATCGAATCGTTCTCCACTGCTCTCGACACCTCTTCTTCCTTCTCCTTTTCGAATCTCGGCAGTACCAGCGGTGAACATGTGCGCGTTCTCGAGGTGGCGAAATGTTGGAGGCTCGGCGAGGAGGGAGAGAGGTGGGGCGTTGAGAGGGTCAAACAGGCGTGGTTTAGGGGCAAGATCGTCTTTGATCCGAATGTGCGTTGTTAATCTTGTCCTTCTTGGACCCTTTGTACTCAACTGACCTCTGTGCGCGCGCAGAACGACTACCTACCTCTTTCACTTCACCCTTCGACCACCCCACTTCTCTCCCTCCGCTACATCCCTCCCGTCTCTGCCCTCGAGCGCGGTGAGATTGAGGAATACATCCACGAGCACTTTCTCGAGGGCGTCGAGACATGGATCAAGGGCATCGGCGAAGAGGAGGATGAGGAGGATAGAGAGTCGTTGGCTTGGGAGAGCAGTGCGGGAGAGAGCATGGCTGGAGGAGGGAGTGAATGGGGGGATGAGGTTGTTGGTTAAGGGTTCGTAGTAGCTTGGCTTGAGGACGGGACTTTGGAACTCGCTTGTTGAGGGCTTCTCTCCTCGGAGGGGGACTAGAGATCTTACAACAGAAATCGAGCGTCAAGCTCCAGAGGCCAACCAAGGCTCAAACCAAAGTCCATGTCCTTATCTACAGTGTCGATCTATATACAACTCCTCGCCCGTGACGTCTGACTAAGCCCTCTCTGCTCCCGCCGCCACCGCGTCGCCGAGCTCCGGCCAGGCCAAGCTCGCTCCCCTCTTGGTCTCGCTGAAAAGGATCTCAAGAGTATCTAGGCAATCTTGCATCGCTTGGTCGCAGGATGCGGTGGAGCTAGTCGAGGCTGACGAGTCGTCGGAGCCTCGGCGTTGGTCGTTGAGAGATGGGCGAGGCGAAGAGGGGACGTAGGCTGGTGCAGGCTTGCGGTTGACTAATTGAGGGGAAGCTGTAGAAGATGCTTAATGTTGTATCAGCTCTTGGTACCGCACGATGAGTTTGGCAGAAACTAACGAGGACGGCTCGGCGCGACGAGATCAAAGACAGTGGCCGAGGAGGTAGCTTTGCTGTAGCTGAGCTGGCGCAGGCGCTTCGGGAAGTGAGAGACAAGTGACATGGGTAGAAATGTTTGTTGGGAGAGCATGCTCAACGGAGAGCAAGGCAGCGCGAGCTGGGAGTTCGACGGGTCAGTGGCTGCGCCGAGGGGGCTTGGAGGGAGGCTGGCGCTTACTGTGCAAGAAGTCGAGTCGAGTGGTCAGTGTCGAGCGAGTTCACGGAAGTGTGAAGTGGTGACCGGCCAGCGGATGGAGGCTTCCTGCGAAAGCGCAAAAGCGGGAACGAGAAAGTCAGCCGAGCAGCTCGGTCCAAAGCTCGAGACCACTCACGGCGAGCGACAGAGCAAGACGTGCGGGGAGGGATGGAAGAAAGCAGAGGGAGGGAGAGATGCGACAGCAATCGCCTTGTATTGCTGGTGCGCAAAGGCCACAGCAAAGCCGCTGCCATGCACAGCGTGACCGGCCGGCGGACAATCTCGCTCTCCTGGCCTCATTCGGCGAGTTGGAGACGGGAAGGGGAGTTGGAACCCTTCTCTGTATCGTGAGCCGATCGCAGGTGGGGCTCTCGAACCGATTGCAGCAAGTTCATCTGCAGTTTTCATACTCTTATGAACACCGGGAAGCGGTTGATGTCCCGTCAGCTGGAAAGGGCTTGGGCGACCCTTCGGCGAGGGAAGCCTTCCGGAGTCTTTGCGACTTGGAGCTGAAGGTGATTGTAAAGCCGTGAAGGTTCGATGTAGAGTTAGTTCCTGTTCTGATGGTTCGTCATCAGGGGTTCAGCAATCAGAGGCAGACGAAAACCAGAGCTCGGCGAAGGGGAGATTACTGCTCGGCAAGCTCGGACTTTTTGCAAGCCTCCCCGGGCAGTGGAGACGACTTTGATACCTTGCAACCACTTCTAAGGCTTTTTTTCTACCACTGCGCTCACCTATGAAAGCGCCCTCGGAAGTCCTTCTTTCACCACCGAGCCAGCTTTCGTCCTCGGCTCGCACTTGTCAAGCCCACTTGGAGACTTCGGATCCGACGGTACGCTCGTAGTAGTGGATCCCGGTCGAGTTGGAGCAGGTGGAGGGGTAGGTAGTGTTGACGGGACGGTATTGGCCGAATTGAGGCTGCGTGCGCCGAGAGCGAGGGCGGTCAGCTCACGCGAGGGTTTCAGGGAGGAAAGAGCGAGAGGGAGACGTACGGTTCCAAGAACATGGTTGTAGACCCAGACTTCGGTCACTAGGTAAAGGAGAGGGTCAGCGATGGCCTTCCCAGCTCGGTTGAGCCTCGGCGCCGCCATTCTGCACCGACTCACAGACAGTCTTCTCTCCCATGTCATCCTTTGCGCATCCGAAGTAAGGGATAGCTCCAGTGGAAGAGAGGAAGGCAGCGTTCATCTCGTTCAAGGTGGTGGTGGTCGAGTTGCTGGGCAAAATGCCTCGGGAGGCGAGGATGTCGAAGGTAGGGAACATCTTGTTGGCCCTCACGACAGCCGCGACGTAGTCAACAAAGTCTTGACCCTCTTGGTAATCCTGCGAGGGGAGGCGGACGAGGGAAGAGGAGGGGAAAGGCCAGGGGAGAGAAACGACTCGGAGGTGAGCGAAAGCGGAGGGGAAAAGGAGGGGAGTTGGAGGCAAGGGCCGAGGGAGAGGAAGAGGAAGGCAAACGCACAGAGTAGCAAGCCTTGTCGAAGGTGGTCATGCAGGTTGCGTGTTTCGAGAACTCGTGCTGGTGCAGGACATCGTTCGTGTCGCCTCGGTTCACCCAGAAGCCGTCGACGTAGCGGGAGAGGTCGAAGCGACCAAAGCGCTCAAGAATGGAGGTAGAGGTCTCCTTGCCGGTGTAGGGAGGGACGACGGTACCGTTGGGAAGGCCGTTGGTCGTGTTCGGCGAAGGCGAGGGATCGTACTGGCGCGAGAGATCGCAGTACTGCGTATACTCGCCAGTACAGAAGTCGCTCCACAGCTGTGTCATATCAGCGTGTCAGTTTGAGTGTCCAGGGAGGAGGAAAATCGCCAGCAAGCAACTCACACCGTGGATGCCCCACGAGTTCTTCGGCAAGAATTGTCCCTTGTCCTCCAATCCGGTCCAAGTATTCCAAAATTGAGTAGCAAGGAAGAGTCCTTGTCCTGCTCCAGGTGCGCAACAAGTGTCTTCGGGCGAGACGTCGGTCGTGCAGCTGTACTCGGTCGAAGTAGGGCAGCTCTTCAGGCTCGGGTAGGTGAAGGCGGGCGTCACAGACGGAACAGAAAGAGCTGAGGCGGCGAGGGGGGCTGTGAATGGTACACGGCCCAGGTCAGCTGCGCGCGAAGCCGAGGCGAGCGAGACGAAGACCGAGACTGACCAGCGATGGCGAAGACGGCGAGGGGAGCGATCATGGCGTCCAAAAAGTAGTGCGAGTCGTAAGAAAGAGAGTTGCAGGACTCTCGTTGCCCGGAGATGAGCTCCTGCCCAGGAGATCGGCGCTAAGCGACCGCATGATGGTCGCGCACGTTCGGCGATGGCGGTGGGTCTCTGCAGAGCCAGCACGTTGGGTCAGCGCTGGGGTCGAGAATTGGAGAAGGCGAGGAGGGCTACCGGGAGCCTTTCAAGACGTTTTACCGTGTGGTGTCGCTGGGTGAATCAAGCGAGACCGGCACTGCCCCTAAGTAGAGGCAGGAAAGTCGATTCGGTGGGAGGAAACGGGGTTCGGCGTTAGTTCTCGACGCGAAAACTCGGTAACGGTCGGTCGGTAGCGGTCGGTAGTGGTATCGGTAGGAAGAGCGAGTCAATCAGAGTCGGTCTAACAGGCGGGGAGGGATGTTCGGCTCGGTAGAGAGGGAGAACGAGGGGCGAAAAGGATAGGAGGAGTTTGAGGTAAGCAGAATTGAAAGGTACAGAAGGGTTGTACTCGAACGGGAGTGGGATGGGAAGTTTTGACCAGATGGTGAAGTGATAACGGAGGCTTGGACGGGAGAGAACGAAGAGGGAATGAGAGAGAACGAAGGGCAGGTTGACGGGGGATGATCGCCGAGAAGGCTAAGAGAGGGAGAGAGGAGGGGATTTCAAGCTGACGACTAGGAGCTCTCAGATTGTTCAGCTGCAATAAGTTTATGGGCAAAAGCTCAAGCTTGCAGGTCGTGAAGGAGAAGAAAGAGAGGCGAACGTCGGCCCTTAAGAAACGACACCTCCTTCCTTCTCTCCACCCCAGAAAACCTTCTACAATTCTGTAGCCTACTCTACCGCGCTTTCCACCCTGGTTCTCACCTCTCCCGCGCCAAAACCCCCCTTCCTCCTCCTTCTCTACCCGTCTCCAACTCCTCCTCTCCCCCATTCTCGACTCCCCAACCCTTTTCCTGCACCCAATAGCCCCAAATCTCCACCTCGACCTCCTCCAGCCACCCTCTTCCCTTGAGCGCGCCTCACAGACTCCTCCAGCCACTCCGGCAAGTCCCACCTCAGTCGACCGAGTCCTCCTCGGCGAAGGCTCACCCTCCAGACCTCCCACCCTTCCTCGCTTGACCGGCGTTACCGAGGGCTGGTCCCAGTTGCTGCAATTGATCGGGGTCCTCGTCTCTGAAAAGAGGCAAATGAGGTGCGAGGAAGGCGAGTCGAGAGAGGGAGGAGGGGGGTGCGACATGCGAAGGGGGAAAAGTGAAGGAGACGGGGTTGGCGGGCAGGAGGAGGACCAAGGGGAATGGTTCCACGGACACAAGGCGTGTGAGGGCTCTTGCAAGGCGGAATGGGAGTCAGAGAGAGACAAGATAAGGCGGTGGTGGACGGCAAGCTTTCGAAAGGCTCAAAGCAGGGGCGGAGAGCACGAGCAAGCAGCAGAGGATCACTAGACTTTGAAGATCACAAGTCAACTGCCCCGATTTGAGACTGTACAAGAGCAGCGAATTTCGAGCAGCGAATGAGCCAAGTTCAAGCAGCCTCGACGTCTCGACGCGCTTCTGTTTCCCGCCAATGACTTCGCATACTTCGCTACAGATGCCGTCTCCGACCGCTCTACCTCGAGCTCCTGCATCACAGAGGCCTAGCGCTAATCACGTGGATGCCGCCATCCAGCACTTCAACGAGCTGCTCGAGCTACCTTCCGTGACGAGGGCTACTTTCCTGCCTGCCTCGGCTACAGACGAGACGAAGAACAGTGAGTACAATTGCTACAAATAGCCCTGTACCCCTCCACGCTCTCACGAGCCACCTTGGCTTCAACACGCGGTCGCAGAGTGGGGCGCGAGCAGCAGCGCTAACCTTGCTGCACCTCTATAGCTCTGCATCTCGACACCTCCCACCGCTCCATCTCAGCTCTCACCAAGCGCGCCGCCACCCAGAACCTGGGCCTTACAAGCGACGGATCGGTCGCCTTCTGCTCGCCCATCGCCTTCAACTCGCCCGAGGTTCAGCATACCTCGTTCTCGCCAGATGGAAAGCTGCAGGCGGTTTTCAGGTCGATTGCAGCCAGGGAGGGCAAGGGGGCGAAGAAGGTCATCGAGGTCTGGAGTGTGCAAGAGGGGGGCAAGATGGAGGAGCTTGACGTGACCGAGCAGCATGGAGATTGGTACTTTGATGGTGAGTGGAGAGCCGCTACCAGCAGAGAAAGCTGAAGAACTGACCTATCTACCTCACCAGCGACGTTCGGCCCTCCAACCTGGCACCCATCCTCTCACGCCCTCCTCTACACCGCCGAAGCTCCAAAGCCCAAGACCGAGGGCCTATCTCAACAGTCGTCCTACAAGTACACGCCCGACTTTGGCGAGACCTTCACTGGCAAGAAGTTTCCCTCAGTCTTCCTCTTCCTCCTCCCCTCGTCTTCCTTCGTCGGAGCCATTTCGAGCACCGAGGAGAGTTCGACCAAGCCGAGCGTGCACCGACTCACTAGCGAGGAGCACTTCCCTTCTACGAGTTTCGGTCAACCCGTCTTCCTCCCGGACAACCTCGATGGAACGCCGAGAATTCTAGCGACCGGCTACTCGAGGTATCGCGCCTGTGCTTCGCACTCAGATAAAGGCGACAAGCTGACACTGCTCTCCAATAGCCTCGGCGACACCCGCAAGCTCGGCATCGTCTACTGTGCCAACCGTCCGGCGCAAATCTACGAATTCGCCATCTCCATCGTCCCCTCTTCCACCGCCTCCTCCTCACAGCTCACCTACCGCGTCCTCTCGGCAACCTCTCAATCCGACCCCAATCGCTCCTCCCGTTCTCCCCGAGTGCTCCACCCGCAGTCGAACAGCCGCTTCTCCCCCCTCGTCGTCTTCCTCTCCAACCCCGTCGGCGGTCCCCATTCCTCCTGCGCCAGCCTGGACGCCGTGGCTCTGCAAAAGGATGGAGGCGCCAAGACGGTCGAGCTCGTTCCTTCGGTGGATAAGCCCTCGAAGCTGGAGGACTTTCCTGGGCTGTACGTCGACCAGCTGCCTCAGCAGCCTTTCGTCTTGGGCGCCGAGGGGCCGGCGGTGGTGCTCTCGAGCATCTGGAGGAGTAGGAAGGTGCCGTTGCTCGTCAGTTTGAGAACAGGGGAGGTCCTCAATCTAGCAGAATGGCCCGAGCCGAAGGAGGACGATGTCGTGCTGCCTTACCTCGGCAGGCAGGACGAGCTCGGCAGCGTCAGTGTGCTCGGTACGGATGGAGGAAAGAGGATCGTGGCGACTAGGAGTGGAGTGACGAGCTTGCCCAAGTTGGTTCTGTGGGATCTGGAGAAGGGCGGCGAGTGGAAGGTGCTGAAAAAGGCTTCGGTGTCAAAGAAGAGTGGGTCCCATCTCCGCTCTTTTGTCAAGTTGTCGCTAACGCTACCTCTCAACCACAGTCTCGGACGCCCTCGCCAAGCTCTCCTACACCGTCCTCCCCCTCCCCAAGTTCGGCGCCTCGGAGCTCATCCTCGTGTCGCCGTGTCCCATCGACCCTGCAGCTCCTGCTCAGCCGAACCTTCCTCCTCTCATCACCTTCCCTCACGGCGGACCTCACAGTACCACCACCAGCGACTGGAGCGCTTACACGGCTTGTCTGTACGTCTCTGCCGCGCTCTCTGAACTTCTCAACTCGCCCCCCTCGCTCTCAACTCGTCAACTGACCCGCTCGCCCACAGCGCCATCGCCGGCTACCGCGTAGCACTTGTCAACTATCCTGGATCCCTCGGCTTCGGTCAAGCCTTCGTCGATGAGCTGCCGCCTCATCTCGGCACTCTCGAGGTCGAGGCGACGCTCGCAGCGGGTCATTACCTCAACACCCTTTCGCTGGCTTCAAGGACCAAGGGCAAGAAGTTCATTCTCGGTGGAAGTCATGGAGGGTGGATTGCTGCTGTGAGTCTGCAATTCGAGCGAATAAGGAAGCGGGAGCTGACCCCGCGCCGAATCGCAGCATCTCTCCGCGCGCTTCCCCGACGAGTTTGATGCGGCAGTCATGCGCAACCCTGTGATCGACCTCGCGAGTAACTCGTTCAACACCGACATCCCCGACTGGTGAGTTTCTGAAGGCTTTTCAGTCTCTCCCTCCGAGCGCTGACATCTGCCCTCTCCGAGCAGGTGCTACGCCGAAGGAGCCATCCCTTACTCCCTCTCTCGCCCTCCCATCTCCATCTCTCCCGAGACCTACGCCCACCTACACTCCATCTCGCCCCTCACCCACTCTCACCACGTGACCCTGCCGACCCTCCTCCTCCTCGGCGCCTCTGACCGTCGAGTCCCTCCCGATCAGGGTAGGAGTTGGTATCATGCGCTCAAGGGGAATGGGAAGGGTGAGGTGGAGATGCTTGTGTTTGAGGGGAATGGGCATGCGTTGGATGGGACGGTGGAGGCTGAGGTGGTTGGGTATGAGGCCGGGTTGAGGTGGTTAGAACGGTGGACGGAATGGTAGAGGGGTGGAAAGAGGTCTTTGAGAAGCATATCCTGCTACACAATGCTAATCCTGGTGGCTGTTCGAGACTTCCTCGCTGGAGAACGGCGAGCTCGGCGCCGGCTCGGCTTCCTGCTCTTGCCTCTCTGGGCTTGGGCCCTTCATGAATGACCTCTGAAGGTCAGCAGGTCAGCGTAACAGGCCACACTCTTCCTTTCAGCTACTTCCGACTCTCAGCTCTGCTGTATTTAGATAGCCTCTCTGCTTCTCGGCGGGAAAAGGAGGCCTTCGCCTCGGCATTCCATCTCCGGACCATTACGAGACTACAGAAAAGCTTTCAAACACGCTCAAACGGCAAACCTAGCGCTCGTGAAGCTGCAACTAGACAAGGCCCGGGCGCTTCTCCTTCGCGCGGCCAAGCGCTCAGCTCTTTGTCTTCTCGTGTTCTTTGCTCGCCTGCTGCTTCGACATACGACGACAGGAGACCGCTGGGAAGGGCCAAAGGGGCACCCAGCACCACCGCCCCCTGCCCCTGCCTCTGCTACTCCCAGCCCAGCCGCTCGCCATCCCAAGTTTCGTGCTGCCGCCGTCGGGCAAGAGTCTTTCTCGGCGGGCAGTATAGCCACGCTAGCATCTCTCACACCACTCCCGAGTACACCTACAGGATGCCTGTCCCTTCCGTCTCCCCCTCCCCCATCCTCCTTCCTCCCACACCCTTTTCTATCGACCAGTCGGATGCTCTCCCCACCGGTCGAAAGATCCAGCTCGTCACGCTACCAGCGGCTACGCGCGAGCAGGGGAGGTCTCCCAACGTATCCATCTCGATGACCCCGCCCGTCGAATCCGAGGAGAAGGAGTTTAGTCTCGATTTGACCCAAGATGAGGAGGACGCCGAGACGGCTAGCAACCCCTTCTCGTCGAGGTTCGCCCTCGCGGTCAAGGATGCGGGCTCGCTCAGTAGCGTGGAGGATACCGAGGAGCGATTGGAAGCTGTGAGGGAGCAGATGAGCGTTTGGCTCCCTGCAAGCGAGACGGAGGGCCTGCCAAGTACCCAGACCGAGAATCCGCTCGCGCAGAGCCAGAAGAAGGCGACGGAGCTTACGAGGGGCTTTGGTGCGATGGGTTTCAGGAGGAGGAGGAGTACGGTGTCTAGGTCGGCAGTCCCGGAGAGGCCGAGTGCAGACGAGGAGGCCGGAGCCGCCGAAATCGCTACCACTTCGCTCGTCGCCAGCGGAGGAATCCTTGCCGCCCTCATCGCCCTTAGCGCCCAACCCGACTCCATCCCAGACCTTCCTGTTCAGTCTGGCCTCCCTTCTCCCGGCGGCACCATTCCCACTACCCCCGGCAGCATCTCCTTCGACCCAGACGACTCAGACGACGAGGTCGAGCGGGAGCTCTTCATCTCGCGTCTCCGTGCTCGGAGGGCTAGCAAGAGCTCGCTCCAAGCTGCTGCCAATGCAGCAGCCGAAGCAGGGAGGGTCGCTGTCTCCGTAGCGAAAGGAAGGTCGCGCTCGGTCGAGGGTCGAGGTCAAATGTTCCGCCGCAACACCTCGTCGTCCAGCCTGTCCCAAGAGATCTTTACTCGTTCTCCATCTCCTACGCCGTCCAAAGGATCGCAAGACTCTCCCAATTCGGCTCCCATCTCCCCTGCCCGTCCGGCGATCGGTTCGGCGCGACCTCCACGCTCGCCTTCCTCCCCTCCAGCACATTCGCCGGCCCTCAACTCGCCTCTTCACCGATCGCATTCTGCGTCCGCACTTCATACGCTCGTCCGCTCCGTCTCAAGAGCCTCGGAGCCCTCGCCGCCGCCGAGTCCAGGCGTCCTTCGCCCGAGGATTGTCAAGCCTGGAGCTGGAGTTGCCAAGCAGCTTCGGCGACTAGGGGGGCATCTCGGGTTGGAGATCGACACCGAAGCTACTCGACCCGATGCTGCTCGAAGTGCTGCAGGTGTGTTTGGTGGACTGGTCATGGCCACCGTCAGTTCAAGTCGTCTTCCTCTCCGCTCTCCACTCGCTCACGCTCTGGCCTCTACAGTCCAATCTCGCTGGCGCCGCTTCCCCTTCCGCCAACGCTCTCGCCCCCATCCCTTCAAAGGCTGGTTACCACATCTCCCGCTACAAAGCATCACCCTCCAACTCTCTCGACCGTGATTCCTCCAGCCGTCGCTCGATGGAAAGCCCTCATCGCCAACCCATGACGAGGCCGGGCATTCTACGAGGAAAGAGTGTGGACAGCGTGTTTAAGTCAGAGAAAAGGGCGGAGTCGCCCGTCTTTCGTCTCGAGGAGGAGGGGGAGGACGATGAGTTTGCTCGGGGGAAGGAAGCGGCGGAGCGGGGCGAGGAGGAAGAGCGAGGCAGGACAGGTAGACCGGGTCACAGAAAGAAGGGGTCAGCCATGCAGCTCAACCTCAAAGATCTGGCGAGTCTTGCTTCTCCTCGCCTCGCCAAAGCCGCTCTCGCTCACCTCTCTGTCTTCTCGCAGCCCATCCCCGCCTTCATCGCCCACAGCCTCACCTCCCCTCGTTCCCGCTCTCCTCGTAACGATTCACCTCTCCGCGACTACTTCTCTGCTCAGAGCCACCACGAGACTGAGGAAGAGCACGATCAACGGGAATGGGCCAAGGAGAAGCGGAAGCGCCGCAAGATGAAGGAGAAGAGGATGAGGCAGGAGATCTTCATCACTCAGCACGTCGCTGCTCTTCTCGCTCGTCAAGAGTTCATCCTCAAGCTCGCTCGATCGTTCATGATGTGAGTTGAAGTTGAGAGCCGAAGGACCCAATTCGGCGCTGACTCTGCCTCTTCGCCGCAGGTACGGCTCGCCTACCCACCGACTTGAGGCGCAGATCCAGGCGACGGCTCGTGTTCTGGAGCTCGAGCTACAGTGCGTCTACCTCCCCGGCTTGATGCTCATCTCGTTCGGCAACTCGCAAACACACACCTCGGACATCAAGGTTCGTTTTTCCTCACCTCCTCGCGCTCTCAGCCATCAATGTTCACTCCGCTTTCTTTCACAGTTCCTCAAGCAAGCTCAAGGCCTCGACCTTGCCAAGATGGAGTCCTCCTTCCGCGTCTACAACCAAGTCATTCGCGACAAGCTCAGCGTGACCGACGCGGCCGTCAACCTCGATGAACTCTTTCTCGCTCCGCCCAAGTACACTCTGTGGCAGGATATGCTCATTGGAGGTCTCGCTTCTGCCAGCGTCATTCCCTCGGGATACAAGGGATCGTTCATCGACTGCCTCGTCGCCATTCCTCTCGGCGCCTTCCTCATCTACGCTCAACGCATCGCTAGCAAGAACGACATGTACTCGAGCGTCTTCGAGTGAGCTGTCTCCCCTTTCCGTCGTCCCTCGAGCCACACGCTGACCCTTCCTTCCTCGCAGGATCATGATCACCTGCTTCAACGCCATCGTCGCCGCCGCGCTCGCTCGAACCGGGCAATTTTGCTTCTACTCCGTCGCCGCTGGAAGTGTGGTCCTCATCCTTCCCGGCTACATCGTCCTCTGTGGCGCTCTCGAACTCGCCAATCGCTCCGTCGTCTCGGGCTCGGTTCGACTCGTCTACTCGCTTCTGTACACTCTCTTCCTCGGGTTCGGGCTCTCAGCGGGCAGTGAGATTTATCAAAAGATGTCGAGGGACGGGATTGAGGTGAGGTCCTCGAGGGCTGCTGTCGCCGAGTCGAGCCCGAGCTCACCCTCTTCTCTACTTCGTAGGGTGGAACCGATTTCACCTGCTCGGCTTTACGTGCCGACGCTCCATGGTGGAGGGCGACTATCCCCCAATGGTGGTGTAAGCCATCATGTTTCCCATCTTCCACCGAACCTCGCTGACCTCCTCCCTGCCAGTCTTTCTCACCATCCCGCTCTTTCTGCTCACTCTCTCGCTCAACTGCAAGCAGCCCTTCTACCGACGCGAGACGGCTATCATGCTGATCATCGGAGGAGCTGGTAAGCTTGTCTTCTGCCTTCGCGTCTCCCGTCGTCGTCGCCGAAAGCTGACCTACTTTTCCGACGCGGTCCCCTCGGTACAGGATACGCCTGCAACTTTTTCTCGGCACGAGTCTTCGTCAATCGACCCGCCATCACTTCCGCCATCGGCTCCTTCGTCGTTAGCATGCTCTCAAATCTCTGGGCCAAGTCGACAAGGTCATCAGCCTACATTGTCATGCTGGCAGGGTGAGCTCGGTCCTCGTCTCCACAGATGGGTTGAAGAGCTGACCTCTTCCCATCGATAGGACTTTCTGCCAACTCCCTTCTGGTCTCGCCAACGGAGGTCTCCTTCGCTTCGCTACCGACTCGAGCAAAGCCGCCTTCGCCTCGGGCATCTCGGCCGCTCGATCACTCGTCTCAGTCGTAATTGGTACTACTGTCGGTCTCTTTGTAGCCACTGCTCGTGCGTTTCCCTTCTCTCGGCTGGAGCGAGCCCGGCAGTCGCTGACCTCGGTCTTCCCTTGCAGTCGTCAATCTCCTCTTCGGCGGCGGCCGTCGTCGCGGAGCCAACTTCTCTTCACTCTGAGCATACGATATCATCTCATTAACCCCATACAGCATCACCCATACCTTGAAATCCGCCCCGTCTTCCCTCTCTTCAAGCCAAATCTGGCTTCCCCTGTCTTAACTTACGAGCATGTGGTCAATTAAAGGTCTTCTGGTGCTACATCATTGGCCGTCAAGAAGCTTAGATGTGATAGAATGTAACTCTGTACCACTGAAGCTTTGGAACGAGCGAAAGAGAGCGCCGAGCTAGCGCAGGAGGGTTTCGCCGAGACCGAGCGCGAGCTGTAGCGCAAGTATAAAGACTGTAGAAGAATGGTGTGCAACTCGAACTTTCTCTCTGCGTAATACTATGTATTGAGGCTGAGTCAGTAACTTGATCTCGCCGGATGGCCTCGAGCCAAGCCTTGCGAGGCTCGAAGGGCCACGGCGCGCCCACTTTCTCTGTCCCGCCGTTCACCTCGTCTCGTTTTTCACCTCGACAGCTTCGGGGCGTCGTCCCTTCAGCTACAGAAGGGCGTCTGCCTACCAGCAGATCGCCAGCCAACCTCCCCTCGCTCCTCCCTCGCTCCCCTCAGCAGTTTCGCACTGACGGCATCCTCACAACCAAACAAAAGACTGATAGGGAGATCGCTGCACCTCGGTAGCCTCAGCACGGACTTCAGCGAGCAGAGGAGATAATCGAAGACACCATGGACTCGCCATCGCCTTACGTGTCTTCCCCCGGCCGTCATTCGCCCATTCCAACCGACTTCGCCTCACCCTCGCAACCTCCCTCTCGGCCTCCGTCAAATCGACGCGTCAACTGGCCAGCAGAACTACCGCCTCGTGTGCACCAGCACAACCGGTCCAATGTGTCCATTTCGATGACCCCGCCCGCCGAATCGATGGCGAAGGAGGTCCAACTAACGCCCGGCGCCGACGAGCAGAACCCCTTCGACTCGCGTTACGCCGTGCGAGAGGGTTCCGTAGCCAGCGCCGATGATATCAGGGAGCAGTTGGATGCGGTGCGAGAGCAGCTGGAGGTTTGGGTCGACCCCAACGAGCGGGACGGGTTGCCTACGACGAAGGATTCCAAGGCCGCCAACGAGAAGAAGGCGAGGGCGTTAACCCGGGCGTTCAAAACGGGCGCGATGGGCTCTTTGAAGCAGAAGAAGCAAGGGACGCCTGCGGCCGATTCCCAGAGCGGACGAGGAGACGGTCAAGACGAGGAGAAGGGCATCGCCGAAACTGCCTCTCCGCCTCTCGCCGCTGGAGGAGGAATCCTCGCCGCTCTCATTGCCCTCAACGCTCAACCCGACTCCCTCCCTCCCTCCGCCGATCCTTCGCCCGGTCACAGTGCCCCTACGACCCCCGGCGGATCGCCTCTTCCCCTCTCGCCCGTCGACTCGGACGACGATTCGGACGACGAGGTCGAGCGAGAACGCTTTCTCGCAAGGCAGCGCGCTCACCGAGCCAGCAAGAACGCTTTTCACGCCACCTCATCCGCTGTCGCAGGAGCAACGCGGTCCGCTGCCGTCTCGGCCTTCTCCCTCGCCACGGGTGGATCGAGTCGACCTCGCTCAATGGACGGCGGAGACCGACCCTTCCGACGTACCCAGTCCTCCTCCACCCTCTACCAAACCACATCTCGCGCCTCTTCCGCATCTCCTTCCCGCGACAACCTCCTCCTTCCTCACCATCGCTCGCAATCCCATGCGAGCCTGCCGAGCGCTCTGGCCGCGTCCACCTTCTCACCTCCCACCTCGCCCATCGCCAAGTCTCATTCCTCTTCAGCACTCAGCAACCTTGTTGCTACGGGCTCCAGGGCCTCGTCGCCGTCTCCTCCGCCGAGCCCGGGTCTTTACCGGCCGAGGGTCGTCAAGCCCGGAGCCGGAGTCGCCAAGCAGCTTCGACGACTAGGAGGGCATCTCGGCTTGGAGGTCGACACCGAAGCTACTCGACCCGATGCTGCTCGAAGTGCTGCAGGCGTGTTTGGTGGATTGGTCATGAGCACGGTATGTTCGGCTCGTCTTCCTCTCCGCTCCCCACTCGCTGACCTCTCTCTCCCCTACAGTCTAACCTCGCCGGTGCAGCATCTCCTTCCGCCAATGCTCTCGCTCCCATTCCTTCCAAGTCGGGCTACCACATCTCGCGCTACAAGGCAACTCCCTCCCGATCTCTCGACCTCGGACGCGGTCACAAATCGTCGGAGCACCTCCCTCGTCTCGGCAGTCGACCGAACCTCACTCGAGGCAGGTCCGCAGATACGGTGCTCAGGACTTCCAGACCGAGCTCAGTCTCGAGGCCGCCCTCCATCGATGCCAAGGCTGGCGAGGCGGCTCACGTCGAGCAGAAGACGGCAGAGGAGCTGTACGAGGAGGATGAAGAGCCCGAGATGCTCAGTATGCCCACTCGCAAGAATCGTGGAGTCGGACTCAAGCTCCAAATCAAAGACATGGTGTGTTTCCCTTCGCTTTTCGCCCGCCTTGACTCTCGCTGACCTCTCACCGAGCAGCCTCCTCCAGCGTTCCGCTTCGGCGGCCTCTCTTCCCCCGGCTCGGCGTCTCCTCGTCGCGAGTCGCCTCTTCGCGAGAGCTTCTTCTCCGCTGGTCGGCACCACGAGACCGACGAGGAGCGCGATCAGCGTGAATGGGCCAAGGAGAAGCGGAAACGGAGGAAGCTCAAGGAGAAGAAGATGCGTCACGAGGTCTTCATCGTCCAGCACGTCGCTACCATCATCGCACGTCAAGACTTCATCCTCAAGATGGCTCGGTCGTTTATGATGTAGCTCAGCAGACGTCGAACGAGCGAGAACTAGAGCTGACCTTTCTCCCTGAGCAGGTACGGCGCTCCGACTCATCGCCTCGAGGCTCAGATTCAGGCGACGGCACGAGTACTCGAGCTGGAGCTACAGTGCATCTACCTCCCTGGCATGATGCTCATCTCGTTCGGCGATTCTCAGACCCACACTTCGGACGTCAAGGTGAGTCGAGTCGATCAGAGTCGCTTCTAGCCCGCTGCTGACCTCTCAATACCCAACAGTTCCTCAAGCAAGCCAACGGCCTCGACCTCGGCAAGATCCAAGCCGCCTTCGCCATCTACAACAAGGTCGTGCGCGACAAGCTCGGCGTCACCGAAGCCGCCGTGGAATTGGACGACCTCTTCCTCGAGCCGCCCAAGTACAAGCTCTGGCAGCAGCTCGTCATCGGAGGTCTCGCTTCAGCTTTCATCATGCCCTCCGCCTTCTACGGATCGTTCATCGACTGCCTCGTCGCCATTCCTCTCGGCATGCTCCTCGTCCTCGTTCAAGTCCTTTGCTCGCGCAACGACCTTTATTCAAGTCTCTTCGAGTGAGTCGTGGCACTTCTCCCCTTCGGACCTCGTGCTGACCTCCTCCGCCTCGCCAGGATCGTCATTGCCTGCCTCAACGCCGTCCTCGCCGCTGCCCTCGCGCGCACCAAGCACTTTTGCTTCGCCTCGGTTGCCTCGGGTAGCGTCGTCCTCATCCTTCCCGGCTACATCGTCCTCTGTGGTGCCCTCGAGCTCGCCAATCGCTCCATCGTCGCCGGCTCGGTGCGGTTGGTCTACTCGGTCCTCTACGCGCTGTTCCTCGGGTTTGGCCTGTCGGCGGGCAGCGAGGTGTACCAGAGAATATCAGGTAGTGCTATCGAGGTGGGTTGCGTTCAGCACGAGCTGCTGTACCGTCTCTCTTTGCTGATTCCTCGTTTCGCAGGGCTCGACCGATTTCACTTGCGCCGCCTTGCGAGTCGACGCGCCATGGTATAGGGCTACTATCCCTCAGTGGTGGTGTAGGTCCGATCGACTCATGACCTTCAGTCGACGTCTCGCTGACATCAACTCTCCCGTCTCTCTCCCTTCTCCCTGTTTCCTGGCTTCTCCCTGGCTTCTCCCTCTCTTCTCCCTTTCTTCTCCCTCATTTTCCCCTTCTTTGCACCCTCTTCCCCTCACTCCCTTCTCTTTCCCTTCCCCTCCCCTTCCCTTCCCTTCCCTTCCCTTCCCTCTCCCTTCTCCCTCCCTTCCCTCGCTCCTCGCCCTGCTCTCCTCCCTCTCCACCTCTCCAGACTTCCTCACCATACCCGCCTTCCTCCTCATGTTGGCCCTTCGAAACGGCCAGCCCTTCTATCGCAAAGAGACGGTCGTCATGTTACTCGTCGGTTCTGCAGGCTTTTCCTGCAACTTCTTCTCCGGCCGAGCCTTCATCAACCGCCCCGACATCACCAGCGCCATCGGAGCCTTCTGCATCGGCCTTCTCTCAAATCTGTACGGCAAGAGTACCCGATCTTCTGGCTTCGTCATCGTCGTCGTCGCCGTCTTCATCCAACTACCATCAGGCCTACTCAACGGAGGTCTCCTCAAGTTTGCCAGCGACTCGGCTTCGGGCAGCTCCAACGCCCTCTCGTCGGGACTGAGCGCGGCGCAGACGCTCATCGAGGTGGCCATTGGACTTACTGTCGGCCTGTTTGTGGCTGCTGCTGGTGAGTGTGACTTTGAGCAAGGGACCGACGGAGCGAGAAGCTGACTCTTCGCATCGCAGTTTCGAATGTCTTCGGCGGAGGTCGTCGCCGAGGAGGCAACCTCTCCTCGCTCTAGACTCTCTCTACCCCTTCCCTCCCTTACCTCCATCCCTTCTCTCTCGTCAACCTCCCTCACTCGCCCACACCGACAACCGGCAACTCCTCGGCTCATAGACACTCTTGGACACTTTCAGTACACTTAGACGGGACTCATTGGGTAGATTTGTTTATTCGGTAGGTTTGGTATCAAGCATTACAGCGGCGTAGAAGCAATAGAATAGATTCCGGTGTGCACTTCGGCGATGAGGAGTCGGGCGAAGCTGCGACCGACGTCACTTTCCTCTGCTTCTACAGATTGACAGCTGCTCTTCATCATCTCTTCCCTTTGATCCCTTTGTCTCCGTCGACTCCTGTACCCCAATATCCTCCTCCTCAGATCCCCCTCTCTTCCTCGGCTGCCTTTCCTTTTCCTTCCCCTGCCCCTTCACTCGGCTCACTTTGATGCCTCCCTCACCTCCACCCAAACGGACGAAACGCGCAGATTCGTCTTCTTCAGCTCTACAGGACGTACCTACGCGTCTTCAGGCGCTCTACGACCAAATCGGCGTCGGGGGAACTCTCAACTGCGACCACGAACTTGCGGGAGGATACACAACGAATGGAGCGGGCAAGGACGGTAGTTACTACTGTGGTGATGCGGATACACCTTCCTACGTTTACTGGTGAGCATCGGAGCGAGAGGGAGGAAAGGAAGCGAGAAGCGAGAACTGATGCTGTTCGCTGACCTGAAGGATGTCGAACATGGATGTTGGTGAGCTTGGAGCCACTGTTTCTGGTGTGCGGAGTCCAGCTGACATCATTTTGTGCAGACTGTAAGCTCGGAGGAGGGTGCACGAGGTTCGCCGAGTGAGCTCACTCTCTTTTCGCAGGCGACGGAGGCGATAAATCTTCGAGTGTCTGTGCAGACGATCCTTCATGGCTCGGCGACACGGCTTATCAAGACAGTGAGCTCTTGACCTCCGCTTATATCTCGGCGACCAGCCAGGCTGACCTCGGCGTTGCTTTCGCTTGCAGCCAATGGGAAGAACATCGACGCCGTCACCGTTCCCTACGTCGTCATCAACTACGATGATAACTTCAGGCCCGACAAGGACTTTAACATCCAGCCGCTGTCGGTCGTGGCCGTCGTCTGCGGCGAGGGAGGGAAAATGGTCTTCGGCGTGTGGGCCGATACGAATGCGCTGGGGTCAATGGGCGAGGCGAGCTACTACCTTGCCAACGAGTGTTTCCCCGACGATGGACTCTCGGGCAATCTGGGTCATGATCCGGCAGGTGAGTGGCTCGCTTCGGCTTTTAGGTTGAGCTTCGGAGCTGGGTCTAGAGAGACGAACGGGACGGCTTCTGGCCCGTTTCGAGAGCTTAAACTGACTTCTACTCATCGTATAGATGTCCTGTGTGAGCTTGTCCTTCCTCCATTGGCATTCTCGGCGGGCTCGCATGCCTCGGCTGACCCTGGTCTTGCTTCGTAGACATCGCCTTCGCGGGGGACGCTTTTTCTACAGTACCCTCTGGGTCAGGGAGCGATTCCAACGCTCTCAAGGAGATGGGAGACGCCCTCGTCGCCGCTGCTTTCGGAGCGGAGGCTGGGAGCTCCTCGACGACTTCGGGCGACTTCGACTCCATCTCAATCGCTTCGACCGGATCCGAGACTGCCTTTTCGGGCACCACAACAATGGGATCTAGCAAAAGAAGAACATCTTTAGGATCCACCGCCTCACCGCTGATCAACGAAGCCGCCAGCTCAACCTCCCCTTCCGCTTCGGCGCCGAGCTCTGCCTCAACGAGCACAAGCACCGAGTGGGCGTCCTCTCTCTCCAGCCCCCTTATACACAGCTTACATTTCTTTTTTTCATCTTGCTCCTCCCGCTTCCCTCCGACCCCTTCTCAACAGCATCCTCGGTCTTTCCTCTTCCGCCCTCCTCGCTTTCGGCACTTGCCTCTTCATTCTCATCGGCGGTGGCATGCTCACCTACATCGTCCTACATCGGTCTCACACTGTTCACGCTCGGAGGAAACGGGTACACGACAAGTTTTATCATGGTGCGCCGAGCGATGGATCGGACAAGGAGGATGAGGACTTCGTTCCTCGGCGAGGTGTTGGAAGACGGAGACAAGGGGCTGTCGGGCGGCCAAAGGGTCAAGCTCGAGACACGGAGGACAGTACGGGAAGTAGCGAGGACAGTGGCAGGAGCGAAGGGAGCAGCACGGATGGCAGTGAGGAGGAGCTGGTACGTCGCCCGAGTCGGCGCCGAAGGAAGGACTGGAACGAATGAAGGTCATTCGGAGCTGGCGGAGGGGCGAATGGGCAACAAAGCGAGCTGAGAAGGGCGAAGTGGTCTCTTTGGAGATGCTAGGGCGTTGTAGTCGTGCTGCAGCAAGGCATCGGCGATTGCTTCGGCGGCGAGAGAGCTTTCTCGCTTTGACGTGAGGGTGGTCTGAGCCGAGGAGCAAAGTCGCAACTCTATCTCTCTACAATACTCCATATCACCGCCATCTCAGCGTCCAGCGGGGGGTCCTTGGCCATTCTCCTGCGAGCGCCGAGGTTTGACCGAGCGCCGAAAGGGCGGACACTCGCCGGCAATGTTGTAGACCAGCAAGGGGAGAGTCAGTCTAATTGGAATGTCAAGCGCTTCTGTAGCCAAGTGCTGAAGCCCACCTCCGTCATCTTTTGCCTCTCACATCTCAGCCCTCTTATGAATTGACGCGCTGAGTTGCTTCTCTCCTTCTGACACTCTGCTCGTCTTTGCTTCCGCTCGCCTACAGGATCTCATCGCCTCAGATCGGTGCATGTCTCCGCTCAACTTCTTTGTCGGCTCCTCCTCCAGCGCTGACCATGAAGCTCAAGAAGAAACGCACAAGGATGACGGAGGGTCGAGCAGCGGATCCGACGACGAGCAGGATCTCGATGTAGAAGACTTGCTCTGGGCAGCTCAGGTGAGTCTTAGTCCAGTCTCACCTTGCTCTGCTGGATCGACTACAGCGTTCAGCCCTCGGTTACCGCTGCTCGACGACGACCTACGCTCCGCACGTGGGGTGGGCTGCTCAGCCTGGAGATGTAGGGGAGTGGGAGAACGAGTGTTCAACTCATCTGACAGCAGCAGGCGTTCCCAGGCAGCATCTTTGAGGTGTAGCTAAGCCAAGCTGAGCCGATAAGCGAGCACCGCATCGTCCGAGCGTCGTTGGGCGGCGAGGAGGAGATTGGAAGCAAGTCGGGCGCCAACAGGTTGGCCGAGGGCTTGGACAGCAGCAGCAGTGCTCAGTAGAGCAGTAGGGCTGGCTGCCAGCCTGTCTGTATCGCTGCAGCGACAAGCGCGCTCGCTCTGAGCGGCAACAGCGTCAGGAGCTGATTCTCCCCGCAAGATGTGCGATGGGATGGTGGTGATGACATGGTGTAGGGGCTCTACGCGGGAGCGAGATCTAAGGACACAGCTGTTCAGCAAGGCTACAGGAGCAGTCGCTGACCTCCGCATACTGTAGATGGATCTCATCGGCCATCGACACCCTCAGGCGGTCGCAAAGCTACAGCACGCCGTTGGACTCTCTTCTTCTGCAGCGTGCGCTACCCTCGGAAAGTACGTCATGGCTTGAGATTGCTCCTTGTGATTGAATAGCCAACTAAACGGCTCGCTCGGACTTGTGCTGCAGTCTTCTCTCGCGCGGTCTCCGTGGAGAGCACCTCTCTCATTCTTGCCCTCCAGAACAACATCCTTCTCCCGCTCCCGACGATTCTGTCGCCTCTGGTTCCAACTCCAAACGACCAGCCGTTCTTCGCACGACGACCACTCCGGCAACTCACGCCGCTTCGCACGACGACTCGATTGCAGCGGCCAAGCTCTTCGTCAAGGGTCTCGGATTTGAGCTCGCCAAACCTCTCGAGCCGATCGCCGCAACGCCTCGCCCGAGCATGGACGACAGCGATGCCGAGGATGGCGCCGAGGGTCGATGGTTCAGCTTGGAGCGGGCGCTCGATCTCATCGTCGGCGTGAGTTCTTTGCACCCTCGCTCATGCTCGATAAGAAAGCAATCTTATCCCATCCCTCCCTACAGCTCACCGACAGCTACCGATTCGGTGTACTTCATCCGCCAGGCGAAGGCGAGTCGACACCGGCGGACGATCTCTGGGGTCGAGGCGCAGCCATCGCCCATGAGATGCTCGTGCACCCTTCCATCACGATCTCACCACCGCTCAGCTCCTCCAGGTCTCTGCCGCCCGTTTCCACCTCTCCTCGCACCCGCTCCGTCTCCCGCTCTTACGCCCATCCTTCGACCAAACTCCCTCCCCCCCAGGCCGTCCATCACCCCCATGCCCACCTCTCGGCGGCGACCAAGCTTCGCATCACCGTGACGGTACATGCGCTTTACCTTCTCGCCCTTCAGGTCTGGCCGACTGACAAGGGCGCCGCCGAGGGCTACTGGCGCGACATCATCAGCATCGGAGGCAGCGGCGTCGGGACGAAGGAGGGCGAAGAAGTCGTCGAGCGAGCACGGCGGCGAGTGGATGGCATCCATCGCCAGGAAGGACCCGACCAGGCGTGGCATGTCGCCAAGCAGAAGGGACGAGGGCGGAAAGCGAAGCGAGGAGTGACGACGGGGACGGTGGGCGTGGACGCTCTCGGAGGAGGCGACGCGCTCGCTGATATTTGGAGGGAGAAGCGCGAGAAGGAAGCAGAGTGGAAGCTTCATGCTTCGCCCGGGGGAGCTCATTCGCCGCCCGCCGTCAAGGTCGATCGGAAGGGGAAAGGCAGGGCGACATCGACGGACAAGCAAGCACCCGCCAGCCACTCTTACGGTAACACTTCCGCCATCACCATCCGCGCCAATGGAGACGACAGTCACAGTCGCGGCCCTTCCTCGCTCTCCACTTCTACCCTCTCGGCCTCTCGCACTCCTCGCCCTTCCAAATTTCACTTCGCTCCCGACCCTTCTCCTAACGACTACCCTTCGCCTCCCAACACCCCCGGCCATTCTCCGCCACCACCCCCATCCGAAACCCCTCACGAAGGCCACGGTATCGTCGGCGTCGCTTCCTTCACCAACACCATCGCGACCGAGGAGCCCGAGTCGTACTTCCCGCCCCAAGTCTCCACCTCGCCCGACACCTCGATTTCCACTCGCTCCTTCGCCGGCGACGCCAAACTCCACACCCCTTCCCTCCGCCGCAAGCACTCTCGCACGTCCCTCAGCTCCTTCTCGCCCTCGAGCAAGCTCATCTCGCGTGTGCGGAGCTCGGCCAGCATCTCGACTTTGCCGCCCGACTTTGGCTCGACAAGACCCAGCTCGCCGTGGGCGCGCGAGCCGACGACGGCGATAGGAGGGATCAGTTTCGAGGGCGCTCTTGCCGCCTCGGGACCAGTGGGAAAGCCGAGAGCCTTGTCGCTCTTGGGACCGACCCCCAGCACAAGTGGGAGCGGATGGAGGAGTGGCTGGAAGCAGAAGCTCTCGACTCTGAGGGAGTCGTCGTCGAGGATCATCGAAGGATTGACGACGCCGAGGAGCCCGCCGCCCCTCTCGGCGGAGGAAGCGTTGAGAGAGATGCTCGTCAAGGATGATGAGAGTGCTGGACCAGGGATGGTGTGGGCGGTGCTGGAAGAAGATGGGCTCGAGACGGAGCATGAGGGGGAGCAGGAGGAGGACGTCGCTGGAGAGCGTAGGGAGGAGCAGCCGCAAGCTTCCACCTCGAAGCTCGACTCGGATCGCCTCGCCCCTCCCGCTTCGCCCATCGCCTCCACCTCCTCGAGCGGCCGCCTCTCTCCCAAACCCGCTCATCCCAAAGTAAACCGTCTCAGCTCGAACCCGGCCCTCTCCACTCGCTCTTTCGTCGACGTCACCACCGCCGAACCTCGCCTTCTCTATCACACCTCTACGAATCCTCCTACTCCCGAGCGTGGATCCCGCGCCAACTCCCACCGTCGCGTCGTCTCCTCGCCCAACCTCGCGCCCGTCGACATGGACCCTCTCCTCCTCGAGCTCGAGCGTCAGAGCCGCGTGGGCGTCAAGACGGTCTGCGCGACCTGTGGCAAGAAGGGTCTCAACTACCCTCGAGCGCGAGGAGGTGGAACCTACTGTAGTCGCGAGTGCAGGGTCAAGGGATTGAAGGTGCAGCAGAGCAGGGAGAAGAAGGAGCGCGAGAAGGAGGTCTCGCCGATGCAGATTACAGCTTGAGGCGGGTAGGAGGAGACTTATGATATTGTGTGGGACTATAGTCTCGCTGCCGTGCTGTGGAACTCTACGACTACTCAGCGCCCTTTGCGAGAGGGAGAGCGGGCGGGTAGCGAGCGGCTTGGCGAACTCACTCCGGCTTCTTGGATACTGCAGCAGTTACAACAGAACATAAACTGACTTGGAGATACATACATGATGAACTCTTGACAGCACCGAGGTGTCTCGTTGAACTAATCACGCCTCACAGCTCACGCCTGGAGAGTTCCGCCAAAGTGCCCTCCCACTCTAGCTGCAGACGCTCCCACAGCTGATCGCATCCCAGCTCCAACGCAACAATGTTGCTCCATAGCCCATGGAGCGCAGCGGCCTTCCGTGGAGCTGCAGTCCAAGCGTCGGCAGCTGTCGACTCGCCGCCGAGTTGCTCTTCTAGGGTGTCGAAGAGGCGGTCGAGGTCGCCGAGAAGGAGGTAGTCGTGGAGGATGAAGAAGGTGGACGCTGACGCCATGCACAGGTGCACGACAGGGAGGGAGAGTTCCTCGGTCGAGGCGAAGGTCTCGGCCGCCGCCGCCGAAAGATCGCCGAGGGGGGGTGAGGCGAGGGCGAGAGGAAGGTCGTGGGTCGGGAGGAGGACATGGTGTGAGGGCTGGTCTCGGAAGGAGACAGCAAGAAGGTGTGTTGGGAGAGGAAGATCTGGTGGGGGAGGGTGACAAGCGATTCGGGGCGGTAGGGGGCCTGCGCCGAGGGGCAAGATGGCTTTTGTCTTGTTGCTTGAGGCAAGCAGAGATGGTCCTGTTGGATTCAACGTGAGTCTGGGGCTGATCCATGTCTGTACACGACTCTTGTGGGAACCTACCGAGCTTCTTCAGAGCATCACGAACAAAAGGCAGGGGAACGCCGAGCAGGGCATCGTCCTTGTCCAGATTCAACCGACGCGACAGCTCTGGGTGGTGATGAGGTCGAGGTAATAACCTTGGGAGCTCAACGGCGACTTTGGGCTCGCAGCCCGACGCCGCGCTCGAGACGGAGTCGTTTCTTGAGACGGGCGCGTCGAAGAGAGGCGACGGAGAGCGTGATGGCGGCGGAGAGTTCATGATGTCGCTTTCGAGGCGGATGAAGAGAGAAAGTGAAGGTAGAGGAGAGAGGGAGAGAGCAGAGACGAGAATGCTGGGCTCCGAACGGTGTGATCCGGGAGTTGAAAAGAGGGGCAAAAAGTCTCCAGGCAAGGCGGAGGAACATGCAAAGATCGGCTCCCGGAGATCCCACTAGTTATAGTGGAACTACCGCTGGTGACGCGGATCGGCCAAGTTCATCGAGGATGGCGAGGCCGAGAGTGTAAAGGACAAAAGCACGGTGTCTTACTCGCAATCTCAACTCAACTCTACGCTGTCCCGAGCGGAAAGAACTCGCCGGCGAAGGCAGCACAACAGTCTCGCTTTCGCGAGCTTGGAGAAAAAGAGGGAAGCGCTACACGTTCGGAGGAAAGGACCACCGAGAGTCGTTCGGAGGGGGCGGGTCAATACCCTTGATGTTGCTGATGGGACAATGCGGAGTCCTTCACACTGATTTTAACGAAAGGCGGGGTCTCGATATGGCCCGGCGTCAGTAAGAGCCGGGAAATGTCTTGATACGGAGCCCGTCTTCGAGGATCAGCGACGGCAAAGGGTCCTCGGCGACACGGTGAAAGTCTGGGGGAGCCCGGCGGCTCTCAGCTCGAGCAAAGCCCTCAGTAGTACACCCGCTCGTCTTCCGCCTTCGCGCCGGGGCTGCTCGACCGCTGAGAAACGCGAGCGCCGCCGAACTGGCAAGTTGGCGAGATGACGAGCGAGAAGGGGGGTACATTGCGAGGACGTGCAAGGAGGGTACTACGTGAGAACGAGAAGGATGCTGTAATGTGTGTAGGAAGCAAGAAGGCTATATCTCATTTCTTGCCGGGAAGGGGAGGGGCGCCGGGCCGTTTCTGCGGACGAGGGAGTCAGCCTGAGAGGCGAGAGTAGCGGTGAGAGACAGCTCTCACTTTCGGCATGAACAGAGATGGCTTCGCTCGAGGTCGAGGTGGGGGTGGAGGTCCAGCAGCTTTGAGCTTCTTAGGAGGAGGAGCGCCATCGTCTTCGGCCTTGACGGCGGGTTCAGCACGGTTAGTGGCTTCTTGGGGAGTTGATGCGACGGATAGAGGAGCCTTGGTATCGGTGAGAGGGCGCTTGATGGCGGAGGAGCCGTCGGGGACGATGGCGAAAGGTGCAGAGGCTGCAGGAGGTGGCTTCGGCGCCGAGTGCGGTTTTGAGAGGGGACCCTTGGGAGCGGCAGCGATAGCGGCGAGCTGCTTTGGAGGGAGGATGGTCGGGGCGAAGGAAGGCGTGTTGAGAGGCTTGGCTTTCGAAGGGACGACCACGGTGCGGATTGCGGGAGGAGCAGCCGAGCGAAACGACTCGGCGGTGACCTGCAGGTAAGGGAGGTGAGGAAAGTTCTCTCACAGGTCTCAAGAGCACATACCTCAGTGAAGAGGCTTCGAGACTGAGAATCCTCGAGCACTCGACTCCAAAGAGCGTTCTGCTTCAGCGTGGTGGCATTGCCGAGCACGAAGAGCGAAGAGCGAGCCCTCGTGATGGCGACGTTGAGACGACCTGTACGAAGTAGAAAGTTAACGAGAGATGCTTGCAGAGTCGCAAGAGACAGCGACCCACGAGCGTCGCTCAAGAATCCGATGCCCTTGTCCACCGAGCCTCCACGAACGCACGACAAGATGATGATGTCCTTCTCTTGACCTTGGAAGCCCTGTAAGACGAAAGGCGGAAATTAGTAAAGGTCTAGGGCAGCGAGCGAGAGGCGACTGACATCGACCGTGTTGAAGGCGATCTTAGCGAGAATATCCTCGCCGAACCTCCTCCTGAAGACGGTTTTGAGCTCGAAGACCTGACCCTTGTATGGCGTGACGATACCGATGCGGTAGTCAAAGTCGATGGTGGGGAAGTCGCGCAGCAGTCGCTCGTAGATGGCGAGAGCCGTCTGCGCCTCGCGAGGGTTGATCCACGAGTGGTGTCGACCGGCCGCCTCGACTCCATCGCGAACGTGGAAGAAGGTGTAGGGAGGGAAGAGAGAGCTCTTGTGCCAGGGCTGGAGCGTCTTCTTGTCCATGTCGGGCCCGTCGGTGAGGCGAGACTCGTAGAAGGCGGCGGAGGGGAACGCCGAGATGTTGGGGTGCATGCGATACTGGATGCTGTGGAGTGGGAGTCAAGAGGGTCAGCAATGGCATCAATGACGAGAGCGTCAAGGACGAACCTGAGCAGGTGAGAGCCCCTTCCTCGCTCCATCATCCTGACGAAGAGAGAGCGCTCGTAGCCAGCGCGTTTGGCGGCGGGCGAGATGACGGTAGGAGGAAGTTGTAGGGGATCTGGAGGAGATAAGGTCAGCACTAAAACGCATGCACGAGTATAAACGAGCACTCACCTCCAACGAGTACACAGCGACGGCAGCCGTACTTGAGGGGGATGAGCGAACTGAGCTCGACCGACTGAGCCGCCTCGTCGATAATGACAGTGTCGAAATCGAACGGCAGTTGCGCCATGTAGTCGTGGCCAGATCCCGAGAGCGTAGCGCAAATGACGTCCGCCTCGGAGAGGATCTTCAGTCGCATCTTGCGCTGAGCAGCGTCCATCGCGCGCCTCGACTGCTGAGCCTTGTCCTTCTCGCTATCGAGTCGTTGCGAGAGTTCAAAGATTTGACTCTTGATCGTCTTTAGTTGAACATGCAGCTCCGTCTTGAGCTCGTGATTGTTCTCGACCGCTTGAATCTCGGCGAGCTTCATGTCGCGAGCGCCTCGAAGTCCGTCGATCTCGCCTCGCATCGAGTGCATCTTGGCCTGCGTGTCGCTCAGCGATCCCTTGGACGACGTGTCACCGCCGAGCGCACGCTCCACGAGCTCGTCGAGGAAGATGTCCTTGACCGAGATGTCGACTGCCGAGTCGGAGCCGATTCGAACGACCTTGGGGACAAAGTGCTGGCCGTCCGAGTCGCGGATACCATCCTTGAGACGCTTGGCGACCTCGTCGACGGCGGCGTTACTCGGAGCGCAGAGGAGGACCTTGGCGACGGGCTCGACGGTGGCGGGATCGGTGGCTCGACCGACGACGATGGGGGCGGCGACGCGAGGACGAGAGTCGATGAAGGCGCCGATGAGGCCAACGATGGTCTTGGTCTTTCCAGTTCCAGGGGGTCTGCAGGGAAGCGCGTAAGTCGGACAAAGCGAAAGCGAAACGAGAGCCGAGAGGACCGACCCTTGAATGAGGCTGAAACCTCTCGTCTTGAGCGCGCCGTGGATGGCCTTGGCTTGAGGCTCGTTGACCTTGTACGCGGCCATGGTGCGCTGGATGGAGCGAGGATCGACGTCGAGAACGGGAGGAGGGCGAGGATCGAGGATGTCGTCGAAGAGGTCGAGGTAGCGAACCGACTGGAGGGCCGAGTACTCGCGATGAATGGTGCTGAGGCTGCGAGTAAGCCAAGAACGGAGGTCAGCGAAGGTCGAAGAAGGCAAAAGCGAGAAGAGTGAGATCGCACCTGTAAAGCTTGACCATCTCCCATTTCGTCCTCGCGCTCAATCCCTGTCCCGCCTCGGTCACATCCGTGCCGAGATGGCACCTCAACGTAATCTCGGAGAACCCCCTCGTCTTCTTGAAGCTCTGCACCTTGGCGAGAGTCATCCTCCTTCCCTGCCTCAGCAAGACGAGGTCCGACTCGTTGATCCACATCTTGTCGGGCATCTGACCATGCTCGACCGTGAGGAAGACGTCGGTGAAGTCGTCTACCGCTTGACGACCGGCGATGGTGCAAGGGATGACTTGGTTCTCCTTGGCCGCCTCGACCTTGGCCGTGCGAAGCTGCTCCCAGCACTCGGCGAGGAGGAGGGGTTCGAACGCGTCGACGTACTCCTCGGGGGAGGCGAAGGAAGTGTTGATGGGTCGCAGGTCGGTGCGCATGGAAGGAGGAAGAGGACCATCGTGGTTCGAATCCCATTGGAGGATTTGGCGATGGAGTTGCGAGTAGTCCTGCGTCCCTCGAAGCCGAGCGGCGTTGGCAGCGTGGAGGGCATCTTGCTTCGCCTTGAGGTTGATAGCCGCCGCGGCCGACTTGGAAGCTCGTCCCGCCGAGTCGACTTCGACCATCTTGACCGATCGACGCTCCGTTTGCTTCTTGATCTTGATGTCGCCCTTCTGAGCTTGCGCGAGGAGAGCGAGGCCGGTGAGCTTGGAACCGCCCTCGCCGTCGTCATCCTCCGAAGACTCGTCCGACGACTCGGCGGCGGGCTTGGAGGAGTAGGTGGTCCAAGGTACGCCGCGAGGACGAGCGGCATTGCGGGCGACGGCGACGGGTTTCGAGGATTTGGTGAGCGAGGTGCGAGAGGAGGTAGACGAGGAGGATGATTTGCCGAAAGGGAGGGGAGCCGAGGCGGTCGTCCAGGTGCCGAACTTGGAGGACGAGGAAGGGAAGGAGGAGGTGGGCCGTGAGGAGGAGGAGGAGGAGGGTCGAGCGGAGGAAGAGGAAGTCGAAGCCTTCTTGACAACCTTCTTGCTGCTCGAGCTGGGCTTGTCCTCGTCCGAATCAATCACCATCATCTCCACGCCCTTACTCCCACTCTTCCCACTCTTCGCCTTCCCCTGCGCCTGCGCCTTAGCCCACCACTCCTTATGACTCTCCTTGGACTCCCTCTCCCTCTGCTCCTTCCCACTAACCTCCCCCTCATTAGCCTCGAGGGACTCGATCAACTCCCTCAGCTGGTCATCACGAAGGATACAACTCCTGGATTCCTTCCCCCTCTCATCCTTGCCCTTGGCCGCAATCTTGCGAATCTTGGCCGAAGCCGCTGGGCGGAGAGGGACGTCCGAACGAGCGAACCGAGCGAGCATGGCGCGGACGAGGTTGAACGTCGAGTTGAGGAGGTCTTCGTCGTTGAGGCGAAGCCAGGCCATGAGTTCCTCGAGCGGATCGTTCATGGCGGCGATCATGGAAGTGGCGGTGGAGGAGGTTTTGGTCGGGCTGGGAGGAGGAGGGTTGAGGAGGGAGGAAGAGGAGGAGGAGGAGGAGGAAAGTTGTCGTCCCGTGATGGCCGTCTCGAAAGTCCTGACCTGCTCAACAAGGTCCACCCCAAACAGCACGGCATCCCTCATCCACTCGGTCATCTTCTCATTCTCGAAAAAGACGGCCCACCCGGGCGTCTTCTTGAACAGCAACGCCAACGCCTCGCACATGATCCTCCACAACTGACTCAACCTCGTCCTCCAACTCCCACCTTCTCCCCTCTCCTTGATCCTCGCCGCAAACGACTGATCGCGCAACAACCCATCCGTCGCGGCGCACAAAACGTCGATAACATCCGAAAGGCAACGCACGACCCTCTTGGCCATTCCCGTGGCCTCGGGAACGACTTTGGCACTCTTGACGAAGGCTCGAATCCCATGGTACAATCCTCGTAGCGTCGCATCGGGGTGATTGAAGATGAGAGCTCGGAACGAATCTCGTCGAGTCGAAGCGTCGTAAGCCTCCCTCACGAGTCCGAGGGCGGTCGAATGGAGTGGATCGAGAGGGGAGAGGAGGAGGATGGATACATGTTCGGCCACTGTGGGGAGGTTGAGGAACGTTTGGAGGACTTGGGGCGTTTCGTCCGAGAGGGAGGAGAGGAGGGGGAGGAGAGGGTCCCGTGTGGTGTCGAGGGAGGTGTTGAGGGATTTCATTTGCGGTCGGATGAGGGAGGCGAGGGACCAGACGCGAGAGGAGAGTTTCTCGAGATGGGAGATGGCGGTCGTGGAGCGGAGGAGGATGGACAGGGCGTGAAGGTCGTCCGAGGAGGTTGGTAGAGTCGAGTAGGCGTTGCTCCAAAGCGAGTTCGAAATGGTGATCATCGCCGGTGCAGTAGGTTCGGGCACCTTGACCTCTCCGGGCTTGAGCTTAGCGGCCTTCCTTTTCCCCTCCTCCACATCCCACGCCCACAATCCCAACGCATAAACCCCATCCCTGACCTTCTTACTATCCCTCTCCAACACCCTCCCAACAAACAACCTCGCCGCCTCTCTCGCTTCCCTCCACTCCTCGGCGCCGTACCTCGGGTCGAACGCCAGTCGAGCGATGAAGGGCGAATGGAGGTCGATAATCTTGGTAGCGCTGGCGGCGTGCGGCCATCGAGGAGGTGGTTGAACTTGAAGGTCGGTGGAGGAGGAGGGGGAAGGCGATCCCGAGACAAAGACGTCGGTAAGGATGTTGAGCGCCAATTCGATGGCTCTCGACCTCGCCGCGACTTCGAAACGGAGGTGTTGGAGTTGATCGAGAAAGGTGGAGGAGATGATGGCGAGCGAGTTGGTGAACATTGTGGGTGAGTGTTTGACGGAGACGAGGAAGGGAGGGAGCCAGTCGAGGATGGCTTGCTCGTTTGGACTTGTAGCGAGCGAGGCGGGGGAGGTGAAGGTCTTTTCGAAGGTTGGGTTGGAGAGGATGGCGTGGAGGACAACCTCTTCGTAGCGATCCTCTTGTGCTCCAGAAGTAGTGGACCAGACGTGAGAGGCGAGGCGATCCAAGAGGAGTCGAAAGCAGGTGAGGACGGGGAGGAGGTGAGGCTCGGGGTCGGAGAGATGGGAGGCGACGAGATGGATGATGTCGAGCGGCGCTACTGCTGCCGTCGGCGTGGTGGAGGAGGACCGTCGAAGGAGGTTGGACCTGATGGCGTCGGTCGAGAGAACGCCGAGGCAAGCTGCCAATGCCTCCCAAAACGGTTGCCTCGCCGTCGTATACGCGAGATGAATCGCTGTCGGTGCATCCTGATCCCCTCGGTCTCGACTCGCCATCACATCGAGATGCGCATCCATGACCTGCCCGAGCCCACTCATGCGATACTGCTCCTCCTCGACCAATTGACAGGCGTCGAGCTGCTGCTGCGTCCATTCGCGAATGAGGCGAGACTCGTGCATCCTCAAAGCGAGTAGGCCCGGCGAGACGAGGTTCGGCAGGTCGACTGGGCTAGGGATGGGCAGCCCCGAGGAGAGGGTGAGGAGGATGTCGTCGCGTTGGAAGAGCTCGGGGTTGACGAGGCAGTTGTGAATCGCTGCTGGAGGGACGGCGAGGAGGTTGGTAGAGGATGGAGGAACGTGGGTTGGATCGTCGGGCGAGGGAGTCGAGAGACCGGAGGACGAGAGGGAGGCGACGACGGAGGTGAGCTCGGCGCGCTCAATGCCCGAGGTGAAGGCTTGGATGGCGCGTTCGGTCTTGATGAGGGAGAGGTAACTGTTTCGATAGACTCGATTAGCTATATTCTGATGTGCTACAGCTTGAGATGGAAGCTCACCGGTCGATAAAGTCGCGTTTTGCGTGCTGGTAAGCCTCGACACAGGCGCAGCAGGAGAGCATGAGCCTGTAGATGAGGTCAGAAAGAGTATACGGCCGAGTGTACCAGACCGAACTCACTCATCAAAGCGGTCCCTCCAAACGGCCACTTCGCCTTGTCGCTTGAACCCGAGGAGCCTAATCAAGAAGACACTCGACTCCCAACATTCCTCTGCACCTCCCTTGCCACAGTAGTAATGTACTAGAGCATCATCTGTAGCCTTCTCCTTGCCCTTGTCGGTTGGAGTGACTCGAGGGTGAAGGGAGAGGTGCCATTCGAGAGACGACTCTGTGGCGTCTTGCCAAGAAGCATCCGAAGCGGTAGAAGCGTCTCGAGCGAGTGAGAGGTCGTAAATGACTTGAGCTGGAGCGATGTAGGGTTCTACCACTGGTGTTGGAGCTGTTGGAGCTGGTCGGGCGAGGGAAGAAGTGGAAGCTGTAGCCATCCCAGGCTGAGCTAGAAGAGGAGAGGAGAGGGGGAGAGGGGGGGAACTGCTCCTCCTGCTCTTGCTGTACCCGATTCGAATGGGAGGTGGGAGATCGACAGAGATGATGGGAGTCAACTCAACTTCGACTCGCGCGTCGCGCGCCCCTCCCTCTTGACTTTTGACCCTTCACTTGCATCTTACATCGCACCTCACTAGAGTTCTGGTTCAGCTTGCGAGTTTGCGCTACAGTTCCCTCACACCCACTTTCTGCACCCTATTCCCATCTCACCTACACTCGGACGCACGGACCATGTTGAAACGAGCAGTAGCGGCTCTTCTGGTGAGCTACAGAGCTCGGGCTACACCGCTACAGCTAACTTGGTCTATCACTCTACAGCTCGCTTTCCTCTTTGGCTACACCGACCTCATCCCCATCCTCCGAGTCCTGCTGCTCCCCCCCAATCTTCCTCTGAACTACGCCTATCTACCTTCCTCCAAACCTCTTCGATCCTTTACGATACACTCGCCTCTTGCTTCCCCTTCTCCACTCGAGTACTGTGAGGATGCGACCCCCTTCGGCGACCGAGTCCTCCTCTCCTGCGACCCTCACCGAAAGTCCTGGAATACCGTCATGGGACCGCTTCGCAACGCGTCGGCTGGTCGAGGAGCTTTATGGCTCGTCGACCCTTTCGAGCTGGAGCCGGAACCGAAGCCAGTCGAGCTACAAGGTTTCCCCGAGCAGGCCGACTTTCATCCGTTGGGCATTGAGATCGAGGAGGAGAGGCTCTTCGTCGTCAATCACCAGCGCTATGAATCTACAATCGAGATATTCACCCTTTCCATTTCTTCCGACTACCCCACAGCAACCTACCTCACCACCCTTCGCCATCCGAGCTTCACGGGAGCGCCGAACTCGGTCGCCGTCCTCTCGCCTACCTCCTTCTACCTCACTCACGATCATCAATACACCCGACGCACCAAGACTCTCTTCGGGAAGGTCATGAACCTCGCGGAGACGCTCGGAAGGAGGAAACTGAGCCGAGTCGATCTCGTTTCCTTCTCCCTCGGCAACTCATCCACCGCCGCCACCTCCGCCGAAGTCAACGTGCAAGTCAGAACCGTCGCATCAGGAATTGCCTTCGCCAACGGAGCGGCCCTCTCACACGACAAGAAGACCCTCGCCATTGCTAGCACTTCAGCTCGCTCCCTCCTCCTCTACTCTCGCGATCCCTCAACCAACGCCCTCCCATTCAAAGACGAGGTTCCCCTCCCCTTCTTCGTCGATAACCTCTCTCTCGCTCCCACTTCCTTCTTCCCTTCACCCTCTCCCGACGCCGCAACGACCAGCACCGAGCAGCACGCCGACGAGGACGATTCCTCGATTTTCATCGCCGCCGGTCATCCAGCCTACATCCCTCTTCTCGCCACCTCTCGCGGAGTCAATCTCTCTCGCAACGCTAGGCAACCAAGCAGTTGGGTCCTCGCTATTTCCCCTCGCTCCTCCTCCTCCTCCTCCGAGGATCCAGCCTACGCCCACGTCCCTCATCACCCTCACTACGACCTCACTACGCTGTTCCAATCTTCTGGAGGAGCAGAGTATGATGCAAGAGCGTTTGGCATGAGTACGACGGGGGTGGTTCGGGTTGGAGAGGGGGGGAGCCGGTACGGCTTGTGTGTGGTGGGGTTGTATGAGAGGGGTGTGAGGGTCGTTAGGGAGCTCTGAGGGGGGTGTGAGAGTTTGTATAGGGGGTTGTGGTGGATTGGAATTGGATGGGCTGGGGAAGGTTGGCGGTGGAGATGCGAGAAAGGGGGAAGCTCGGCGGAGAGCTTTCGCTTCGGCGAAGTGCTGGCGAGCTCTCGAGAGCTTAGCCTTCTGCTCGTTCACCTTCGCGAGTTGCTTGCTATCCTCACCCTCGACTCCTCACTCGCCAGACTTGCTGTACATACAAAGTAAAGACCGAGTTCTGCATTTGAACCCTCTTGAAGTTGAACTTCTCCCCCTCGCCGAGCCCCGAGCAAAACTACTTCCTATGCACCCCACCCGTAGGTCCCACCACCTCATAAGGGTACTTCTCCCTCCACACTTTAGCAATCTCACTCCTCGTGCAAACCCACACTCCCTCCCTCTGCTTGATGTACTCCATGAACCGCTTGAGCGCGACAATTCGGCCGGGCTTGCCGACCACTCGGGAATGCATGGCTATGGTCATCATCTATCGAATGTAGGAGGTTGAGGGTCAGCTCGGAACACCGCGGGAAAAGCGAGAGAACGCACCTTCGGCTGCCCCGCCAATCCCTCGGCATAAAGCGTCTCAAAATCGGCGACAAGCAACTCGTACCAATCGTTGGCGCAACCGGTTCCATTTCCCTTGGCCATGAATCGCCAATCGTTGTTGACGAGCGAGTAGGGAATCATGAGCAGTCCTTCGTCCGGCTCGCCGTCGAGAGCTAGAGGCGAGGGGACGTAGTAGGGAACGTCTGAGGCGTAGGTGTCGGAGGAGTAGAGGAGGGGGACGCCGAGCTCTTTGTGGACTCTGTGGAGAGGTGAACGAGGGGTAATGAGTAGCCAGAGCAATTCGGAAGAGAGGGAAGGGACGATTGAGGCGCAGAGGAGGGAAGAACGAGAAAGCCGAGGTCAGCTCTGATCGCCGAGAAAGGAGAAAGCAACTTACCGAGCCCGAATATGGCGATGGTAGGTAGATCCATTACCGGTAAAGAATCCAGTGGGTACATTCTTCAACCCCGTCGCCTCTTGCAGCCTCCTGAAGCTCTTCCTGCAATCCTCAGCTTCCGCATCCGGTCCCGCCAAGTCCGCCGTCCCGCGCCAGCGATTGCCATGGCACGCGATCTCGTGGCCGTCGGCAGCCATGATCTTGCCGTAGGGAGAGGATACCTCGATAGCACGAGCACAGAGCCACGTCGTCCAGTTCCAGCCGTGGGAGCGGAAGAGCTTGAGGAGACGGGGCAGGCCACAGCGAGTGCCGTACTCGAACTGTTGTGTGGTGAAAGGGTGGCGCGGGACACGAGAGCGTCAGTTATAATTCCCGTTGAACCTCTGCACTCTTTCAGCAGCCTTTGATGGCCCTAGAGCGGCCGCGAGAGCCAACGCGAAGAAAGGAGAAGCCGACTCACGCCAGACTCGACGACAGGATCACGACCGTTAATGGGGTTGCGGTGGTAATGATCCTCATGCAAGAACTCGGTAGATCTCTGATCACCGTTCCAAGGCGTGTGCTCTGCTCCTTCCTCGTCTGTAGAGCTGGCTCGGTCAGCTCGGCTGGCGCGAAGCAGTGGAGAAGGAGGGGAGAGGCAGACTTGCAGTTCAAAACAAAGCTGACGGCAATGTGCTTTCCTTCACCCCAGCAGTTGGCGGGAGAGTTGCCGCCATAGCCTTCGAGGTCGCGAGGGAGCGCAGCGATTTGATCCTTGAGGCCGGTCGTGTTGGTTTCGGGAGTGAGGGTCCAAGGCATGGTGATGAAGATGGGATGGGGTGCGAAGGAAGGAGGGGAAGAGTCGGTTGGAAAGCGAGAGCGAGAGATTGAGCGAGGGGAAGCAGCAATCAAAGGCGGGAGTGTCGAAATCGGCTCGGCCTTGCGGCATCAAGCGGTGGAAGCGGCAACGATACGGTTCTGTCGGCCGATGTATCAGCGGCGGCGGGCCTCTGCAATCGTACACCTCCATAGCGCGAACCCGAACTGATAAAGCGAAGCCAGAGCGGGATGCGTAAGGGTTGAGGCTGCCTTGCTCTTCCTTCCGACTTCATCTCGCTCGCTGTTCGCATCCCTCTCCGCCTCATTTCAGCTCGTCTCGCTTCAATCAAGATGGTGGCAGCTCCAGTTCCTACGTGTGAGTCTTCTGTTGCACTTCACGTTGTATCGAACGCTGTATCTGACTAGCCTTTCTTCTCCTCCCACCTTCCTCATCTCCCCTCTCTCCCTCGCCTCAAACAGACCCCGACATTCCTCTCGAGCGCGAATTCATCGGATATGGCATGGACACACCTGATCCCAAGTGGCCAGGCCAAGCCAACATCGCCATCAACTTCCAGATCCTCTTTTACGCTGGCGCCGAACGTTCAATCGCTTCGGGCGACGATGGAGCGGGTGAGTCCTCACTCGCTGTGCTTTCAAAGTATGCAGTAGAGCTGAAGAAACGCTCGCTTCATAGAGCCCTTTCTCATCGACATTCCGGCCCGCACCGCCCTTCTCGGCAAGCGCAACGACTCCTCCGAGAGCATGTATGAATACGGCGCTCGCGAGGGTGTTCCTCGCCTTCTCCGATTGTTCGAAAAGTACAAGATGACGCCGACATGGAACGTCAACACCGATGCTTTCAAGCTGAGCCCCGGCTCGGCGAAAAAGATTGTCGAGAGCGGGGCGGAGGTCAGTTGCGCGGGAAAGAGGTTCATTGTGAGTACTGCCTTGCTCGGTGGGTTTGGAAAACCCACAAACTGATCTTTCCGGAGTCCACCGTTCTAGGACTACCTCCACGTCAAGCCAGAAGTCGAAGCCGAACACATCGCCGAAGCCATCGCGACTCTTCAAGAGATCACTGGCGACAAGACTCTTCCCCACGGTACGTTCACCGCAGTTGTTGCTCTCTCAGAAGCCCTACCTGACTGCTCACAGCCCGAAACTGACCTTCCGCCTCCATTCCCGACAGGCTGGATGGTCGACCGCTGCTCCTCCCTCTCCACCCTCCTCTACGCCAAAGCTCACCACAAGCTTGGCCTCCCTCTCGCCTACTCCTCCGACTCTACAAGTGACGAACTGCCGTACTGGATCCCATCCCCGCTCGCAGCGGACGGCGTAGCTGATACAGGCTTACTCGTCGTCCCGAGCGACAAGGCGACCTCGGACTCGAAGTTCAACGACACTGGGAGCGGCTGGGCGAGTCCCAAGGATTACTACGAGTACTTGGTGAGGCTTCTGCCCCGCTCTACTGCGTCTAATCGCGCTGACCGGCTGTTCTTTCGCCAACAGGTCGACACCTTCGACCTTCTCTACAGCGAGGGCGAGGCTGGCGAGGCCAAGATGATGTCCGTCGTTCTTCACCCTCACATCATCGGACACGGTGGACGGATATTCTACGTCGAGAAGTTCCTCAAGTACATTTCGGAGAAGGAGAAGGTGTGGATTGCCCGCCGAGATGAGATCGCTAAGCATTGGGCCGCGCTGCACCCTTATGACCCCAAGACCGCGTTTGGTCAGACAAAGAATGTTGCTTGCTGGTAGATCGGAGATCAGTGAATCTGTCTGTAGTGCTAGATTGTTTCCAGAGAAGTTTCGAGAGTATTATCGCCGAGAAAGGGGTCGGGCGAGCACTTGCAGCGGAAAGCGTACAAAGTAACGGCTAGACCTGTACTGTATGCTTCGATAGCTGGCTGTCTTGCATCTGCTGCCTTTCGTCGAGATTGGTCCCGGCTGTTCTAACGATAAGCGGCTGGAGCTCAGCTCTTGCTCTCCCTTTGACCGTCTCCTCGTCTCCTCGTTTCAGCATGCAGGACGGTACAGATCCACCTCCAGCAAAACGCGTCCGCTCTCTAGTCGCTTGCGTCCGGTGTCGGCAAAGTCGAAGGAAGTGCATTAACACGGGGTCAGCGTGCGACGCTTGTGTGGCTGCTGGCGTGGAACTGGAGTGCACCTTTCCTCCCAGAGGGACAAGCCTCATCGACCGAGCAGTGAGTACTCGCTGCCACTGTTTCCTCACACTTGCTGACCTACAACCCGCACGCGCAGCCGCGAGGGTTGCGAGTTCACACAAAGAAGCGGGAGGCTCAGGTAGCGGAGGGCAGCAACAGCGCCAGCCCGCCTGTAGTTTCCACCAGCGGTCTCGTCACCTCTCCAGCTTCCTCCGTGGCCACCACCGTCGCTTCCGAAGGCGCTCTTCCTCCCCTTGAACTGCTCCTCGAGGCCGCCGAGCAGCTCTTCTCCTCTTACTTCCAACTCTTCTTCCTCCACAAACCGACCTTCCTACATACTCTCGCCACCGAACCCGCATCCATTCGCCCCTTCCTCCTTTTCTCCATCCTCGCCGTTTCAGCTCGGTTCACCCCTTCGCTCGTCGCTCGGTACGGCCGAGGCTCGCTGGCCAAAACGAGCGAGCACTTCACCGCTCAGGCTCACCAGCTCGTCCTTACCGAGCTGCTCACGCCTACAATGGAAGGGTTACAAGGCCTGTACCTCCTCGGTGTGGTGGACTTTGGCGGGGGAAAGGGATTCCGATCAAAGGCGCTTCAAGGGCTCGCTCTTCAGATGGCGGAGATGCTGAAGCTACATATTGATGCTCCTCATCTGCCGCCGATTGAGCTCGAGGTACGCCGTCGAACGTGGTGGTTCTTGGGTCGTGAGTCTGGACCTCGGCGCTCACGAGAGAAGACCGAGCTGACCTCGGGTCCCTCCACAGTCAACCTCAACCTCCTTTCCGTCGGGAGCCAACCAAGCCCTCTGTTCGACCCTCTCGTCTATCCAATCCCACTGCCGCAGACCGAAGAGGACTTCACCTTCGGGGTCGCCTCCAGCAACGAAACTTGGCGGGACGTCAAGAACGACCGAGGTTCGACGCCCGCCTCGTTTCTCACCTCGCTCCTGCACATCTCGGCTATCTGGGGCGACACAGCAAGAGCCCTTGCAGCTCAATCAACGCCCGATCCGCCTTGGCATCCCGACTCGCTCTTCGAAACGACGAGCAAAGCCATGCGCTCCTGGTTGGCCAAGCTCGGGGAGCGCAACAAGTGGAGCGTCTCAAATCTTCTCGCCTATAAATCTCGAGGCCTGGATCTCGTGAGTTCTTGCCAGGGGATAAGACGAGGGAGAGAGAAATGGTCGCTCGGCGCTCAGCGCTCGGCGTTGGCTGGCTGCTGCTGCTGCTGACTCCCCTTCTCGCTTCCCAGGCCTTCTTCGCCAACCTCGTCCAGCTCAACACCACCCAGCTCGCCATTCGACGGCAGTACCTTCCCTTCCTTCTCCGTGTGCTCCATCCCGACGCCGTGGAGGGCACGATTCAGCTTCAAGAGGGACAGCTACCGCCCGGCGGGAATCGCTTTTGGCGCAACATGGCCGAGTCGATGATCACTACCGCCATCGACCTCATCTCGCTTCAAGAACAGGTCAACCAAGTGCGAGGGAACAGCGCTACAGCTGGGACACCGTTTCAGGTCAGTCCTCTCGTCAATCTATCGCTCCCTTCCCACGTTGACCTCGCGCCGTACGCTTGCAGGGCTTCTCTATCTTCCTCGCTGGAAGTGTTCTATGCTACGCAAAACTCTGTCCGTGGCTATGTGAGTTGGCGCCGCTAATGTCGCTTCTCGCCTTCGCTACTGACTCGTCGGTCCTCTCAGCTCCAAAGTCAACGGAGAGTCAAGTCGGCGACGCCATCGGCAAGGCCATCGTCATCCTCAGTCGCTTCATGTGCACTTGGACGATCGGCGAGCGGTGGTACACCTCTCTTCTCGCCCAAGCTTCGACTGTTGCCGCTGTCTCATCGGCGCCCGACCATGCTCGGCGCCAGCTGGGCGAGGACCGCTCCGACGGAATCTACCGCCAATTCACTCAAGACTTCGATCCTCCACCTCGAACTGCAGCCGCAGTCCCGGTAGCCGACCCGACCCCTCCCCCTCCTCCTGCGCAAGAAGCGGCAGCCCCGGTGTTCGGCGAGGACCACAACTGGGCAGATATGACCCTACCGATCGGTATGGGCTGGAGCGGGATGGAGACGAATCAGCAGGAGCCTTTCGTGTTCCAAGGATTCGACCTAAATCAGCTCGAGTCGGATTTGAGCGCTTTCGCAGGGCTCGACTTCGCATTCGGCGGCGGGCTAGACGGTGGAATGCAAGGGTAGACGAGGTGCAGGGGTTGGATAGTCTGCAAACAGATCATTCGTATGGATTTGGGTGCGCAACCAGACTCGAGAGCTTCAAAAAAGAGCTGCGAAAGCCAGCGCCGAGCGCTGCAGCACCTTATCTCGATGATTGCGCTTTTCGAGCTGCTCGCATTCAGCTAAGACCGTTTGTGGGCTCCAGCTCGCACCTCTCATGCTTGAAAGCAGCGAGCCTCCTTTCGCTGCTACTCGTCGCCCTTTCGCCGCTCGACTCTTTCCTTCTCGCGCTGTTCTGCTCTTCCAAGTATTCGCCTTCTCTCACGGCAACTGTATGCTATCACACCAATCAGCTCGTGCTTGCTGGGCCATGCAAGAACTCCGCACGACGACTTGCCGTTGCGGCACAGCGCTCTGAGCGGCAGGCATGTCAGCTCCGCGCCCTTGTCGGCATCGAAATGCTGCCCAGCGTCGCTTTCGAGCTGCAAAGTCACCTCTCAACGCTCAGACAACATCACTAGCACCATGCTACAGCTCGACACGACCACCAACAGCTCTGCAGACGTCGCGCAAGCCGCTCGCCTTGTCTCGCCTACGGCAGCTTCCACGGACGCTGCTATCGCCAATTTGGGGCCAGCGACCGCTAAACAGAACAACAAGGTCGCTCCTGCATCTTCGGCCGACGTTCAAATTGCAGCCTCTCGCCTAGGATTCGCGGTTCCCGAGGCGCACAAGGAGGACTACCTACAGCTCCTTCAGGCGACGGATCGTGCTGCTGCTGCTCTCATGGATGAGCCAGGTGAGTCTGCTTCGGTTCAAACAGGCTGCGATGATCACTGACCCTTTTGCCGCACCACAGATCACATCACGCCCGTCGACCTCGGCCGCTTCCCTCGCAAGGACGTTCACTACCCCGAGAGCGCCGACAACGCGCTTCGCGCTTGGGCTTGGAAATGCGACATCAAGGGAGATGGCTCGCTGCTCGCAGGACGTACCGTCGTAGCCAAGGACACCGTTTGCGTCGCCGAAGTTCCTCTGCTGTTCGGCACCGACGCCTTCAAGGATTTCATTCGTGAGTGGCTCACTCCTCGCCTCCCACGAGCTCTCACTGACATACATAGTTTCATAGCTCAAGTCGATGCCACCCTCATCACCCGTCTCCTCGAGCATGGAGGCCATTTCGTCGGCAAGGCGGCTTGCGAGGTGCGCCGAGCTTCGGCTTCCTCTTGCTCCCTCTTCGAGCTGACCCCTGATCTCGCCTCAGAACTTCTCACACGGCGCATCCTCATTTAGTTCGCCCTACGGTCCCGTGCAGAACCCTCACGCTCTTGGGTTCAGCGCTGGAGGTTCGAGCTCCGGCTGCGGCGCGTTACTCGGCTCTGGTCAGGTCGACCTCGCCGTCGGAGGCGACCAAGGAGGCAGCATCAGGATTGTGAGATTCTTTGAGGGTATTTCCGCTAGCTCGATGCTGACCGGCTTCCCTCTGCAGCCTGCTTCGCTTTGCGGTGTCGTCGGCCTCAAGCCAACCTTTGGCCTCGTTCCCTACACTGGCGTCGTGAGTCCCTCGACGCTGCGAAAAGCCCTATCGCTAACCCTCATCGCTACAGCTGAGCTCGGACGCTGGATCAGATCACGTCGGACCCATGGCGCGCAACGTTCTCGACACGGCTCTGCTCCTCGAAGCCATCGCCGGCTATGATTCGATCGACGACCGTCAACTCGGTGCTCCCCTACCCGCCGACGTCCCCAAGTACTCCTCCCTCCTCCTCGAAGGTCGGAAGAATGGGCTGCAAGGCGTCAAGATCGGCCTTCTCAAAGAAGGCTTCGCTCACCCTTCGCTTCTCCCTTCGGTCGACGCTGCGGTTCGAGCTGCCGTCGCGAAATTCGGGGAGCTCGGCGCTACAATCTCTGAAGTCTCTGTTCCTCTGTAGGTGCTCGCTAGCCCTTCCGTTCTCATTCTTTTGCTGACCTCGGCGCTCGCTCTCGCAGTCACTCGAAAGCCGAGCCGCTCTGCCACGTCCTTAACAAGTACTCCTCAAGCCAGACGCGTCAAGGACGCCAGGTTGGTCGCCGTGGGCTGTATCTCAACGACTACTTCGACCATTTGCTTCCCTGGGACGGGGAGAAGTACGCCAAGGCCAAGTACTTCGTCAGCGGCACGGCCATGAGCGGGTTCGTTCTCCTACTTCTCGGTTTCTCTACTCTGCGAGCTGACAAAGCTTCATACCTCACAGGGAGTATGGCTGGAGCAAGTACCCGACCCTCTACGGCCGAGCGATGAACATCTCTCGTCGCCTTCGAGAGGACTACGACGCCGCTCTCGCCGAGTTCGATGTCCTCGTGATGCCCACCGTTACCCAGCCCGCTCGTCGACATGCCTCTTCCGATGCTGGCCCTCTCGCATGGACCAAGGCAGCTCGTGAGGGTCTCCTCTACGCCGCTTCGCTCTTCGGCGCTGATCCTTCCTCGCTCTTCGCAGCTGGAATCGTGTCCAACACCTCGCCCTTCAACCTCACGGGCCATCCAGCGCTCACTATCCCATGCGGCGTTACGCCTCCTCACCCTGATGATATTCGCTCGCCTGAAGACGAGTCGATTCGTCTCCCCGTCGGCTTGATGCTCGTTGGGAAGCTGTTTGACGAGAGCATGGTGCTTCGGGTCGGCGACGCGTGGGAGCAGGCCGATTTAAAGATGTAGATGAGCCCAATCAATCTGGCACTTGCAGCTCTCAATGATTGGCGCACAGCAGGGAGACGAAGCGAGAACGAGAGTTCGAGCGAGGCAAAGCAGCAATCTTCAAGCGAGCTCGGTCTTGTGGCGTCAAGGCGACCAAAAAGCAAGGAAGTCTCAGGTGTAGGTCTGTCGATCGAGGTACGAGCGTCGGCGGGCCTCTCTCAACGTACAGCTCCACAACGCGAAGCCGAGCGGAGCCAGACCGCCAAGTGTGAGGCCTCAGGCTGAGCCTGACCGATAGAACGAGAAGATCATCGATCAAGAATGATTCCCCAAGCGACGCAACTACTCTAAAGATGCCCGAGAAGAAATGGGACCACCTCGCTCAGTCCTGTGATCTCGGCGCTCGAATCGACCGAATCACATCCGTGGTCGCCTGGAGAGGGCGTGAAGGGGTCAGAGGAGTCTCAAGATCCGCATGAGAGGTGCCGACTCACCAGCCTCTATCTCAATACTCTTCGCCTCGACCCCGAGCTTTTTCAACCGTTCGGCGAACGACCGGCTTTCTTCGACGTTGACTACCGAATCCAGGGTACCGTGTACGAAGATGGCAGGAGGGAAAGTCTCATCGACTCCTAGACTCGGAAAGAGCTTCTTCGTCGAGGCGGAAAGAGCCTCGCACCTCTCCTGCTCCGATGAAAGATTGCGGAGGCGCTCGGTGATGCCTGCCTCGCCCGTGAGCACGTCGAGGAAGGTTGCGAATTGGAGAAGGTAAGAGTAGTATCCTCGGCGAGGTACCTCTGGCCAGTTCCAGCCCGAGGAGACCGAGTGAGGCCCAGCGACGATGGCGGAGATGGACGGGGAGGATGCCTCTTGGAGCGGTCGGCCGTGGTAAAACGAGATCTGTAGGGGTAAAGCTTAGCCGGAGCGGATGGAGAGTGTTTGACGGAACTCACCGTCTTCGGCAGAAGGTACTGCTCGTCGAGGAAATTGCCTCCCATCGCGTAAATGAGCAAGACGGCTCGGGGCCGAATTGCGGCGTGAAGAGCCTGTCGGAGAAGCGGTCACAGCTCTTCGAGTCGGTAGCGGACGAGAATTCACTCACGGTCATATAGCAAGCGAAGCCTCCACCCGAGCTTCCAGCCACGAAGAGCGCCGAAGGGTCAATTTTGAACCTCTCGTCACCAAGCTTGACGAGCTCCTCGTTCAGATGGTCACGAATCCATGCCACGGCATCTTGAACGTCAGATACCACGTCCAAACCAGTAGCAGGCGTAAGGAGTGAGTAGTCGGCGGTGATCTGCAATCACACACTCAGCGAAACGATGGCGACAGATCGCCGAAGGAGGGCACTCGAGCTCACGCAGACCACACCAGCATCCAAAGCGTCCTCTGCAGGGTATCACGAGGCTTCAGGACTTTCTCAAGCATGCGGAAGCGAAAGAGATGCTCACTGAACAGCCAGTTGGGCACGAACTCGCCGAAGGAGCGATTCCCGCTGCAGACGCCTCCACCGTGGAAGTAGCTGAGCGAATGGCAGACAGAGCGTCGGCAAAAGCATTGTAAACAGCCGAAGCGAGTTCACGTACAGTAGAACTGGTCGCGGCGACGTGTGGTGCTTCGCTTGCTCCGGCTCAGTCGGCAAGTGAACGTCTAGCTGTATCTCGACAGGCATCGTCTTGTAGGTGAAAGTAAGGGGAGCAGAAATATCGATCATGCTGCTCCCGCTTTGCGTAGAGACAAGGGAGGATGAGGAAGGAGGAAGAGAGCGAGAGACGGCTGGCGCTCGGACGGGGAAGGCGGCGCCGGTTCTGTAGTCCGTTGACGGGCGAATACGAATTGCAAGGCCACGCAGTAGAGAAAGCCAGACGATCTCACGCGCTGCCTGCTCGTCGTGCTTTTGATCAGCGAGCCTCCTTTCGCTGCCTCCTCACCAAGCTGCTCAGGCTTTCGCCGCTCGACTCTATCCTTTCGCGCTCTTCTGCTCTTCCAGTCTTTGCCTTCTCTCTTGGCAACTGTATGCCATCACACCAATCAGCTCCTGCTTGCTGGGCCATGGAAGAACTCCGCACGACGACTTGCCGTTGCGGCACAGCGCTTTGAGCGGCAGGCATGTCAGCTCCGCGCCCTTGTCGGCATCGAAGTGCAACCCGGCGTCGCTTTCGAGCTGCAAGGTCACCTCTGGAGGCTCACACGACATCACTAGCACCATGCTACCGCTCGACACGAGCACCAGCAGGCGTACAGAAGCCGTTTCGCCCCCGACTGCCTCACCCGCCTTCAGCTCACCCACCGACTCGCCTTCCACCGATCCTACGGTCGAAGAGAGACCTGAAAAAGATGTGGTCTCCGAGAAGACCACGTACGAGGATGGAGCTGGACCCGAGAAGGAGCAGAAGGGCGATTTCGAGGAGCACGGACCACCGACGAGCGCCGAATCACCACCCTACACCATTTGGAGTCGTCGAGCACAATGGGCGATGGTCTCCTTGCTCATGACGGCAGCTCTCTTCTCGCCCCTCTCGGCCAACATTTATCTGCCTGCTTTACCGCTGGTCGCCGACGAGTTAGCAGTCTCCACACAATCGATCAACCTTTCTGTTACACTTTTCATGGTCTTCCAAGGCATCATGCCGACGTTTTGGGGCGCCATCTGCGATGTACGAGGGAGGCGACCTGTCTACCTCGCGACGTTCACCGTGTGAGTCGCTCATGGCCACCGCCGCCGAGACTGAGCTGACTTCCTTGCTTTCGAAGCTACGTCGCGGCATGCATCGGCCTTTCCCAGACGACAAGCTACGGAGTTCTGCTAGCCTTACGGTGTATTCAGGCCGCTGGCTCTGCTAGCGTGGTAGCTCTCGGCAACGGGAGCGTAGGAGACCTCGCTCCTCGCGAGACACGAGGACACTTCGTCGGCATGCTCAGTCTCGGTGCCATGCTTGGTCCTTGCATTGGTGAGCATCTCGCTTTTCTTTGCTTTTACCCTCATTGATCAGGTAAACTCCAGGCCCCGTCGTCGGAGGATTGATGGCGGATCGTTGGGGCTGGCAATCCCTTTTCACATTCCTTGCCGTCTTCAGCGGCCTCGTTCTGCTTCTCATGATCTTCTTCCTACCCGAGGTAAACTGAACGGCCCGTTGCGGTCGTCTCCTTCGCTGAACTTTCCTCTTCTTCCACCTCGGCGCTGACAGACCCTCCGTTCGCTCGTCGGCAACGGCGCCATCCCCGCGAGAGGCATCAATCGCTCTCTTCTCTCAGTCATCATGGATCGACGCCGACGTGAACGAGGAGACCCGCCCGTTCCCGTCACTTCACTGCCTCCTCGTAAAAGCTGGAAGCATGTCGACTGGCTCGCGAGCCTCAAGATGTTTCGAGAGCGGGTCCGTCCTGCGCCGCTGTCCTGTCGAGTACAAAACGAACACTGATGAGCTGGTTGCTCTTGCAGGACGTTCTGCTAGTCTTGACCTACAATTCGCTGTTCTGTGAGCCGTCGCCTCGCTCGGCCCTTCGCTCGGCTCACGACTCAGCTCGCTGACTTTGCGGTACGCCCTTTGGCGTCCTCGTCATCACATAACTACAGACGCTCTCTTCTACTGCGTCATCACGTCAACCTCTACTTCGTTCAAGGACACCTACTACCTCTCGGAAACGAAACTCGGTCTCTGCTACCTCGCCACAGGAGGAGGCATGATCATCGCTTCCGCCGTCAATGGGCCTCGCCTCACTCGATCCTACCGAGCAGTGGCTGCAGAGGAGAAGCGCAGAGCCGACGAGGAGGGCATCATTGCAGATCCCGCCGACTTTCCCATCGACCGAGCTCGGCTCCAGCATCTCCGTGGGTCCTCGACGCCGAATTGCAGTCAGCTACCCTTCAACTGATCTTCGATTACTTTTTCCAGCCTACGCGCTCATCCTCATGCTTAGCTCCGTTATCGTGTATGGCTGGACCGTCGAGCATGCCATCCACCTCGCCGTTCCGCTCATCGCTCAGGTCTTCAGTGAGTTCTTGTGCTCGCATTCTCCTCCCGGTTCTTGGCTTATGTCATTTCCGTTACAGTTGGCTTTGCTTCCATGACCACCTTCACTTCATGCACCTGCTTGCTCGTCGATCTGTTTCCCAAAAGCTCGGCGTTCGTCTCGCCGCTCTTCCCTTCGTCTTACACCGCTCACCTCTCTTTGCCCTGACAGCTCTGCGACAGCATCCAACAACCTTTACCGTTGCTTGACAGGAGCGGCTGGTACTGCCCTCATCGATCCCATCCTCTCGGCCCTCGGTCCAGGTTCGTTTCCCCTCCTTCAAGCGACGGCTTTCGCAACGTCTGACCTCCCTCTCACTCGCAGGATGGACCTTCACTATGCTTTCTCTCATTTTGCTACTCTTCTCGCCACTTCTGCTGCTGCAGCGGCGGTATGGGAGCAGCATTCGGCGAGAAAGGGAGGCCAGGGAGGCAGCGAGGGAGCCCAGGAAGGCGGAGAAGGTTTGAATTATCAGAGAGGTGTAGATAAGACTTCTGCAACAGAGGGAGGGTGTAGCATCTCACGCTTGGTCCGCCTTCGTTGCTGAACTACCCGAGCTCTCGGTCGCCGCCTTTCTCGCTTCTACGTCTGCCTCGTCCGTCTCGCCTCGACACTTCTACGTCTGCAATTGTACAGCACGGCTGCTAGCAGCCATGTACACTCTGGTCGCGCGCGCACGTAGAGCAGGACACCCACTTCGAGCGAGCAGAGCGCAAACACGCTCGCTCAACTCGACGTCGAAAGGATGTCCTACAGCCCGCGCCAGCAGCCCGCGTCGTGTCTCGGTCGACGTTGAGCGCTACCCATTCCCCAACAACTGCAGCGCTCGCCTTCTCAGCTCGAGCTCGAGCTCGGACTCGCTACTTGCGAGATGAGCGTGTCGTCCTCGCTGGGCTGTCAAAGAGTGGGGCAGGGTGCAAGGAGCTGGGAGCAACAAAAGAAGAGCGCTACGGGTGTTTATCGAGAAGCGCCGGGGAGAACAAGGTGCTCGAAGACAAGGAATGCTTTGTGACGGGCGGCGGAAGCTACTATGGTGTACGTCTGAATCTCCTTCCTTCTTCCTCGACTGTACGAGCTGATTCCCCTCCTTCGCGATGGCTCTGTCTCCCTCGAAAGGGCAGCATGGCGACTCGGCCGAGCACAAGTCCTATCTCTCACGCCGTCTCACTTTTTCTTCTGGACCCTTCACCGTCCTCCGCTGCCGGCTCTTGGCAAGGTACGGCGCTTGCGGCATCGACCTCGATCCTGTGCGGCACTCAAGCGCCTGTTGAGGCGGCGCGAACTGATTACAGCTCGATTGAGACGATACAAGAGCGCCCCCTCACCGCTTTCTCTCCTACCTCACTTCATCACTTATCGGTGAACCTCCCCCTTCCCTCGACCTCGTCTTGCCACCTCGTCGTCTTTGAATCGCCGACTTCCAATGCCCTCCTTCTCCTCGCTCGTCGAGGCCATCAAGGTGCCGAGAGAAACGCCGGGGACTGGTCATGAGGTATGTACAGGTCTTTTTCACTCTTCTTCTGCCTCTTGGAGGCTCTTGAAGACTCGTCTTCAGCATCGCCGAAGCTGACTCGCCTCGCCTCGCCTCGCCTGCAGTGGTCAAACGAGGACCTTCGCCCTTCTCCTCCCGAGGATCGCAAGTGGAACAAATGGGTCTACCTTGCCTTCTGGTGTGCTCATGCTGCCGGAGCAGGCGCCTGGACCAGTGGCTCCGCCGTTATCTCGCTGTGAGCCTCTCGCTTCGCATTCTTCTCCGACCGAGCTCGCGCTGATCTTCCGCGTTTCTTGCGCAGTGGCCTTTCACCTTTGGCTGCCTGGCTCACACTCGCCTTCTCTCACCTCTTCATCACCATCCTCATCGTCGCCAACGGCCGTGGACCCGCTCGCTATCACGTAAATCTTTGCCCCTCGCTTGCCGCTTCGACTTTGCTGACCGTTCTTCATGCTACTCTACACACTTCCAAACTGCACAAATCCCCTTCTCATAGATTGGCTTCCCGATGATGGCGCGAGCCGCGTACGGTCTATGGGGTTCGTACATGGCCATCATCATGCGAGCCATCGTCTGTATCAGTGAGCGCTCTTGAAGCTTCGTCCGTACCCTCTGAAGCATCACTGACACTCGTAATCACCAGTCTGGAACGGTACCAACGCCTACTACGGCTCCCGTGAGTTGGTCTCGTCTCGGAGATGTCGGCGAGCTGCTGACCTTGGCCTACCACCACAGGACTCGTGACGGTAGCCATCACCGCTATCTGGCCTCGGTACAAGAACTTGCCCAACACGCTGCCCGAGAGCGCCGGTATCGATAGTGTTGGGCTCGGCAGCTGTACGTTCAGACTTCGCTTCTCGCGCTCCTCTTCCGGTCGCTGACATACTGTACCTCACGCACAGTTTTCATCTTCATGCTTTTTTTCGTCGGCCTTTCTTTTGTTCACTCGCGTGACCTCAAATGGTGAGCATTACATGCAGCCGCCGACACACGATTCGCTCGCGGAAAGGCTCGCCTTCTCGTCGTCATAGAACTCGTTGGTGCTTCATATGGAGGGGCATACTGAATCTTGTCCCTCCTCCCTCTCCTTCCTCGCTCTCCTTCCTTTCCCTTTGTTTCTTCCTCGACAGGCTCTACATCATCAAGAGCTATTTCGTCGGCGCCTCGATGCTCGGCATCTTAATTTGGTGGATGGTGAAAGCGCGAGGCGCAAGTTTCAACGCCTGGACTACTCCCAAGGTGCTCACGGGCAGTGCCAAGGCCTGGCTCGTCTTGCAGACGTTCAACGCCGGACTCGGAACGGCCTCGTCTTTGACGGTCAATCAGGGTACGCCGAGGAGGCTCTTCCCTACTGAGACAATACTGACTCGCTCTCGGCGTGCACAGGTGACATGGCTCGCTATGCATCTCGCCCTAATGACCAGCTTTGGACCACCTTGATTGCATACCCTCTCGCTTCGGCGTTGCCTTGCCTCTTCGGTGTTCTCGTCGCCTCGGCTGCCTACCGCGTCACCGGAACAGCTTACTGGAACCTTTGGGAGTAAGTAGCTGTTTTGTTCCTGTCGCCTTCGGCGTCTGTACTCGTCGGAGCAGCGTTCTCTTCGTCTCTGTCGACATCTGACACTAACTCGCCATCCTCTCGCAGCACGTTGGACTACATGCTCGATCAGTACCCTGCAAACCGCGGCGCTCGCTTCCTCATCTGCATGGCCGCTATCGCTCTTGCCCTCGCGTACCTCGGAGTGAACCTCGCCACCAAGTGAGTCGGCAACGATTTTCGGCGCCGAGCACAACTGACCTCGCGCTCTTCCTCGCAGCTGCCTCCCATTCGGCTCGGACATGAGTGCACTCTTGCCTCGTTGGTTCACTATCCGTCGTGGACAGGTCATCGTCGCTGTTCTCTCGGCTGCCATCGTTCCCTGGAGTACGTCACATGTTCGCGCTCGGCTTCGCTCGGTCGCTCATCTCGGATTGCTTCTTTACAGAGATCCTCAACGACGCCGCCAAGTTTATTACCTTCCTCTCGGGCTACGGCTACTGGCTCGCTCCTATCGCCTCGATTCTCTTGACCGACTACTAGTGAGTCGCCGTCGCGCCGAAATTGTCGACTCGAACGAGCTCCAATCTGACCCTTTTCTCCTTTTCTCTGCAGCATCATCAAGAAGGGAAACATTGATGTCTCCCAACTGTATACCTCAGATCCGAACGGCCGCTACTGGTACAACAAAGGATGGAATTGGCGTGCGGCCGTGACCACCGTGGTCGTCCTCATCCCCTGCCTGCCCGGTTTTGCCGCTCAACTCGGCAACACATCCGTTAGTCTCACCGGCAAGAGGCTATTCTACATCTCGTGAGTTCCATCCTCAGTTGCCTCATCCCCCGCTCGTCTCCCCTCCGCTTGAAGCCGAGCTGACCGCCTCCCTTCCCGCAGCTTCGTCCTCACCTACGCCCTCGGCGTACTGATGTACTGGGGACTCTACAAACTTTTCCCAGAGACCAAATCGAGCGACCCGAGCTGGGGATGGGAGCAGCTCGCCAACGAGGCCGACGCTCGTGAGCGCGCCGACGCTGCTCTCTCGCACGTCGAGGAGGCGACCTCTCAAGACTCGGGCGAGGACAAGACTACGACGGAGGAGAAAGGAGATGTTTCTACGTACGTTGCGGCGGTTGAGCGTACTTGAGTACAGGCAGAGATTGATAGATGGTTCTCCGTTCCTCTTTTTCCTTCCCTTCTTTCGGTCTATAGAGTGGTTGTTTAGTGTGTCCTTAGATCCGTACATTGCATTCATTAAGGGTGTCTCATCATCAGCCACGGCGAGGCTTGCGAAAGAGTTGGAAGTTCGGCTGACCCTCATCGCCGAAGCCCTTTGCAAGGAGGTGCGCAACATTGTCGTGGTACACAAAATCTCGGGAATGGTTCGAAGATTATCTCAGGCCAACTTGGAAGTTCTACACTGCTCCAACGTACCGCCGAGAAATCGCATACATCCTCTTTGCAAAAAGTCGGTGGGCGACTTTGCGCTCTGCCAGCTCCTGCGCTCTGCCTTCCACTTCACCTCGTCTCAACCATGTCGGCCATCGCTACCGCTACGGGACAGAATGTGCTTCCTCCTCCTCTCTTCAAGCCCGCCTCGGTCAAGCCTCGCGAGGTGGCCGCCGTGCCAGCACTCTCTTCCCTGCCCGTCAACGAGGCGCAATGCGAAAAGGCGTTGAAGGCGCTCCTAGCTCACGTCGCCAAGGTGCAGGAGAAGCGCGAGCAGGAGGATCTGCTCGGAGAGCAGGAGGAGAAGGTGTTCCTTGTGGTAGGACTCAAGAAGGCTCCCAAGAGGGAGATTCACAAGCCCATTCGCCTGTGCGTCCCTCTTCGCTCGTCGGTTTCGGCGTTGGCATCTCGGCTCTGAAGGCTGACGCTGTACCTCTTCATCTACAGTCCTCTTCCCAACCCTGTTATCGACCCTCGTACTTCCCCCGTCACCCTCTTCGTCAAGGACCCTCAGCGAACCTACAAGGACCTCATGGTCTCGTCCAAGATCAACTTCATCTCGCGCGTCGTCGGCCTCGACAAGCTCCGCACCAAGCACAAGACTTTCGAGGCCAAGCGCGCGCTCCTCAAGGAGGCGGACCTCTTCCTCGTTGACGACCGAGTGACCGTCGAGGTTAGCAAGTCGGTCGGCAAGATGTGGAGGGAGGCCAAGAAGTGAGTTTCAAAGCTTCGGCTGGGGATGTAGAACTAGTGCCGATACTTTTTGTCACCTCCACAGGCAACCCATCCCCGTCGCCATCGCTCGCAAGGACCTCAAGGCCGAGCTCGAGCGCGCCGTCGCCGCTACCTACCTTCAGGTCGGCACTGGAACCAACCTGTGCGTTTGATGAGCTCACTGTGCATCTAAGCTCCAATCTGACCTCCTCGCCTCCTCCAGTTCCATCAAGGTCGGCTCCACCGCGATCCACACCCCCGCCCAGCTTTCGGCCAACCTCCTCGCCCTCATCCCCCAACTCGCCGTTCGCATCCCCGACTCTCCCTTTTCCAACATCCAGTCCCTCCACATCAAGACCTCCACCTCCATCTCCCTTCCCATCTACAACACCACCCTCGACGGCGAGGGACGGTTCGCCGGACCCAGCAAGGAGGAGACCGAGGCTATTGCCAAGCGTACCGCTGAGAAGGAGGCTGCCAAGGCTGAACAGGAGAGGAAGGAGCAGGAGCGTGAGGAGAGGAGGAAGGAGAGGAGCGCGACGAGGGAGGGCAAGGGCCGAGCTGAGAAGAAGAGGAAGGCTGCTTCGGCTGCCTCGGACGATGGAGAGGAGAAGGTTGTCGTTGAGGAGGTCGAGATCCCCGTGACAGAGCCTATTGCTGAGGCTGAGGCTGCTGAGGTTGCCCCACCGGCAAAGAAGGCCAAGAAGGCGAAGAAGGAGGCGGCGGCGGCGCCGGTGGAGGGAAAGAAGTCGAAGAAGGCTGCCAAGTAGGATGGGCTGGATCTCGGATAGCTTTCTCTTCTTCTCATGTTGTGTATCGCGGAATGACAGATTATACCCCACCGCATTGTCGAGCTTCACTGAGGGATCCGAGAGGGTTCGGCGTTTGCAGGCCACTTCGCCCTGCCTTTTCCTCTGTTCCTATCGAGATATCATGTTCCCTCTAGCTCATCCACACAAAGCCCACAGCGCTATCGCACCCGCCGCCACCGTTGCTCCCGCTACCGCACTAACAAGACCTCGCTCCTCCCACCCACCATCGCCGAACCCGCAACAATCGACACATAGCGCCTCCTTCACCTTCCTTGCCGCTCTTCGCACCCTTCCCCTCCTCCTCCTTGGCGGGTGAGGCTCATCCTCTTCGCCTGGTCGGTAGGAAGGCAGCACAAACGTCGTCGAGCGCCTTCCAAGTTCGACTCCCTCGCTGCCTTCGCCACCATCGAAAAAGACGTGTTCAAGGCTCACTCGCTCTCCACGACGCGAGCGCCGTCCTCTGAAAATCGACCCCGAGCGACCGTGCCGCTCCTGACCGCTGTGCGAGGTACTCGAGTCCGTCGCCGAGCGTGAGGGGGAGGCAGCCTCGCGAGCGGATGGGAGGGAGGAGGCAGCCTCGTAGGGGTGAGCTCGAGGTGGGGAAGGGAATCGAGAAGTTGGAGGTGATGTTGATGGCTGATAGCTCGAGTAGGGAGGCCATGGCGAGGCGGGCGAGTTGGACGAGGAAAGCGAGGGACTGGAGCGAGAGCGGAAGGGGAGAGGGTATCGGGGTGCTGTGAGGTGGTGGGTCAGCTGCAGTGGCTCAGGGGAAGATTCGAGGAAGATTCGAGAAACATCTCACTCACTATGATCCAGCCGAACCTCGTCTGAAGCTGGTTTGGTCGAGTAAGAGGGAGGGCTCGCAGAGTGGGGAGGCGCCATTGGTGGCGAATGTAGGGCTGGTCGACGCGCACGAGTGGCTTTGTAAGGCACTAGAGTCACTCGCTCTGCTTTGTCGACTTGTGCTGGGCGAAGAGGCGAGAGCGAGAGAGGTTTCCTTGAGCCTCGACTCTCATCTTTGCTCTTTCGCCGCGGAAGCCGATTCGCAGGTGAGGGTCAGCCTAAGCTGTTCAAGAAGGGTTGAAATGGATGCTCGTTGATAGAACAGAGTGCTATGGCCAGCTAGCAACCTCACTCCCTTCTGCCGCTGACTCCCGAAGGCCCCACCGAGACTCCCAAGTCCGTCACCAGTCCTGTATCGATGTCGTACACCCAGCCGTGGATCCAGAGCTCGACCGGCTCTGCACCCGAGCTGGAACGCTTGACTCGGTGGCTAGAGGTCGAGTCCGAGGCGGAGAAAGTGGCGGAAAAAACGGCGCTGGGCTCGTCCGAGCTGTCTGAATCGTGTGTTGAGGACCCAGTGGAGCCGAAGAACGCTTTCCAAGACTAGGGGAACAATAAAAGGTTAGATGCGAGTTTTCCGAGCCATTCGAGTGTCGCACGAAACGCGAGGCGAGCGCACTTTCAGCACCGAGCTATCTTCGGCCAAGTTTGAGACCTGCTGTTTGACGTTCTCCTCCACCAGCGCCCTACAAGGAAAAGATCTAATCAGCAAAAGGTCAGGCCGAAAAAGAGGAGCGGCTCAGCTCACCTGAAGGCCGGCTCAGTTCGATTCGGCGCGGCAATGGTCTCGTCGTCGGCGTGAGCCTCGCGGAAGGCGACAATGTCCGAATGGTTGGAGGTCTTGAAAAGGGTACGTATGGGACGAACCCAGGTCTGTACGGTAGTCGAACTGCTGGTGAGCGCGGGACGAGAGGCGGAGGGAGGAGTTCGGCTCACGGCAATGCGCGCTTCGCCAATATCGGTCGAAGCCTCCTCCGACTCGCTCGCGATGAAAGCTTGGACGGCTCCACATCCATAGTGTCCCATGACGATGAGGTGCTGAACCCCCAGATGGGCGACGGCGTAAGAAATCGTCGTTTCGGCAGAGAGGCCGTCGATCATGTACTGATTACCGCTGCGAAGGGAGTAGAGGGAGGGTTAGATTCTCGTTCAGAAAGATCTTTCCCTCCACACACGACAAGTGATGAGCGACGAAAGACCTACACGTTGCGAGTGACGAACAGATCGCCGAGGTCGGCGCCGAACACCTCCGTCTCGGGCACTCGAGAGTCTGCGCATCCCAGATAAGCGAACTTGATAACGAAAGAAAGAGCTCAGCGTTCGGTTCAGCCTCGCGAGCAGCACAAAGCTCACCTTCGGATGCTGCCCCTGCGCCAATTCCTCCACGAGCCCAGGGTGCTCCTCCTCCGTCTCATTCCTAAACTCTCTGTTCCCACTCATGAGTTCCTGCAATTCGGGGAAGCGACTGAGTACCCCCGTGGGCGATGGAACGGCGAGATTGGGCATCGTGCCCGTCGCCGAGTAGGCCGAGACGCTCGATTCGGCGCTGTGCTCTTCAGCAGACTCGCCGTACTCTTTGGCGATGAGTACAGATCCGAGGACGATAATTGCGAGGACGATACCTCCAGTGATGATCATGTAGACGAGACGATAGCCCGAAAGCCAGGAGGTCTTTGCTGGGGGCTTGGTGGAGGAAGGGGCAGTGTTGTAGGGTGGCTGTTGTGAGAGTGGTGGTCGGAAGCTGGTCAGACACTTCTCATATCTCGTTCTCCAGCGTGACAGTTGTCCGAGAGCACTCACCGGTAGCGAAGCGCTGCTCGGCAAGCTCGCCATGACCCACGACCTCTTCAGCCTGCTCACTCGAGGCGAGTCCTCCTCCTCTCCCAGATTATTCTGCATCCCAACCAACTTCTCCTCGTCCCTCGCCACCTCCAATCCATCAAAGCTGTCCTCCTCGCTCTCCTGACTCCTCCGGATCCCCCGGCTGGCGCTGTCCCGTCTCGAGCTGACGGCCCGAGGAGCTACAGAATCGTCAGATGAGCTGGATGAGCCGCTCGAGGCTGCCTCGTATCGCTGTTTGTTGGAGGTGGAAGGCATCGAGGTGAGTGGCAGAAGGGAAAGAAGCGATTTCGACCTTCGCCTCTCGGTTTGCCAAGTCCGCGGCGACGAGCAGCGCGGGACGGAAAGGTGAAAGGCTGCTGTGAAGGTGTATCCGATGCAGAGAGAGCAGTAGAACTGCACTCTGGTAGTGTTTGAGGCTGCGCCGGCAGCGACTCGCCTCGATGAACTCGAAAATGCCTGCGAAACGATCGCCGAGAACCTGCGCCGAGCGGCCAAAAGCTTTCGCCTTGCGCCTCAGAAGGCCAGCAGCTCCACAGATGATTATCCCTTGCAATACTGAAAATGATATAGTAATCTTATCTGAACCTTTGACCGTTTTTCCGCTTCAACAACGCGCGACGAGTTGCTCGCATCACTGAGCGGGAACGGGCGACGACCTGCCAGAGGGAGCGAGCGAAGGTGCTCCGACGTCCTTCCTGTACATGTACGCGAGCAGGTCGAGGATACGAACCGAGTAGCTGTGGTGGAGGAGTGACCGAGTCAGCCAGTCGCTCGAAAACGTCAAGGAAAGTCGCTCGAGGGAGGGGGGACTTACGCCCACTCGTTGTCGTAGAAAGCGATAATCTTAGCAGTTGTAGGGTTGAGCATGACCGTAGCGGCCGCATCTACGATACAACTCTGCTTCCACCCGAGGAAGTCGGAGGAAACGAGCTCGTTGTCGTCCACAGCGATGACCTCGTTCAGAGGACCGATGGTGTAGCGGCTCTTGCCGGCAGCAGCTTGGCGGAGGGGGAAGAGCAAGTCGGCTTTGGAGGCGACGGGGGTCTTGAGCGAGACGGTGAGGTCCACCATGGACACGTTGTTAACGGGAACACGGATAGAGATGCCTGCGAAGGGCGCTAGATCAGTCGGTGCACCTGGGGACGAAGCGGAAGCGCTCACCAGTGAACTTTCCGGCAAGTTCGGGCAGAACGAGCTGAACGGCTGATGCTGCTCCAGTAGTCGTCGGGATAATGTTGGATCCCACGCCACGACCTGTGGGAGAACAGGTGAGAGAGCGAGGCAAAGCGAGAGGGAAGGTCAGCGCCGAGCTCTTCCTTCCCTTCGCAGGCGAAAGCGAGCCAACGCACCAAGTCGACGACTCTTCTTGCTGTATCCATCGAGGATATGCTGAGAGGAGGTCGAGGCGTGCACCTGTAGGCATATGGTGAAGGAGGGTCAGCCCAAGCGAGCCCAGTCGACCATCGCCGAACTCACGGTAGTCATCATCCCGTACTCGATTCCGAACGACTGCTCGAGGACCTTGGCGAGAGGTGCGAGACAGTTGGTGGTGCACGACGCATTCGAGATGACATCCATGTCGGTCTTGTACTCCTTGCGGTTTACGCCGACGACGATGGTCTTGACTGTTGGGTCCTTACTGGGAGCGGAGATCACGACTTTTTTGCCTCCGTTGGGGTGCAAGTGCTTGCGAGCAGTCTCGAGAGTGGTGAACTTGCCGGTCGACTCGATGATGTACTCGGCGCCGGCCGACTTCCAGTCGATGAGGGTCGGGTCTCGCTGGGAGAAGAGGGTGATCTTGCGGCCTTTGTAGACGAGAAAGCCGTCCTCAATGGAGAGGTCCGAGAAGTGACGGCTGGTGCCGTGAGTGGAATCATAGCGAATGACATGCAGGAGGTAGTCGAGCGAGGGCGCCGTATGATTAATTGCGACCACAAGAATGTCCTCGCGGTCGAGAGATGCACGGAAAGAAGCTCGGCCTATGTATGCCAACAGGTCAGCGAAATGGTGTTCGAGTCTCCCACCGGGTCGTCGCTCGAGGTGCGAAAGGCAACCGCGGCGAGACGGAGGTGCAGGCCGCTCGCTCTTCTTGCATGGCGTGCAGGACAACGGGGAAGCAGTAGTGGATTAAAAGCTCACCGATACGACCAAATCCGTTGATCCCGACGTGACAGACATCCTTGTTGGAGAGTAC